>CM044438.1:22880447-22907628 GCA_024363595.1 Xenopus borealis
AACAAGGAAACCTTCATTAGCTGGTTCCTCATTTGTGTATACTGATGAAAAGTATTCATAAGTATTAAACCAGCTGACCCCCCTCTGATAATAAAGGTCCTAGCCCTTCCTGTTTAATTTTTTTACTATTAATTTATTTAAAAAATCATTTTGGATTCTTTTTACTGCTTACTGCTATATCCTTTTCCATATCGACTTTAGCTTGCCTAATCGATTTTTTTTGCATGACTTATTGGCCTCCTTGTACCTTATAAATGATTCGGCTGTCCCAGCTAACTTGAAAGCCTTAAAAGCACATCTTTTCTTACCCACCTCAACACCAACACTCCTATTGAACGAAAAAGGTTTTGTTTTGCAACAACGTTCTTTGTTTAAAAGCGGAATATACTGACGTATATTTATTAAGCAGCATTTTAAAGAATTCCCATTTTAGTTCAGTGTTTAACCCTGTAAAAAGCATTTCCCATGTTCCAGAGATGCCCTTATACTGTCAAAGTTTGCATGCCTGAAATTCAATGTTTTAGTTACTTCCTTTATAGAGTTGCCTCTGCAACAAAATCTCAAAGGAAACCATGTTATGATCACTGTTCCCCAAATGCTCACCGACACAAATGCTTAAGATGAGCACAGTATTATTAGTTATTACAAGATCCAAAAGAGAGTTATTCCTAGTAGGTTCTTGAACGAGCTGGGATAAACAGTTGTCATTTATCATATTTACAAACCTACTAGCTTTCTCTGTCTTAGCAACCCCATTACCCCAGTCAATGTACGGATTATTGAAGTCACCCATAATAATAGCTTGACCTAGTTGTGAAGCCGCTTCTATTTGTAAAAGTAGCTGGGTTTCATCCTCGTCACTTATACGAGGTGGTTTAAGCACACACTTCCTGTACTCGGCCTGGCTCAACAAATGAGTTCTCAGCCATATCTGGACTGGCAACGTGCATTGGACAACCTCCACTCCTGTGCCCATAGCAATTGCTTCCCCTATATGGACAATTCTTCCCAGACATGGGCACGTTGGACAACTATGTTGGTAAAATAAATCAAAATATCATCTAGATACATGACAACATAGTGACGCAAAAGATCCCAGAAGATATTGTTAACAAACTCCTGCAAGATGGCTGGGCATAAAACAAAGAGCATTACTAAGTAATCATAATGCCCACACCGGGTATTAAATGTCATCTTCCCTTCATCCCCTTCACTTATCCTGATTTGATTATAGATGCCCCTTAAATCCAGCTTAGAAAACATGGTTGCACCTCTAACTCTGTCGAAGAGTTCTGAAATGAAGGGAAGGGGGTAATGATTCTTTACTGAGATCTTGTTTAACTCTCTGTAATCAATACAATGCTGTCATGTTAAAGATAAAGGAAGCTGCGCAGTGGGTGTCCCCGCTGATGGTGCGGCAGGCGTCCCGCCTAGGGGAGCTTTCCTCACATTACCCCTTCTCAAGGGGGGCCACTGGACCCCCAGGCTTCCCAGGAAACCTTGTGTGGAATCGCTTCCTTAGACGATCAGCCTTGATGTCATCAACTGAGACCCAAGAGTTCTCCTTAGGGCCATAGCCCTTCCACTTAATGAGATATTGAAGTTTACCTCGTACAAGGCGGGAATTGAGGCGCTCTTGGATCTCATATTCAGGCTGACCTTCAACTAACACTGGGGGAGAAACAGGCAAAAGACGTACATTAGTAGCAGGTTTGAGGAGGGAAACATGAAATTAATCAGAAATTTTCAAATTAACCGGTAGTTTAAGGCAGACAGCGACAATGACAATGATTTCGGAGATGGGATATGGACCAATGAACTTGGGCCCAAGTTTAAGAGAGGGGGCTTTTAACTTAATATTCTTAGTGGAAAACCAGTCCCCTACCTCATATTGAGGAGCCTCCTTTGGATGTTTATCAGCAGCTACCTTCTGGGCAGAGGTAGCTGCGGAAAGGGACTCGTACTTGGGACCAAATTAAAGAGAAATGGTTAACAGAGGAATTAGTGGAGGGTACATGAGAACCAGAACCTGAAAAGGAAAAGGCTTTAGGATGTAATCCATATACAATAAAGAAAGGTGACTTCCCAGTAGAGGAGTGGGAAGCATTATTGTAGGCAAATTCTGCCCAGGGTAAGAGCTCTGCCCATTCAGACTGATTATTAGAGACATAACTCCGGAGATATTGCTCTAGAAATTTATTAACTCTCTCGGTCTGACCATTGGTTTGGGGATGGGAGGCAATGGAAAAGGACAACTCAACCCCAACCAAAGAACAAAAAGCCTGCCAAAACTTAGAAACATATTGAACCCCCCTGTCAGAGACAACATTCATAGGAAAACCATGTAACTTAAAAATGTTGTTAATAAATATTTTGGCTAAGATTTTGGCAGAGGGAAGATGGGGAATGAAATGAACCATTTTACTGAAACTATCCATCACAGTCTTTCCTTGGGAAGTGGGAAGATCAACAATGAAATCCATCGATAGATGGGTCCAGGGCCTATCAGGGATGGGTAAAGGAAACAATAAACCTTGTGATGGTGTTCTAGAAGATTTAGACCTTTGACAGACTACACAGGAAGTAACAAAGGCCTTAAGAAGGCCACCAGACACTACAGGACAGAAGAGACACTGTTTTAGAAATACCTGGGTGCCCAGCCCTCTTTAAATCGTGGACCTCTTCTAAAACTTGTCTCCGTAGCTCCTCTGGTACAAATAATCTCCTGGAGGGAGTTTCTATGGGAGCAGATGATTGAAAAGGAGACAACAAAGAAGAAAGGTCAGATGAAGAAATAATTACTTCCCAGGAATAATGGAGGTGCACTCACTAGTTTCAGGAAGATCTGGTTCAAAACTCCTGGAAAGTGCATCTGCCTTAATATTTTTTGAACCAGGTCTGAAAGTTAGAATGAAATTAAATCTGGTAAAAAATAAAGCCCATCTGGCCTGTCTTGGATTTAGACGTTTTGCAGATTCAATATATAGAAGGTTTTTATGGTCAGTATATACCGTAATTACATGTTTAGTCCCTTCAAGTAGATGTTGCCATTCTTCAAAGGCCCATTTTACAGCCAACAACTCCCTATTGCCAATATCATAATTAGCCTCTGTGGGCAAAAATGTTTTTGAGAAAAAGGCACAGGGGTGTACCTTGTTGGTTGCTGGGTGCCTTTGAGAAAGGACTGCCCCTGCTCCCACTTCAACAATGAAGGGTAGAGAGGTGTCAGGATGGAGTAAAATGAGGGTGGATACAAATTCCTTCAAATGGAATTCAAATGCATGAATGGCCTCAGGGGACCAAATACTCGGATCAGCACGCTTCTTAGTCACATCAGTAAGAGGGGCCACTATTAAAGAAAAGTTTTTAATAAACTGCCGATATTAATTTGCGAACCCCAGAAACCTTTGAATGGCTCGCAAGGACATAGGATGAGCCCATTGGAGAACAGCCTTAACCTTCCCAGGATCCATTTCCAACCCTTTACTAGAGATATTGAATCCTAAGAATTGTACAGAAGGAACCTCCAAAATGCATTTCTCTAATTTAGCATAAAGATTATTTTTTCTCAACCTTAGTAGTACCTCCCAGACATGATTTCGATGTTCGGACAAGTTAGATGAGAAAATTTAAATATCATCAAGGTAGACCACTACGAATATCCCCAGCAGGTCCCGAAAAATGTTGTTGACAAATTCCTGGAACATTGCGGGAGCTTTACAGAGACCGAACAGCATTACAAGGTATTGGTAGTGGCCGTCCCTGGTATTAAATGCTGTTTTCCACTCATCCCCTTCTCTGATGAGGATGAGATTATAAGCACCTCTAAGATCAAGTTTAGTAAATATCTTAGCATTTTTGACCTGATCAAATAATTCAGACATTAGAGGAAGAGGGTAACGATTTTTTACAGTGATCTTATTCAGACCCCTATAATCAATGCAAGGGTGAAGACCACCGTCTTTCTTCCCAGTAGGGGAAACAGAAGGTCTAATAAAACCCCTTTCTAAATTTTCTTTAATATACTCTTTCATTGCCTGGGCCTCAGGCAAGGAAAGAGGGTATGTTCAACCAAAAGGAGGGGTAGAACCAGGGATAAGATCAATTGGGCAGTCATACTGCCTATGTGGAGGTAACAACTCTGCAGCTTTCTTGGAAAATACGTCAGCATAGTCCGAGTAAGCTGTAGGTAACCCATAAAGAACTGTGGATGCTACTACTGAGGGGAAACAGGAATCCTGACAAGAAGAACCCCAGGCTAGAATCTCTTTAGTTACCCAATCAAAGTGCAGGTTGTGCTTTTGCAACCACGGTAACCCCCAATATCAGTGGAGAGGAAGCATCTTCAATGATATAAAAAGATATTTCCTCAGTATGATTGTTGGCCATATACATAGTCAGAGTGATTGATTTCTTACACACTTTACCCGACCCTAACAGTCTCTTGTCCACTGCTAAAATTCTCAGGGGAGGACATAAGGGAATTAAAGCAATATTGTTCTTGGCAGAAAAAGCAGCATCCAAAAAATTCCCTTCAGCCCCTGAGTCCACAAAAGCAGACACCTAATTAGAACCTGGAGGCCAGTTTAATTTAACCGGTAATAATACTCTGGAGGCAAATTGGGGAGAGGAAACGCTAGCACTCAAATGGAGCTCCCCTTCTCTATTTAGGCTTAGGCGTTTCCCGGCCTCTTAGTACACTGATTAAGGAAGTGACCCTTTTCCCCACAGTAAATACATAACCCCAGGGAACGCCTGCGTGCCTTTTCCTCAGGAGTTAGATGGGATAGACCTAATTGCATAGGCTCCTCCTGAGGAAAAGACATAGATGGACTAGGAGACTTAGCGTTGGTTACCAAGTTAGGTCTCACATTAGTAACCCCAGAAAAAGAAGAAGTCCCCCTTTCACCCCTTCTCTCTCCTTGAATCCACACGAAAAACCAAGGGCACTTCTGATACTGTGTAATCAGTTGTGAATTGTTTATTAGCTCATAAGCATGGCAACGTTTCGGGCCTATACAAGACCCTTTCTCAAGCCTAATGGTGCATATCATGTGTTACATTTAAATAGTGAAAAGGAGGCTAAGTCCCTCCTAGTGCCCACCCCTCAATCAAATCACAGTTGTTTCTTATAAAAGTTAAAAAAGTTAAAAATGATCATCAAATCCATGATAAGTTACATATTATCTGAATGTTTACAAAATACAAAGGTGTTATAATTATAACATAGTGATTTTAAAAGTGCAAAAAGTGTAACATTTTAATATATTGATGTGTTATCAAATGTTTAAAATGGAACTAAGGAGAATGATCTGGCAGTCCTGAGACACATCGTGATGCCTTAGTTACACACTGCACTCAGCACTTTACCTGAGACGCTTAATAGTATGTCCCAATGGGCATCGAAACTCAGGGTGTCCACTGCAGATCAAAATCCTTAAAAAGAAAAACAGAAGAAAAAATTGAAGAAAAAATTAGAAAAATTGAAAGAGCTCTTTAAAAAAATTTTTGAAAATTTTCTGAAATTCTAACATTCAAATAGTTAAAATCATTGGCGGTGTAAATTTATATAAGTTATATTGGGTAAATTCAATTTCATGGATATACACCAACCTAACAGGACAGCATATCTAAACCACTTCAAATAAACATGCCTGGGGTATAGTCTCTATTGAGACCACGGGGCCAGATTGTGTCTAGTCTATTGATCCACTGCATTTCCAACTTTTTAAGTAATAAGGTTCTATCTCCCCCACGTCTGGGGATGCCAACAGAGTCAATAACCTGAAAACGTAACTGGCTCACTGTGTGTTTGGCTTCCACAAAGTTTGCAGGAACTGGTAGAGCCATTAATTGTTTACGTATGGTTGATTTATGTTTGGAAATGCGGTCCTTTATTTTCTGTGTGGTCTCCCCTATATAGAGCAAGCCACATGGGCATTTCAATAAATATATTACAAATGAGGAGTCACATGTGTAGTAATCGTGAATATCATATTTTTTCCTGAGTGGTGATGAAATATATTCCCCTTTATCACCGAATTACATTGTACACAGTTTAAACAGGGAAAAGTCCCAAATTTTGGTTTTGACAAAAACCGCGTAGGGCTTTGTTTTAGAGGGCCAATGTCTGCTTTGACTAATCTGTCCCTCAGGCTCCTAGCCCGTTTGTATGCCATCAGGGGTGGATGTTGGAAAATCGGTATAGTAGAGAAACAGGATGAGAGTAAATGCCAATGTTTATGTATTATTTTACTGACAGATTTGCTGGCTGTTGAAAAATTAGACACAAACGTCAATCTCTCATACCTTTCTTTACGTTTACAACTATGTAACAATTCATCTCGATTCTTATTGTTAATTAATGCCATCCCCTTCTCCAAGACCTCATTTGGATAACTCCTTTCCTTAAAACGGTTTTCTCTCTCTCTCCTTGACTCCTATCTATCTGGATGGCGAGAGACATGTAGTCATCCAGATTAGAAGATAGATGGTAATTAACCAGGCTATGTTTAATAGACTCAGAAAGCCCGCCACGGAACTGACTGCGTAAGGCAGCATCGTTCCACCCAGTCTCAACTGCCCACGGGCGGAATTCGGTGCAGTGATAATGTCGCGGTCGGCACCCAATACCAGAACAAATGTCAAGCACCTTGGTCGCTGACGTCAACGCGCCTGCACCTTTAAATACTGGAAGTGCGCGCGGCTCGTGCACTAAGAAGATGCCGGCAGAGGAAGGAATCGGCCGCATCGCTAGGTGAGCTTTCCTCACAAATGCCTTAGACTCCCATCTTTATTTTCAACAAAGAAACCAGCCCCTGCAGGTGAGGAAGATGGCCTAATACACCCATTATCTACCTTCTCCTTGATATGCTCTTTAATGGCTAGGGACTCCAGAAGAGAAAGCAGATAACCCTTCTAGAGTAGTTGTGGCTAAGGTTTTGGCAAATTTTAGAGAAGAAGATTCACAACCTGGGCTCCGCTGTATTATCTCACCAGAATGCCAATCAACCTGGGGTTGCAACTACAAAAGACCTAAAATTTACAAGCAACATAGGATATAAAAGAAAAAGAGTTCAGAATTAGGGATGGGCGAATTTATTCGCCAGCAGCGAATTTGCGGCGAATTCCCGCGATTTGCGAATAAATTGGCAAAACACCCGAAAAAATTTGCCTGGTGAAAATTCGCCTAAAAAAAACCCCCAAAAATGAGACGCATGCCAAAAATGAAGCGACACGACGCGCGTCAAAAACGAGACGCGAGTCGTTTTGCTAATTTTTCGCCAATTTGCAAATTTTACTAGAAATTTGAGAATTTTTCGGCGAAGCGAGTCTACCTAGATTCGCCCATCACTATTCAGAATGATTACCTAACAGACATATGGAGGACTCTGAATTTAGAAGACACTACCCCCCATACCAATGGAGCTGCCATCTATAGAGACTAAGGTTCTGGAGTTCAAAGTGTATGTAATGTTTGTGTATAAACCCAAAATCCAAAAAACTCCTCGCTGCCCCAGAATCCAAAAAAGCATAACCCTGTACGTGACCCTTATCCCAATTTAAGAAGACTGGGATCATGGTTGGGGAGTTGAAATAGCATTACCAAAACGACTGCCCAGACCTGTTTAGGCTCTGCCATTTCCTGGCCTCTTGGGACAAGTGTTGCCAAAATTCCCTTTATCCCCACAATATAAACACAAACAATTTGCCTGCCTACAAGCCTTCTTCTCAGGAGACAAATGAGTAGAACTTTACATGGGTTCCTCAGAGGGTTTTGAGGCAAACTGAGGAGGGTTAGGGACCAATGCTGTGTATGTGATAGAAGTAGCAGCCATAACCTCTGGGCGTCTTTCCCTATGCCTTCTATCCACTTTTATAGCCAAGTTCATGAGAGAATCAAGGGAAGGCTGCATTGTAAAGTTTACAAGGCTATCTTTAATAGCTGTAACCTAAACCAGCCTTAATTGATGCCTCAAAGCATTATCACTCTAGCCCGTCTTGACTGCCCTGTGGGGAAATTCTGAACAACAATCTTCTGCCAGCCACTTGCCTTGGTGGAGATTATGTGTAGGCCTGCATCGGCAGAGATGGCACGGTCAGGATCACCATAGATTATTGTACAAGCAGTGTAGTCAGCTCTCCTATGACAATCCTAAAGTGGATTAATTTCGGTGCAGGTGCAGATAATGGCCACTCTCCATCCGGTTACTGCAGACAAACTTGGAGCACAGCACCCAATAATGAATAAAATGCCTTTATTTCAATTTTTCTGGCAACAGTCTGGACATGGCGACGTTTCAGACCTCATAAGGTCTTTTATCAAGCTCGATAAAAGACCTTATGAGGTCTGAAACGTCGCCATGTCCAGACTGTTGCCAGAAAAATTGAAATAAAGGCATTTTATTCATTATTGGGTGCTGTGCTCCAAGTTTGTCTGCAGTCACCATAGATTATTGCCATTACCTTGAAGTAGGCTTCTAAGGAGACACGGGCTGGATTACTATGAGGCAAGCTAAATGCCCATAGCTGTGGATACCCTTGTAGCAGTGTTATAAAAAATTTATCCTTAAGGAAGGAGTGGGGTAGGAAGCTGAAATGAAAATTACAGGTCTCCTGGAAGGCACACAATTTCTCCAGAAAAGGAATCTTGGGCTCCACAAAGGAACTACCCATAGGGGAGGGTGGTGGCCTGGGCATGAGCTGTGGCATTAGCTGTGACAGGAGCAGCGGCAGGTTGCTGATGGATAACATCAAGCATGGCAGAGGGTCCCTGAAGACATTTGACAATCTGGTCCTGTTTGTCCTTCTGTTCTCCGAGGCACTGTAGGAGACTAGCCAGGATTGCATTGGTGGCAGCGGTTGAAGCAGCAGCTCCTGCGAGAGCCAAAATCAGACAATGCGGTACAAAATCAAGAGGCAGGAGTATAGTAAACGTCACGGTCCAAGTAAGAACACAAAAACAGAAGGCTCCCAAATTGGGATCGGAAGAGAAGTCAAAATACAGGTGAGTGTCAGGACAGTCTGCAATCAGGACAATAATCAGGGTCAGGCAAGGTCAAACACAGATTAACAAACTTGAAATAGCACCCAGACAAAATAGACATAAGTATGACCAATTGCAAAATACGTGACTTTTTTGCGTCAACCCTGGAAGTGAGCAGCATGTTCAGGCTTTCAGCTTGTGCATAGGAGCACCCATGACAGATGTGATGGAAGCCCCGCCGTGGGTATCCCCCACTAGACCACCAAGGTACTCAACCTTGTGATAATTCTATCACAAGGTCTTTGCAGTTGACGCAAGCTCACTCATTCTGATTAGAAAAAAGGAGGTTTGACCTAAATATTTGAAGGTGTTTTTTTACAGTGAGAGCTGTGAAGATGTGTAATTCTCTCCTTGAATCAGTCGTAGAAGCTGATACATTAGATAGCTTTAAGAAGGGGCTGGATAGCTTTTTACCAAGTGAGGGAATACAGGGTTATGAATGATAGCTCATAGTTGATCCAGGGACTAGTCCGATTGTCATTTTGGAGTCAGGAAGGATTTTTTCCCCCTCTGAGGTAAATTGGAGAAGCTCCAAATGGGATTTTATGATCTCCTCTGGATCAACTAGCAGGTTAAAATAGTTGAAAAGTTGAACTTGATGGACGTGTGTCTTTTTCTAACCTAACTTACTATGTTACTATATATATGTATATAAAATGGAAAGTTGAAACAATACTTGCCTACAAGCCATGACTGATGATTATGAATTGTATGTGCTTCCAAGGGAAGGCTGCAAGAACATTCATCAAACACATATTCGCATAAAAAAATATTTGAGTGTTGACTGAATGAAATTGCTTCTTGTTGAGGAAAATTTGCTCCTGACTATGAGGGGCGAAAAAGCCACGAGTGCAATCTATTGGAACCATGACGTTAGGCAGACCTCCGTGGTCCAAAAAGTCCCTTTTCACTTTCAGACACACTATCTGATGTTGGGATATTCCTATTTTAAGAGCTTGTAGAGTCCATGACCGAGAGAAAGTGGACATGGTACTGTCAAGATTTTCTGATGACAGAAAATGACAAGTTACTGGTTATTAAGTTGATATTGATCAGAGAGAATTCTGGGCAAGCAAGGGAACTGTTCCTACAACTGGAATTCTCTTCATTCCGGCATCGCTCCCACAATGGCAGCGCCCATAGCTGCCATGTGGGTAGTGGCTCCGGGGCGATGATGTTACAGCACCGCGACAGGCGCGTCACGCCGTCTGCGCCCTAATGGTGCCAAATTCAAACATAAAAGAACGCCAGTATTATTAAAAAGAAGTGTTGTATTACAACGCTACATTGTTGTTATAACATGCATCAATACAATTCTTTTTAATAACACAACCTTGTATGATATTTTTTGGTTAGTGCAAGTCCGTATTTGTATGTTTCATATTGCCTGAACCCTGCCTGTACCTTGTATCTGGACTTTAACCTTTCAGCTTCCTACTTGGTCCTGACTTCTACCCGCTGGGAGCCACTAGGCCCCCTGACACAAGCCGAGTCAATACCAAGCTGGGCAGTGCAGTACGCAATCAAGAGGCAGGAGCGTAGTTGAGGTCACAGGCTGAGTCCGAATACCAAATCAGGCAAAGCGGTACAAAACCAAGAGGCAGTAGCATAGTAAAGGTCACAGGTCGAGTCGGAACAAAAAGCAGAATACAGGCGAGCATTAGGACAGGCTGCAATCAGGAAAAAAATCAGGGTCAGGCAAGGTCAAACAGATTAACAAACTCGCTGATGGCTAGTAAATTGATTCAGCCTCCCCTGAGCCAGCCAGCAAGACCCTGGCTCTAAATAGATAAATTGGGAGTCATTCAGGGATGACAGGCAGAGAAACTACTAGGGGATCCTCTACTGAGTGGTGTAATGCAGCAGGGGAAGCAACAGCCTTGTAACCTGCAATGTTAAGAAAAGTTTCCTCACTTTTCTTAGTAGAATTGTACATATTGTACAGGCAAGATGCCAAGAAGTGAAGGGTTTTTATATCTCTGTTTGCAAATGTTGCAGTAACATTTTCAGATCTGGATCTTAAATAATATTGAAACTGAGCTTAGCACGTTCAACTTGCAAAGATGAAGGGTTAATTGTCATGTGCTAACAACTGGAGATAATTAAATGGTTTACACAGTGGGTTAGTAGGATCCATTAATATGGAAATTATTAAAAATAATTTGTGATCACAGTTATTGAAAGGCCTATTTAAGATTTGTGATCAATTCTCTAGAAAACAAAATATATTCAGGTATGAGGTTAAACATTCTAGTGTTATTGGCAGCTGAATACAAATTGGAATTTATGTCAGACCCTTTCCAAGTCAACTTGTAGTCTGATGTTTCAAACAATGGATTTTTGCTAGGTTCCAAAACAAATATTGATGCACTACTTGTCAGTTGTTATCACACCCTTATTTAAAAAAAAAAAAAAAACTAATGAAAATGTAAGAAATAAAAATAAGACAAATAGGTCATATATTTGAAATTAATGTATTTTTTAAAAACAATAGAATATTTAAAATCACTTTTCTTAATGAAATTGGTGTAGATGTGTGATAAGGGGCACATGTGAGAATAGGGGCAAACTGCTTTAGAGAAAGAGTATTTCCTCCAGTTCAAAATGGCGTAAGGGAAATAGAAAGTTGTTGATAAAGATTTGATGCAATAAGCGGTTTCTAATTGAATTGTGAAAAATAAGTGTTCCCATTACTTTCAATGGGCCAGTAATTAGTAAAAACCATAGGAACTATATTTTGGTTACTGAGATAAGTGTCAATGACTTGCATAGAGGACACACAAAAAGTTGCACTTACCACGCAAAATGTACCATATCGCATTGAATTGAATCAAGCCCAACAACTGGGGCATGGATTTGCGGGAGGAAGCATGATGCTTGACAATGGGGAGTGTCCCCAAAATGTTGCACTCTGCACTGAAAAAAATTGCAAGGGTTTGCCCTGCTGAACAATGCTCTGTGTGCCAGTGACATTCTTAAAATAAAAGGTTAGAAAATATCAGCTATGAGGAAAGACTGGCTCATATAATAATATTTCTAATGCTTTATTTACCAGTAGGTCTTTCCAGTTGACACAAGGTCACCCATTCCAATTAGAAGAAAAGAGATTCTGTCTAAATATTTGGGAGGGGTGACAGTGAGAGCTGTGAAGATGTGGAATTCTATCAGTTGAACTGGCTGATACATTAGATAGCTTTAAGAAAGGGTTGGATGGCATATTAGCAAGGGACGGAATACAGGGTTATGAAAGGTAACTCATGGCACAAGTTGATCAAGGGACTGGTCCGATTGCCATCTTGGAGTCAGGAAGGATTTTTTCCCTTCAGAGGCAAATAGGAGAGGCTTCAGATGGGGTTTTTTGCCTTCCTTTGGATCAGCGAGCAGTTAGGCAGATTATAAATAGACTTAAAAGGTTGAACTTGATGGACATGGCTCTTTTTTCAACCTAACTTTCTATGTTATTATGCTAATATGACAGAAATCTGGTTTAAGCAATTCTGAACAAGACCTAAGATTGTGGTCTATGAATAACATTAAATTTGTGCAGCTTGTAGTCGCATCAACTGAATTCTGATAACAAAAACAATTTGTGCCACAGGAATCCACTGTCATGTGTCATTAACCGCAGTGACTGTTTCATAGTTTGTACAAATCTTTCAGCTAGCTAAACCATTTCTTATAGGATGATGTAAAGGGTGTATGGTTATTTGGGTGGAGGTGGGCTGTATTTAGTAAAATGTCTCATTTCATTTCCCTTCCCATTCTCCCCTCTCGCTGAGCTCTTCCTATATGCACTAGGCAAATTGACAATGGAAAAGGACTTTGAAGTCCTTGTAGATAATAAACAGCTGTAGCAAGCAATGCTAGTCATCAGCATCAAGGGCAAATAAGGTCTTGAGCTGTATTAAAAGGGGCATTGATTCATGGCAGGAAGGGGTCATTCTTCCACTGTATAGAGCACTTGTAAGGCCCCATCTAGAATATGCTGTACAGTTTTGGTCTCCAGTGCTCAAACAGGACATTAATGAATTAGAATAGGTCCAGAGAAGGGCAACTAAGTTGGTTAAAGGTATGGAAAATCTTGACTGGCCAAATTGGGGTTGTTCACACTGTAGAAGAGGCTCTTAAGGAGTGATATGATAACTATGTATAAATATATAAGGGGGTCATTTAATAATCTGCTTTGTTTACCAGTAGATCTTTCCAGCTAACACAAGGTCACCTATTCTGATTAGAAGAAAGGAGGATCCACCTAAATATTCGGAAGGGGTTTTTTACAGTGAAAACTGGGAAGATGTGGAATTCTCTCCCTGAATCAGTCATACAGGCTGATATATTCAAATGTTTTTTTCCCTCTGGATCAACTAGCAGTTAGGCAGGTTAAAAAAGTTCAAGGGTTGAATGTGATGAGTGTGTCTTTTTTCACCTAACTTACTATGTATGTCAAACTTTCACAAGATGCAGGAATGACTAGGCTTTCCAGCATGGGAACTATGATGTATTAAGCAGAATGCACAGACAGGACATATGCAGTTGCTTATAAATTTTTGTAATTGATCCTTTACTCACTGATACATTAATAATTTATACATTACTTTGGCTTAAAGCTGCCTCATGGGTTCTGCTTATTTACTATAATGTACAGTATAATTTATGATTTCTTAAAAATTTTTCAGAGATTATGAATGAAAACACAAAAACTTTTATTTCACTCATGGTTAGTAGAGATGGGCGAATCTACCCAGTTTCGCTTAGCCGAAAAATTTGCAAATTTCCAGTGAAATTCGCGAATTGGCGAAAAAATTCACGAAAGCGTCAAAAACGACCCGTGACTCGTTTTTTTGACGGATTTTCGCCAGGCGAATTTTCTCTGGCGTTTCGCGAATTTAATCGCCAGCAGCGAATCGCGAGAATTTGCCCCTGGCGAATAAATTCGCCCATCACTAATGGTTAGTAGTTGCCTCCTTTAACATTAATGACAGCTTTAAGTCTTTTGTGGTAGTTTTGGATGAGGCTCTTTATCTTCCCAGCAAAAAGGCTCCAGTTACCATAAATTCCAGGGCTCTCTTACATGAACTGCACGTTTGAGGTCTCCCCAGAGTGGCTTTATTATATTGAGGTCAGGAGACTGAGAATCTTCACTTGCTTTTTCTGTAGCCAATGACAGGTTGACTTGGCCTTGTATTTTGGATCACTGTCATATTGGAATGTCCAAGTACATCCCATGCGCAGCTTCCAGGCTGATGAGTGCAAATTTTCCTCCAGTATTTTTTGATAACTTACTGCATTAATTTTGCCATCAATTCTGACCATGTTTCTTGTGCCTTTGTAGCTCACACATCCCCAAAACATCAGCGATCCATCACTATGTTCCACAGTAAGAATGGTAGCTGCCCTCCAAATGTAGCCTTTATAGTCGAGGCCAGAAAGTTAAATTTTAGTCTCATAAATCCAAATGACATGTGCTAGAAGGTTTGCAGCTTGTCTCTGCTGTTTGGCATGTTGTAATGTGACATTTGCGTAGTAATGGCTTTCTTCTGGCAACTCGACCATGCAGCCCATCTTTCTTCAAGTGCCTCCTTATTGTGCATCTCGAAACAGCCACACACATTTTTCAAAGAGTCCTGTATTTCACTTGAAGTTATTTGTGGGTTTTTCCATGCATCCCAACAATTGTTCTGACAGTTGTGGCTGAAATTTTAGTTTTATTTGGATTGGTTTCAACAGAACCCCTACTTTTCCACTTTTTTATTAGAGTTTGTACACTGCTGATTGGCATTCTCAATTTCTTTGATATTTTCTTATATCCCTTTCCTGTTTTATAGAGTTAAACTACTTTTTCCCACAGATCCCGCAGATTGACAATTCTTTTGCTTTCCCCACAACTTAGAATCCAAAAAACATCAGTGCAGCACTGGATGAAAGATGCAAGGGTCTATCAAGAGTCCAGAAATTCATTGACCTTTTATAAACACCCACTAATTACAAGCAAACAGATTAGAGGTGAAGATCATTACCTTTATTAACCATTCTAACCCTTTTGTGTCAAGTTGTGTGCATGTTATCAGGCCAATCTCCCGGGTATGTAAACTTTTGATCAGGGTCATTTGGGTAGTTTGTGTAGTGATTATGATTTAAAAAGAGTAAACACAGTTGTTTGACAATAGATGGCTTCAGCCAACCACTAACCATGAGTGAAAGAAAAGTTTTAGTGTTATCATTCATATTCTCTGTTTAAATGGTTAAGAAATCATAAATTCTGCTAGCGTATGTAAACTTACTGTAAACTTATGAGCACAACTGTATATTAAGTTATTAATTTAAACTTTAGAACCTTCCCTTTTCTTAATATGTATCTCTATTTCCTTTTAAAATGTCTGCATTATTTTATTAAAAAAGTGCTTAAAAGAGTGGGAACTATAGAATTACAGGGCAGGGGGGGTTCTAGGTTATTATGCACCCCCAAGTAATTCTTGTAGTTTTTCTCTAACTCAGCCCAGCACTTCTCTTCTTCATAAATACATTGGCATGAAGTACTTTCCTGTGAGCACCACACCATACATGTAATTTTGGTTCCACTAGCAACCCCTGCACCCATTAAATCTGGGTACATGCACATTACAGAATCCAGCAAAGAAGCTCTCTGTTGTACTGCAGTGCAGGGGATGCCTGGAACTATAGAAAAATATCAATGCTGTATGCTGGTGCATTTTTTAAATAAGATGAGTTCTAGCCCTGGGTAGAAAATTAGCAATTAGGATCATAGGGGTTCCTGAAAGGTCACAGGGATTCTATCTTTCCCTTTTCTTTAAAGGAACAGTAACACCAAAAAATTTAAGTGTTTTAAAGTAAAGAAAATATCATTTAGTGTTGCCCTGCGCTGTTAAAACTGATCTATTTGCTTCAGAAACACTACTATAATTCATATAAACAAGCTGCTAAGTAGCAATGGCGGTAATTGAAAAATGGCTATATGGCACAGGATAAGTAATGGATAACAGATAACATTATGTTCTAAAGAGCTTATCTGCAGTGTAACTTGAGCCTTTTCTCCTTCGAATGGCTGCCCCCATGGCTACAGAGAAGCTAATTTATATAAACAATAGTAGTGCTTCTGAAGCAAACACTGCAGTTTTACCAGTGCAGGGCAACACTGCTTTATATTTTTATTACTTTAAAACAATTTCATTTTTTGATGTTACTGGTCCTTTAAGCACAGAATACATAAATGTTAATTTTAAAGAGGACCTGTCACCTTGAGACATGAGTAAAATATTTATTTTCCATCCTTAGTTAAACCCTTTAGTCAGCTGTTTTTGTCTATATCTGAAACGGATTAGAAAATATCCTTCATGTAAAAAGGGCTTCATAGAAGCTGCCATGTTTAAACACCCCTTTGTTTTCCGTGTGTGGGCTGTGCCAAACTGCTAAATCTCATTCATGCTTAGTCAGAGTATACTCTATGATAGACAGGCTCTGTATAACTCATGTCACACCAGGACTTGATATTCTATGGGAATTATGTGAAACACCTTCTATTGTTCTATTCAGATTGTGTGGGCTACTCCAGCCACTAACGACTGCACAAACTGGTGATATCGTGAGAGGTCTGCAGTACTGATTCTACCCATGATGCTTTGCTCTCCTGACTTTCTGGAAAGTCAGGGCTTCAGTTAGTGTCTCATGCACATTTTAAAAGTAGTTATAAATTGAGAATTAGTGAGATTTGAGCATAATAAATATGGGTATGTGGTTTGTTTTAAAAGTTTTATTTCCTTCCTAGTGTTAACTCAATCATGACAGGTTTCCTTTAAATACTGAAAGATATTAAGCTTGATATTCCATTTATCCATTTATCAAGAAAGATTTAAAATTATACATTCCCAATGTAAATACAATGTTATTTATTACAGTAAGCAGTACCCTTGGGGTAAATTTAACAAGCTTTTATAAAATGTTGAACTTTACTTTGTTTGTTTTAAAGTGTCAGTAGGGCTTA
The DNA here is from genome assembly GCA_024363595.1 of Xenopus borealis. NCBI lineage: Eukaryota > Metazoa > Chordata > Amphibia > Anura > Pipidae > Xenopus > Xenopus borealis. The sequence goes on from CM044438.1 coordinate 22,897,493, forward strand.
AAACTTTTCAAAGAAAACAGTTACGTTGCCTTCCTAGCACTCTCTCTAGCACAAATCCCACAAGAAAAGGTAGTGCATGTTCCATTGATCCAGATGTGCACAGAGAAAAAGGTAAGTAGGGTTCTAGCATCCCATTGCATCTTCAGACATAATCCCAATATAGTTTTCTGTGATAATGTATTTTCAAGTCAAGAAATCAATACTGCGCTTTACAACATGTTTTCAAATAAAAAAATAGCAAAACCACAAGGGCATTTTATTAGTAAACTAGAGAAAAGTTACATGTTTAGAAGAATTGCATAAATAACTCCAGGTGCATCTTGTATATTTGTAATTCAGGATCATTTATACTAATTTAGAATTTGTATGCCAATATATTTTATTAGTAACTATATTGATATTCAAAAAAGTCCCAAATAAATAGATATTACTGTTGCTCAGCAATTAAGATTTATGGCATATCCCACAGGGTATCCTGTGCTGATATCTCAAGAGAATCAATTTAAAGAATATTCTAAGTGTAGTGCAAGTCCAAGACATTGGTTATATCTGCAAATAGTTATATTAAGAGAGTGGATCACAAAATACATGTTTCGGCTTGGCCCTTTAATATCAAGTGATAAAGGGCCTAGCTGAAAAGCGCAGTGTGTGTGATGCACTCCCTTATTAAAACTATTTGCAGTTATAATCACTGCCTTGAAAAGTTATTAGAGATGCAAACAATAGCATTCAAAGCAAACACAACACATGTAAGAGTTATTTTCACTTGAAAAGGGAAAATTCCACATACCCTAGATAAGGAATCCCTAACCTTCTGAACCCGTGAGCAACATTCAGAAGTAAAAGGAGTTGGGGAGCAACACTTGCATGATAAATGTTCTTGGGATGCCAAATAAGTGCTGTGATTGGCCATTGGGTAGCCCCTATGTGAATTGTCAACCTACATTGAGCATCTGTATGACGTTACACCTTATTTTTATACAACCAAAGCTTGCCTCCAAGCCTGGAATTCAAAAATAAGCACCTGCTTTGAGGCCACTGGGAGACACATCTATGGGTTTGGAGAGCAACATGTTGCTCATGAGCTACTGGTTGGGGATCACTGCCCTAGATGGTGCACTCTACCATGCTCTATAACCAGTGCCGGGCTAAGTTGGCAACCTGGGCCGACTACATCGCCCCCACTGCTAGTGCATGTGCAGAAGTGCAGAAGTGGTGAGGAAGCACTAGTGCGTATGTGCAGAAAAGCGCCAAGGATGTACGAGTGTGGGAGAGTGCCCAGGACACTCAAGAACCCATGCGTGGGCACACTAGCAAGAATTTCTCCACAGCTACTGAACACAATGTTCATACTAGGGGAAAGCATCAGAAGAGGTAACGGCCTGCCACCCCTCTGCCCTCTTCTACCTACCCCTAGTTCTGGCCCTGTCTATAACAGTGCTGTCCATCTTCTATGGTACCTAGGGCCAAACTTTTTCTGGCCTATGTGGTGGAGGATAATGGAAATCAGTGTTGACCACTCCCCCTTTAAAACCACATGCACTGTAAACCACACCCACATTACCACAAGAACTTTTAAGATCATATCCACATTAATGGTAGTAGCACACCAATAAAGCAAATGGTTGGTGCTCACTGCAGAGATATACCTCATCACTCAGGGATATCACCCATGGACTGCCAGTTGGACAGTAATGCTCTATAAGATAGTAAAACAATCAATTTTATGAATTCGCCTATAGAAACTAAATTAATTTTTTACTCTAGTATCTCATCAATTTTTCATTGAGAGGTGATGACTCCAAACTTTCAAAAGGGAAAGTATTTCTGAAAGATTAGGCACCCAAAGTAGTGAAGATTTCTCTCTGGCTGACTAATCCCCTGTATCTCCTGTCTGCCACCACCTTAAAGTAGCAGGTCCAGTTCACAAGGATCATGGATGAGGGAATATAAAGGAATTGTTACATGCAACTTGGTTTTCTGAGTTGTCACTGTTGTCACTTGGTTTCTGAAGAGGATTGAAATTCACTGTGGTGTTTATAGAAATGGCCTGTAGGTGTCACTGTGCACAAGACTTATACTGTGCATGCACAGTACTTTCTATACAGCTTAAAGTGTTGGAGTTGAAGTTCCTGTTGAAGTGTAATGGCTGCATGAACCTGTCAATAAAGCACTGTTTTTAGCCAAGTCATCCTCGGCTACCAAAATATAACAAATTGGAGACAAGATGTCTCCTCTACTTCTTGCAGCCTGCAACTTTTCTCCCAAACCCTGGTGAGCCTGCCATACCTTTTGCTGCGTGGATCCCTATGTTTGAAAATCATATTATTGCTGCTGACCAGTGGGAGATTTCTGCTGCTAGAAAGCATGGTTTACATATTCACTGCCTGGGAGCAGAGGAACAGCATATAAACTATACATTACCATCATTAACTGATGAGACTTACTGTATGAAACTGCTCTTACTGTTACAAATAACTTTTTTGTGCCAAGTGTTAATGTGGTTGCTGAAAGATATAAATTCTGCAAACCTGGACAATGTAAAGGTGAATCCACAGAACAATTTGTAGCAGCTTTGAGAGAGCTGGTTGTTACCTGTGAGTTTGGGAATCTAACAGATGAAATGCTAAGAGACCCAAATAGTGAAAAAAACAAATTCACCATGCACTAGAGAGAGACTGCTCCTAGAGCAAGATTTAACCCTTGCAAAGGCTATTACAGTTGCTAACCAAATTGAAACAGCAGCGACAGAGGCTAAAACTCTCAGCAGCCAATCAGATTTGAGCTGTCCCACTGTCTATATAAGGAGGTGTAGAGGCGGCCATTACTCGGTTTTCGGTAGGTTAGAGAGAGCAGGTTTGCGAGAGAGATTGGTGTTATATTTAGCTAGTGGAGTTAGTTTAGACAGCTTTTTTTTTTCTGAGTCAGTGCAAGTGGAGGTTGTGGATTTCAGTTTACTGTTTCCCTCTTCTGCTTGCCTGCTCACCCCACAATAGCCCTTTTTAGGGTTAACTATCTGTGATTGTCTGTGTGTGTATCCCTTGTGGGTACACTTGTGCTGAGGGGATTTAGTTGAGGGTTTTTATTGTTTTCTCCTTTCCTTCTCCGAAGTATCCAAACCCCCCTTATTTTATTTTTTTTAAGTTTAGTTTGCCAAATATGACGTGCCGTGGGAGGGGGGGGAGGGGTCTGGGTGGTGGTGGTGGGAAGAAGGGTGGGATAGGGAGGGGAGGCAGAGGAAGAGGCCGTGGTGCTGGCTGTGGGCATGCAACCCCACAACAGCCCAGCCCACGTACTATGCCCATTCCTGGCACTGTAAAGCAGCAACAGCTTCTGCCACAGCAGCAGGTGGCTGTGGGTCGCAGTGGGGCAACTGGTCCACGTAGGACTTTTTTTTGCCGCTGCTTCGCGACCCATACGCTCGCAGCAGGCAGAGGCGGTGGTAGACTGGCTGACCCAGCGAGCAGCAGGAAGGGGCATCACCTGCTAGCTTAGAACTGGGGGACACTCCATCCCTCCTATTTTATCCTGAGGTTGACTTGGGCCCAGACACCCAGGATCTTTTTGATGATCAGGCAGGAATGGGGGGGGCATTCATGTCTGATGAGGAGGAGGAGGTCATGGCACAGCCCACATCACCAGTAGGGGATATTGGGCAGGGTCCCCTAATGGCAGGGCAGCTAGCTGCTGTTGTGGGGTCAGACACCAGCATGCTTGAAGTGGGAGTTGATGCCATGTATGAGGCAGGGTCTGGTCTGGGGGAGGATGATGACAGGGATGGACCCTGGGAGCCGGCTCAGGAGGATAACAGCAGCAGTTCAGGGGGGGAACTGTGTCTGTTGTTGATGATTAGGAGGATGAAGAGCCAGCTCTACCAACCTCTGCTAGGGGGGCAGGCAACAGGGCAGAACTGTACCTCGGTCCAAAGCCTCTGGGAGTATGGGTGGGGACCATCCCGAGCCCTCCACAGCAGGCAAGGCAGTGGCCCGCACTTCAGCAGTGTGGGCATTTTTTACGTTCCAGGCAGAGGACCAGACGGTAGCAGTGTGCCAGCTCTGCCGGCAGAAGGTTCGAAAGGGGCAGGCAGAGTCACATATGGGAACATCTGAAAAACGTCATCACAGGATGACGTGGGAGCAGCACCAAAGTGGCAGGGCACCAGGGGGCAGTGGTGCTTCCCGTCCACCTCCTTCCATTCCTCAGGGAAGAGGTGCTAGCTCCGCAGACCCTGCAACAAGGGAAGAGGATTCGGAGGCTCACAGTCGGAGGCGGCCACTGTGCAGCTCAGCCTCTTCTGCAGCCTCCTCCTCCTCCACCAGGGGCCACACCAGGTTTCCCTCCCTCAGTTCCTCGGCCGGAAGACGCCTCTCTCCCCCAGCCACCCCCTAGTGCAGAGGCTCAATGCCTGCCTGGCAAAACTTCTGGCAGTGCAGCTGCCCTATCAGTTAGTCGAAGCAGCCCCCTTTCGACAGCTGATGGCTTCCGCTGCCTCTAACTGGCGGATCCCCAGCCGCCATTATTTTGCCAGGAAGGCCGTCCATGCTCTCCACCAGCAGGTGGTGGAGAATGTGTCCCTGTCGCTGGATCATGCTGTCGGCGGCAGGGTGCACTTCACCACTGACACGTGGACCAGCAGGCATGGGCAGGGGAGGTACATTTCTTATACTCCGCACAGGGTCATCCTGATGAGTGCTGGGGAGGGTGCAAGCAGGGACACTCCCCTCGCGCTACAGGTGCCTCCCCGTGGGGTTCAGGGCACCAGTGGTTTTTTCACTCTGTGAAATGGACTGTACTCTGTATATTCACTAAAATGTGGATTTTATTGAACGTTACCTCTATCTACAGACTTGCCAATCATTATTTTACACCAAACTTTTGGCGAATTTTCACCCTATAGTAAATCTGCCCCATTAAAATGTAGACAAATTCAGCAGATACGTGTTTGCAGCGCGTCAAAGAGAGACGCGCAGAGGCAGTTTCACGAATCCTCACAGATTCGCCCATCACTAGTTGAGACGAGATGCAGTACACCAGAAATTGCCCTATTCTTTAATGGAACATCCAAAATGACTGTAGCACACGGAAATTTGCTTCAAACTTGTTAAGTGCTGTTTATTGGCATCAAGCTGTGGTAGACAAAAATCTGGCAACGTTTCGGGCCTCGCAGGACCCTTTCTCAAGCCTTGAAAAAGGGTCCTGCGAGGCCCGAAACGTTGCCAGATTTTTGTCTACCACAGCTTGATGCCAATAAACAGCACTTAACAAGTTTGAAGCAAATTTCTGTGTGCTACAGTCATTTTGGATGTTGTATGAATTATTGACCCGAGGCAGAACGGGTGGCTGACTTTCAAGCACCGGAACCAAAAAGGATTATACGCAGAGGTGAGCTCTCCATTTATTGAGTGGACTATTCTTTAATGGAGTCTGTCTCACAGGAACTAAAGAAACTGGCAGAGCAAGATGTTATTGAAAAATCAGAATCCTTCAAACGGTTTTCACCAACTGTTGTAACAATGAAGAACACTGGAGGTATACAATTGTGTGTTGATCTCTGTGAACCTAATTAAGCAGTTGTTATGGATAATTATCCCTTGCCACACATAGAGGAAATATTTTCAGAACTCTGAGGAGTAGTGATGGGCGAAACGGCCGCGTTTCGCTTCGCCGAAAAATTTGCGAATTTCCAGAGAAATTCGCGAATTTTTCGCCGATTCGCGAAACGAGTCGCGCGTCGTTTTTGCGCGGCAAATTTTTTTGGGCGAATTTTTTTGCCAGTTTCGCAAATTTATTCGCCAGCGGCGAATCGCGGGAATTCACCGCAAATTCGCCCCTGGCGAATAAATTCGCCCATCACTACTGAGGAGCAAAATTCTTTTCTACTCTGGATCTTCAACTCATCATCAAGTATTACTGCATGAGGAAAGCAGAGACCTCACTGCATTTATCACCCATGATGGTTTGTTTAAGTTCAAGTATGTACCTTATGGACTGGCTTCAGAACCGAGTAGTTTTCAGAGACTGATGTCGTCAATACTCCATGACATACCTGGTGTACAATGCTACTTGGATGATATAACTGTCTACGCTCCCACTATGGATCTTCATGACAAGGGCCTAGAAAAGGTTCTGAAATTCATTGATTCTGCAAGACTGAAACTGAACCTTTCCAAATGCCACTTCAGACAAACTCAGCTGTCTTTTCTGGGTCATATAATTTCACAAGAGGAATTACTGCCTGACCCTGACCATGTCATCGCTGTTACACAAGCACCTACTCCGTCTGATTTCCAGACCTTACAAGCTTTCTTGAGTCTAACTTCATGGTATTCTAAGTTTATTCCCAACTATGCTTCAGATGTGGAGACACTTAGAGCACTACTACATGGAAATTCAAGTCTTGTTTGGTCAGAGACTGCTCAACATAGTGAACATGCTTTGAAATAGTGAAACAGTTAATTGTGAACAGTCCAGCACTAGCTTTATTTGATCCTGCACTACCCACTGTGGTTACTACAGACGCTTCAGACTATGGCTTTGGTGCAGTTCTCACACTGTCATTAGTAAATGGCTATGTTGTCCATGGAGCTCACCATTCCCAATGTAAAAAAAATATTATTCATTACAGTAAATTTAACAATAAACAGCTTCTCTCAGAGACCTTGAGAGAAAAGCTCATACAACTTGCACATCACAAGGTAGGTACAAAACAGGTACAAAAATAGGTACAAAACAAAGAACTCTACCAGAACTCTGTCAGCAAGGGATGCCGATGTTTTAACTGCCATACATTATTGTGTTACTTGCCAGAATCATGACAAAACATACACCTTTTGTCTGAGTTTGAAATCTTTCTGAGAGTAAGGAATATTGTGCATAGGAAATCTGATGGACGCATATGGAATGCAAATCATCTTGCGCCTGCTAGATATGACTCTGGAGAAGCTCCATTTGAAGAAGGACATTTTCCTACTCCTGAAGCCAACTGCATTAGGCCTAAAGAAAGTAAACCTATAAAGTGTACTGAGAGAATCAGAAAACTGCCTGCATGGACCAAGGACTATGTCATGTGAAGAATGTATATTATTGCTTTGTTGTTTTTTATACAGTTATACTGTGCATACACTGTACATTCTATACTGATTAAGGTGCTAGAGTTTATGTTACTGTTTTGTAATGCCTTCATGATCCTGCTAATAAAGCACTGTTATAATCTGCTCATCCTCGGCTCTCAAAACACAACAGTATCATCTGGAAATCTGCCAGGATTTACAAGGATAAAAGTTGATATTTCTAATTATCTACTCCATGGGGCAAATTCACTAAAGCACGAAGCGTCTAACACTAGCGCTAATTCGCCAGCGTGACGTCACTAACAGTGTCCCTGGCGAAAATTCGCTAGTGAAGGAAATTGACTTGCGCAACTTCGCACCCTTAAGCCAGGTGAAGTTGCGCATTGACGAAGGGACGTAACTATGCTAATTCACTAAGATGAACATTTTTGTGAATGTTACCTCTTACGCTAGATGTTACTTCGCCAGGTCAGACCTGGCGAAGTTCAATACAGTAGACAGGAGTTTGAAAAAAAAACTTGAAATTTTTTGGCGTCTTTTACCTTTTGTTGGGTGAAAACACCGGCGAAGCTGTCGCTAGAGTATTGCCCCCTATATCTACCAAGGAGTCCACATCTATCCATAAAACATGATTAGAGATTCAACATGGCACTTGTGTCACTGTCTGACACATATATTATTTTGCACATTATGGGCTCTTTATCTTTCAACTCTTAGGTGTAATTTTTAATAAATGTGACATTCATTAGATTCAAGTTATGTGTGCAGGTCTGGCACAAGATAGTCCTTGATGTGCCACCTCCTAGAGCCAGTTGTTCATTCCAGAGTGCTTTGCCTATGACTGAACCCCTTATTGGTACAACTTCAAGAGGTGTGTTTAGGATTTCAGTGCTTTGAAAAATTTAAGTTCATAGGCTCTTTAAGAGGGATTTTATTGCTGTATATAAATTTTGTAGATGGATCATACATACAATCTCTGGTACTTTCTTCAACAGTGCTGTTTCCAAATGCAAGCCCTGAGGCCAGTTCCTGAAAGTAGGCAAAAGAATTCCCTAATTAAAATTCAGATAATTTGCAGCTCCTTAGATAAGATATCAATGGAACTTACATACCTTAGGGCTCATACAGATGGTTTTCCCTGTGCTCTCATTATAAAGCATCACAGGGAAGCACAGAAAGAAATACAGCCTATTCATTTAAATGGGTAAGTACTCAGGTCTATGTAATCATACATAGTAACATAGTAAGTTAGGTTGAAAAAAGACACACTTCCATCAAGTTCAACCTTTTGCTTTTTTTTTTTACCTTCCTAACTGCTAGTTGATCCAGAGTAAGGCAAACCCCCCATCTGAAGCCTCTCCAATTTGCCTCTGAGGGGGGGAAAATTCCTTCCTGACTCCAAGACTAGTCTCTGGATCAACTTGTACTATTAGCTATCTCCCATGAACCTGTATTCCCTCACTTGCTAAAAATCCATCCAACTCCTTCTTAATGCTATCTAATGTTTCAGCCTGTACAAGTGAATCAGAGGGAGAATTCCACATCTTCACAGCTCTCACTGTAAAAAAAACCCTTCCAAATATTTAGGTGGGACCTCTCTTCTTCTCATCGGAATGGGTGACCTCCTATCAGCTGGAAAGACCTACTGGTAAATAAAGCATTAGAGAGATTATTACATGATCCCTTTATATATTTATACATAATTATCATATCACCCCTTAAGCACCTCTTTGTAAGGACTCACCCCTGGTGGTCTAGCGGGCATCGGGGTCCACCACATCATTGGTGGACTGACATCATTGCGCATGCCACAAAATTCAAATTGTATAATAGGGGAAATCAGTGTACTGTAAGTTGCCCATTGTAAGGTTCAATTAGTTGTTCCTGGTGCTATTGCTATTTGATTCCTGTGTATTGACTCTTGCTTTGCCTGACTACTCTGATCCTGATCCTGCCTGTACCCTACTCTGACCTCTCCAAACCTGACCCTTGCCTGCCTGTGACTATTCTGCTCTCTCCAATCCTGACCCGGCCTGTCTGTTGATTCTGCTCTGCTTGTGCTGGCCCGGCATGCCTGTTCCACTATGTGGTGTCTGGTGGTGTTCTTCTATCCAGTATCCTTGGTGAGACGATTGTGCCCCTTGACTCGTCCAGAACCTATTGCTTTGCTCCTCTCTCAAATAAGACCTGGCGGCTTCCAATTAGTCAAGGGCTCCTCCCGAGGTGAAAGGCGGCGGTTATAGGCAGAAGCAAGAGCCAATACCAGTGAGCTTAGCTTGGGTTCTGGATTTCGGGTGCTGTTCGTGAGACTCTTCTCCAGTGTGAACATCCCCAATTTGGCCAATCTTTCCTCATCTTAGTTCCTCAGCTTAGTTGCTCTTCTCTGTACCCTCTCTAATACAATAATGTCCTGTTTGAGTGATAGAGACCAAAACTGTACAGCATATTCTAGATGGGGCCTTACAAGTGCTCTATAAAGTGGAAGAATGACCCCCTCCACCCATGACTCTATGCCCCTTTTAATACAGCTCAAGACCTTATTTGCCCTGGATGCTGCTGACTGGCATTGCTTGCTACAGCCAAGTTTATCATCTACAAGGACTTCAAGGTCCTTTTCCATAATGGATTTGCCTAGTGCAGTCCCATTAAGGGTATAAGTGGCTTGGATATTTTTACATCCCAGGTGCATGACTTTACACTTATCAACACTGAATCTCATTTGCCACTTAGCTGCCCAGATTGCCAGTTTGTCAAGATCCTGTTGCAAGGATGCCGCATCCTGGATGGAATTGATGCTGCTGGATAGTTTTGTGTCATCTGCAAACACTGATACATTACTTACAATACCCTCCCCTAAGTCATTAAAGAACTTATTATATATCATATTATAGCATTAGTTAAATAAAAGTGGACCCGAGGGAGCCCACTAAGAACCTTACTCCAAGTAGAGAATGGACCATTAACAACCACCCTCTGTATCCGATTTTGTAGCCAGTTTCCTATCCATGTGCAAACAACTTCATTAAGCCCAACAGACCTTTAGTCGTTTGTGTGGTTCAATATCGA
>CM044438.1:22907638-22918994 GCA_024363595.1 Xenopus borealis
ATCATAAAAAGCAATCACATTTTTGACATGACCTATCCTTATAAAGCCATGCTGATTGCTGCACATAATGCCAATCTCTAGGACAAATGTTTGAATTTTATCCCTTTACAAGCCTTCAAATAATTTCCTCACCACAGATGTCAAACTTACTGGTCTATAATAGGTTAGCTGAGATCGTAATCTGTTATTATATATTGGAATGACATCGGCTTTTTTCCAGTCCATAGGCACCATACCAGATGAAAACGAATCTGAGAAAATCAGAAACAAGGGCCAGTCTAAAACTGAACTAAGATCTCTTAGAACCCATGGGTGTATCCCATCAGGCCCTGGAGCCTTGTTTACATTATTTTTATTAAAGCTTTTTGAATCATATCCTTAGTCAGCCACTGACTAGATTGAGCAGAGCCCTCAGAGCAGCTATGAAGTGAGCCAGTGAACTCTGACTCCTCTTTTGTATACACTGAAGAAAAGAACTGATTTACCACATTTGCCTTTTCTGTATCTGTTACAACCATGCTAGTACGTTATTTAATGGAGAAACACTCTCAACCTGCGTCTTTTTACTATTAATAATTAAAAAAAAACTTTTTAGGATTCGTTTTCACCTCTGCTGCAATTAACTCTTCATTTGCTTTCTTTGCCTTGTTTCCCTGTTTCTGATTGCAACATGTATTATATTGTTTATATTCATAAAATACAGCTTCTGTCACAACAGACTTGTAGTTTTTAAATGCTTTTCTCTTCTTTCCTATTAACTTCTTTACTTCTGTATTAAGCCACATAGGATGATTCTTAGAGCTTTTACATTTAGGGAATAAATTTAGAACAGTAATGATTTACTGCAGACTGTAAAGGGGAACTTGCAGCACTGAGGGCAGCAGCAAATGAGGGGAGGAAAGAAGGCTCACAGAGCAACCACTGGCAGGGGCTAGTGGAGTGGGGGGGGGAGGAGAAGGGCAAAGGAGGCTAATGAGGGAGGAAGGTTTGTGACATTCAGGAGGGAATGTAGGGGCTAGAAGGGTAGGGGGGCTGGTCCACAGCTTGTCCAAAACAGCAAATTTGCCAATTTGGCTGAAGATGCTGGGGAGGAAAGCTCTGAATTGGCATGTATGGAGTAGGCTGACTTTCAGAGCACCCTGGGAGGCAGTGGTTCTAATACGTGTGGTGGGGGGGAGTGCAAGGAAGGAAAGGCAAGTTCTAGTTATAGGGGATAGGGTAAAGGTGGTAGACAAAATATTAACTTGTATAGATGAGTGGTTTTCCCTGCATTCCCATGCTTCCAGTTTTGAAACATTTAGCTGCAAGGGGAACGCAAGATGAAAAGCAGCTGACTCTTACTTATGGGCATGTATTCACAAAGGTGCATGTAAGCACCAAACACAGGTGGAATGCAACATGCTGCATTATACCTGAGTTCTGTGAATACCAGAGCCGTGCCACGGCGGGCAGAAGCACTAGGAAATCTGGCCACCCGCAGCACAGGCTGAGCGTGCACATGCATGAGGGGATGCTGGCATCACTTCGTGCATGCGTCACTTCACGCGAGTTGATGCCGGCGCCCATGTGTAGAAGCGCCAATCATCGTGCGCACATGTGCCAGAAGAAGACGTGGAATGAGTGGACCGGACATGGGGTAGGCTACAGAGCAGGTACATGCCTGGCATCCCACCAGCGTTGCCTACCCCTTGGCCCGGCCCTGGTGATTTCTCAGTCGGCTACAGGCTCTTTGCTAGGGATGGGCTGCACTTCAATGGTGATGCTGCAGCTGTTTTGGGAGAGAACATGGCTAGACATTTGGAGGAGATTTTAAACTAGATGTGGGGGGAGGGTTCAGCAAAAGATTCCGTGGAAGATAGTTTAGATGAGATAGTGGGCAAAGGAAGGGAAAATAGGGTAGGAGATTTGGCTGGGGGTACTGTTAAGGATAGGGAGGATCCCATGTTATTGCTTCAATATGGTATCAGTATTAAATGTATGTTTGCAAATGCAAGGAGTCTGACTGGTAAAATGGGAGAGCTGGAGGTGCTGGATGGAAAATATGATGTGATTGGTGTGGCCGAAACATGGCTGAATGAGTCGCATGACTGGGCAGCTAATATCAGCAGCTATACCTTGTTTCGGAGGGACCGAGGCAATAGAAGAGGAGGGGTATGTCTGTTTATTAGGCAGGATTTAAAAGCTTATATAAAGGAGGAAGTTATATTAGAAAATGAGAGTGTAGAAGGCTTATGGGTGGAGTTCTTCACCTATTCTAAAGAGTCCAGCAAATTAATTGTAGGGGTATGCTGTAGACCCCCTAATGTAAGCGAGGCTAAACTCCTGATGCAAATAGAAAAGGTTGCTAGTTTGGGTAAAGTAATGACAATGGGGAATTTTAATTACCCAGATATTGACTGGAGCAAAAGTGCTGACAGATCAGTGATGGGAACAAATTTATAAACCTATGAGGGGCCTTCCAGAAAAAATGCTTTTTCTGGATCTAGTGATATCAAATGACCCAGAACTTATAGCAAATATCATTGAACCCTTGGGTAATAGTGACCATAATGTTATATCATTTAATGTCTGGTGCAAAAAAACAATATATACTGGGGCATCAAAAACCATGAATTTCGGAAAAGCTAATTTTAGTGCATTGAGGGCTGCCCTTCAGAGTAATTGGGGCATTAAATTTGCAGCTAAAAACACAGAACAGAAATTTTTGTCATTTAAGATTATATTAAATCATTACTGTTCTCAATTTATTCCCTTAAGGAGTAAATGTAGAAGCTCTAAGAATCATCCTATGGGGCTTAATTCAGAAGTAAATAAGTTAATAGGAAAGAAGAGAAAGGCATTTAAAAACTACAAATCAGCTGGGACAGAAGCTGCATTTAATGAATATAAACAATATCATAAATGTTGTAAATCAGCAATCCAGAAGGCAAAGAAAGCAAATGAAAAGTTAATTGCTGTGGAGTCGAAAACTAATCCTAAAAAGTTTTTAAATATATTAATAGTAAAAAGATGCAGGTTGACAGTGTTTCTCCATTAAATAATGGTACCAGTACGGTTGTAACAGATACAGAAAAGGCAAATGTGCAATTCTTCGGTGTATACAAAAGAGGAGTCCAAGTTCTCAGACTCACTTCACATTGCACTGAGGGCTCAGCTCAATCTAGTCAGTGGCTGACTCAGGTGATGATTCAAAAAGCTTTAATAAAAATAATGTAAACAAGGCTCCAGGGCCTGATGGCATACACTGCTGGGTTCTAAGAGAGCTTGGTTCAGTTTTAGACCAGCCCCTATTTCTGATTTTCTCAGATTCTTTTTCATCTGGTATGGTGCCTATAGACTGGAGAAAAGCTGATGTAATTCCAATATTTAAAAATGGATTACGATTAGTGATGGGCGAATTTATACGCGAATCACCAGCGAAATTTCGCTTGGCGAAAATTCGCTGAAAACGAGTCGCGCGTCAGTCGCGCGTCGTTTTTGACGCGACGCGACGAAAACGACGCGAAGCGTGCCGAAAACGACGCGACGCGTCAAAGTTGACGCGACGCGTGACAAAATTGACGCGACGCGCTACAAAATCGTCCCGCGACTCGTTTCGCTAATTTTTCGCCGTTTCGCGAATTTCTCTAGAAATTCGCGAAAAATTCGTCGAAGCGAATCTCGGGAGATTCGCCCATCACTAATTACGATCTCAGCCTGGCAATTATAGTCCAGTAAGTAAATTATTTGAAGGCTTTTTAAAGGATAACATTCAAAAGTTTGTCCTAGAGAATGGCATTATGAGCAGCAATCAGCATGTCTGTATGAAGGATAGGTCATATCAGAATTTTATTTACATTGAGGTAAGTAAGATGCTGGAATGTGTGGGGGGCAGTATATTTGGATTTTACAAAAGTGTTTGATGCTGTGCCCCACAAATTAGTGTCTTTTACATATGTTGACAAAGAACTGGAAAATAACTTTTCAAACTGATTGTAGAGGATCATTTCAGCAGTGTTGCTCCTTGTCAGGGGGGTGGGAATGTATTGTTCATGTATGTAAAACCCTCAGTCACACCCAGGACTGGACTGAGAATCAAAATAGGCCCTGGCATTTCAGGTAAACAGAGGCCCAATCAGCCCACATAGAGACCCAAACAGTCCCCACCAGCCCACTAAATACTGACTTTCTATGGCACCTTATAGCAGCCCATCTGACATTTGCCCTAACCCACAGATTGCCAGTCCGGGCCTGGTCACACCTCAGACCCAGACTGCATTTTTCACCTGATCAAGCCACAGACAAGCTGCTGGAGTATGTATAAACATAATTTATATATACAGTTATGTACATAACAGTGGCCTACACTGCCCGTGTGCTATACTTTATGCTGTATGGCTGGGATTCTAAATAAGTTTATAAAACATTATTTCACATTGGCCCAGCTCCTCTCTGATACCCATTAAAAGAAGCATCCCTGTCCTGCTTTATGGCTGAGATTATAGCTATTATTATATTTCTTCTCTGATCTCCATTATAACCAACTGTGGAGGGTTAAACATACTAATGAAATGAATGTCACATTTAAACTACAATCCCCATAATTCATTGCACATGGCAGGCTTCTGATGGAGGGTGTGTCTTTATGACATCAACTTGGTGGAGGGGGGATCAGCCTGATTGGCTCCTCCAGGGGATGCAGATTTGAAATCATGTCAGGTGAGATATGTGACAGCAATGACATCAGAACTCACCGTTTATAACTGATGACATCAGATCTCTAATTTACAAGATATTTACAAGATATTCACGGCTTTTGTGTATTATATAGGTCATATATATGTCTTTATTAGTGAGGTTGGTGGCCACTTATTATTAAAAATATCAAAGTAAGCAAAATAAAGACAAAAGAGTTACTATCCTACATGCTGTAGTCCTAGATATAAGCCCAACCTAAAAAAATGTGGTATGAGCCTCAAATGGATAAAAAAAAATAAAAATAGGAAACTGGCTAAAGGATCTGGTACAGAGGGTGGTTGTTAATGGTACATTCTCTACTTGGAGTAAGGTTCTTAGTGGGGTCCCTCATGGCTCAGTATTGGGTTCACTTTTATTTAATTTGTTCATTAATGACTTAGGGGAGGGTATTGTAAATAATGTATCATCGTTTTCAGATAACAGAAAACTATCCAGCACCATTAATTCCATCTAGGATGTGGCATCCTTGACAAACTGGCAATCTGGGCAGCTAAGTCGCAAATGAGATTCAATGATGATAAATGTAAAGTCATGCACCTGGGATGTAAAAATATTCAAGCCACTAGGCAAATCCATTATGGAGAAGGACCTTGGAGTCCTAGTAGATGATAAACTTGGCTGTAGCAAGCAATGCCAGTTAGCTGCATCAAGGGCAAATATGGTCTTGAGCTGTATTAAAAGGGGCATAGAGTCATGGGACGAGGGGGTCATTCTTCCACTTTATAGAGCACTTGTAAGGCCCCATCTAGAATATGCTGTACAGTTTTGGTCTCCATCACTCAAAAAGGATATTATTTTATTAGAGAGGGTACAGAGAATGGAAACTAAGCTGGTAAAAGGTATGGAAAATCTTAGCTATGAGGAAAGACTGGCCAAATTGGGGATGTTCACGCTGGAGAAGAGGCACTTAAGGGGTGACATGATTACTGTGTATAAATATATAAATATATATATATAAATAATCTCTCTAATGCTTTATTTACCAGTAGGTCTTTCCAGCTGACACAAGGTCACCCATTCCGATTAGAAGAAAAGAGGTTCCACCTAAATATTCGGAAGGGGTTTTTTACAGTCAGAGCTGTGAAGATGTAGAATTCTCTCCCTGAATCAGTTGTACAGGCTGATAAATAAGATAGCTTTAAGAAGGGCTTGGATGGCTTTTTAGCAAGTGAGTCAATACAGGGTAATGAAAGATAGCTACAAGTTGATCCAGGGTCTAGTCCGATTGCCATCAAGGAAAGAATTTTTCCCCACTCTGAGGCAAATTGGAGAGGATTCAGATGGGGTATTTTGCCTTCTTCTTGATCAACTAGCAGTTAGGCAGGTAAAAAAAAAAAGGTTGAACTTGATGGACGTGTGTCTTTTTTCAACCTAACTTACTATGTTACTATATCATTTTAAATGACAACCATTTCTGTTCTGTGTTTGTAGCTACAAACTTAAAGGAGAACTGTCATGACATATAAACCATACCATTTTTCTTACTAATATATAAGATTAATTTGTACAAATCTATACCCAACTGTCTCAAATTTGTGTTATAAACACACTTACTTATCACTCATTTCTAACAGCTCTCCAGATCAAGCATTTTCAGAATCTGAAAGCAGTAGTGTCCATTCAGTTCAGCAACATTCACTTAGCCCCGCCCATGTTCTACGAGTAATATTTCCCCTCCCTCACCCTCTAGTTACATCATATCTGTGTGCAACACATCTCTGCAGACAAGCAAGCAGTATTGAAGAGCTCATTTATGCCTCGGGATTTGTTGACAAAGAACTGGAAAATAACTTTTCAAACTGATTGTAGAGGATCATTTCAGCAGTGTTGCTCCTTGTCAGGGGGGTGGGAATGTATTGTTCATGTATGTAAAACCCTCAGACACACCTCAGACCCAGACTGTATTGTTCACCTGATCAAGCCACAGACAAGCTGCTTGAGTATGTATAAACATAATTTATATATACAGTTATGTACATACCTGTGCCATAAAATTGTCATTCAACAAGTTTATAAACTTGTTCCCATTAACTGATCTGGCAGTACTGTTGCTCCAGTCAATATCTGGGTAATTAAAATCCCCCATTATCATGACGTTACCCAAACTAGCAGCCTTTTCTATTTGCATCAGGAGCTTAGCCTCCTCCTCACTTACATTAGGGGGTTGTAGATACCCATACAATCAATTTGCTGGACTCTTTACAATTGGTGAAGAACTCCACCCATAAGCCTTCAGCCCCCCTCATTTTCTAACAAAACCTCCTCCTTTATATAAGCTTTTAAATCCTGCCTAACAAATGGACATTCCCCTCCTCCTTTCCTATTGCCTCTGTCTCTCCCAAACAAAGTATAGCCGCTGATATTAACTGCCCAGTCATGCGACTCATTCAGCCATGATTCGGCCACACCAATCACATCATATTTTCCATCCAGCACCTCTAGCTCTCCCATTTTACCAGTCAGACTCCTTGCATTTGAAAACATACATTTAATACTGGTACTATATTGAAGCAATACCATGTGGTCCTCCCTATCCTTAACTTTACCCCCAGCCAAATCTCCTCCCCCATTTTCCCTTCCTTTGCCACTATCTCATCTAACCTGTCTTCCACTGAATCTTTTGCTTAACCCCCCCTCCCCACATCTAGTTTAAAATCTCCTACAACTGTCTAGCCATCTTCTCTCCCAAAACAGCTGCAGCATCACTATTGAGGTGCAGCCCTTCCCTAGCAAAGAGCCTGTAGCCGAGAAATCACCAGGGCCGGGTCAAGGGGTAGGTAATGCTGGTGGGATGCCAGGAATGTACCTGCTCTGTAGCCTACCCCACGTCTGGTCCACTCATTTCAAGTCCTCTTCTGGCACATATGCGCCCGACGATTGGCGCTTCTACACATGCACGCCAGCATCAACTCGCATTAAATGACGCATGCACGAAGTGATGCCAGCGTCACTTCATGCATGTGCATGCTCAGCCTGCGCTGCGGCTGGCCAGGTTGCCTAGTGTGTCTGCCCAGTGTAGCACGGCTCTGGTAATCACAGAACTCAGGTGTAAAGCAGCATGTTGCATTCCACCTGTGTTTGGTGCTTACATGCACCTTTTGTATATATGCCCATCCCATAAGGAAGAGTCAGCTGCTTTTCATCCTGCATTCCCCTTGTTGCTAAACGTTTCAAAATTGGAAGCATGGGATTGCAGGGAAAACCACTCATCTATACAAGTTAATATTTTGTCTGGGTAAATATGGATAGTTTTTGAAAATCCTAAAATAATGCGCTGTCTATCGTAATATTTGATGAAAATGTGGTATTTGTGAACCTGCAAGATGCAGTCAGTAAACTTGCAGAAAACTAAACTAACTAACTGAAACCCTACTTAGCAAATCTTTTATAATAAATCCCCAAAAGTCAGTTTGTAATTTCAAAATTATAGCAGGATAGCACTTTCTTTGCAAGATTAAGATTTATTAATATATTTCTTTTATACGAACATTATTATTATTAAAATAATAAGTATCATCTTTATCATTGTGCCTTTTAACATGTATCAGTTGTTAGAAGTGATAAAATAGTGTATACGTTTTCTGATTAGATGATTAATGATGAAGAAAAAGCAGCTGTTTTGAAAAAACCCACAGAGAAAGTGTAGCCATGAAAAGAGATCTAAAGATTATATCTAACGCCAGGGGATGGCTGATTAATCATGCTTCTGTGAGAATTTCTGAGTATATCATTCTACGTTATTAATGACATTTCACTCCTCTCTGTGAGATACCTTTTATGCTTCCAGAAGGCCAATTATCTGTTTAGTCTGCAAAACAATACAAGTTATTTCTGTAAGATAGGAAGCAGCATTGGGGACCATTAAAAAAAAAAAACAGCCTTTAACAATAATTTTGGGCAATTTTTCATATAAGTATCTAGTATAATCTAATTATAAATATACATCTATATAAATATATCTAATTATAAATATACAGCTGTATATATAAATGTATAAATATATAAATATAAACTGTAGATATACAGTTTTCTCTGTATCAAAAGATCAAAGCCAAACTTCAGAGTGGTCAAAATCAACCTTGTGTGCGAACTAACAGTTAGATGTCATGTGTGTGACTTAGTACACACGGGACAGCAATATTGTTCTACTGGCTAAGGAGAAGCCTGATGTGAAATTGGTCTTGTTGTTCTTATTTTAATACACAAGTTGTTTTATTTCCACAAACTTTTTTGTTAAAGTATTCTCATCCGCTCTCTACTTTCATCTATACGCTACTCTGATGTAGGGTTAAATCTGTGTATATTTTTCATGGAAAGAACAAGGTTATCTTACTGTATTAACTTACCATGGAGTTACATTCATTAATTATATACAAAAATACACACTTGTATACATGTATGTAAAGTATTTTTTATTTATTTAAACCTTGTTTGGCCCTTACAAAAGCATAAGACATCAGAGAATGAATGAAAATTACATATCTAAAATGTTTCATTACACACAGCCTGCAGAAATAAAATCTATCTTTTTGGTTATGTATTTAATTTTTTTTTTTATTCCTCTAGCAATTAATAAAACCTACAGCACAGAAGTGCCATCCATGTGTCATAAAACTCTCTCTCTGAACTACCTATATTTACCCCCTGAAAGTGAATATGTTATCAGGTCTGGAATATCAAAGGAGAGAAGGATCAAAGACTTTTTAATAAGGAACCTGGTGTTTGTAGAACCTTCACTTTCATGTAGTCTGTTTTGTTCAAATTCAGGATTTTTGGTTTTTCACCAAAGACGACATTTAAGAAAACGGCTGGTTCTATATTGTCATGCGCAGAGCTTTGATTACATGCCGTGTACACCTTAGTCAAACAGGAGTACTGCACCTCCTAATTTTTGACAAACTTTGTTATGCTGATCATTTTCACAATTTTTTATTTAACCCATACCTTGATAAGAAAGATACGAAAGACTTGTGGTATTGTGGGACATGGTTGAAAATTTATTATTTTCCCTGTTCATGATTTTGATGAAAATCTCTTCAGGAAACAACTTTTTGATGGAAATGTGCATTATCTCTTGACCCAATTCAATGTTTAAGTTATTTTGACGACTGAAATTGTTAAAATGCAAGACTCTATTTATAACAGGTAATTAAGCAATATGAAGGACCCCTACTCCAACTGAAACAACATCCTTCGCAAAAAAAAGAAAAGAAAATGAAAGGAAAATGTATTTTGATGATGATTGTACTATCTAAATGCAATAAATACAACCCCATATGGCTGCTTAAAGGTACGAGTGGACCCAGTGCAACGATTTCACTGGTATGCCCATTTTGCTAACCAGTAGTTTTTCTCTCTGGCTCTGATCCAGCTTGCATGACATAGTGTCATTCTTGTACTGATTCCGTTTGGACTCCACACTGTATTTGCCAAAGTGCACAGTACTCAGACACCTTCTCTAAATACTTCTTTTTGGCTGGAGAGGTGGTGGTGGGGGGGGGGGGAGAACACAGACTAGTTGGCGGTGGCAACATTCTGAATCAGGAAATCACACAGGAATCAGGCAAGGAGCAGAGACTATGGTACAGGAACAAGCCATGTGTGGTGGCAATTCTAAATTACCAGGACTCTGAGGATTAAAATCAGTAGAAGTTTACACTACACTATAGCGGACAGTTCATCAATTAAGAAGAACTGGCCAGAACATTGGCAAGCATTAGCTTTTTATGGCATTAACAGAAAGGAAAATCTTAACACGTCACAAGCATTACATTAGTAATAATCAATACATCCTTGACCAAGTAAGGACATTTATTCACCCTGTCTGTCCGGTGAGCCCTTTCTCCTACAATGGAACTTTGCAAGATGTGCAGTGCCTTTACACATTAATAGAGAGAAAGTTATCCGATTACCAGTCTTGTAAAGATAAAAGAGAGAATCTGACTTATGTCAGTAAGGTTAATTGATTAATAAATAGAATAGAAAAGAATTACCCTCTTATACCTATAGTACTAATAATTAAATTAAAATTTGTGAATTTATTTTACAATATACCAGGTCAATTAATAAGTGCTCGTGCTGATTGATTTCAAACTCCTCAAATTACAACAAGGTTTAATTAATTAATGATAAGAATCCTTGATAAGTGCTGAGTGCTAATAAATTACTTAAATAGTTATATATCAGTTGATTATGATAAATTTGATTATAAAAATAAATTAATTAATCAACAATTAATTAGTGAATTAAAAATAGTTTCAACCATAAATAGTCTGTGAATGCCGTGATTCGATGAATTACTTAATAATTATAGTTATAAAATACACCTGGATTACAATGTACTGTATATGAAAAGGAAAATGGTAGAGAGGTGGAGAAGTCCCGTAAGAACTGTCTGTTATTTTACTAACTTTGGGACCCCACAAGATTGAGAAGGCTGCCTCACAGGGACTGTGGTCTCAATATTTAACTATCGCTTAGTAGATAAGAGCTATGCTAAAAAACCACAAATCCCCATGTGCATGAAAGGGAAAACAGCTGGTAGAATAAAAGACTTAAGAACTAGTGATGGCGCGAACGTCGGAAAAAAAGTTCGCGAACATATTCGCGAACTTGCGCA
>CM044438.1:22923401-22985906 GCA_024363595.1 Xenopus borealis
CGCGAACAGCCGATGTTCACGCGAACAAGTTCGCAGGCGAACAGTTCGCGCCATCCCTATTAAGAACCAGGTAACATACAAAAAGGAAAGAACCAATTGATTTCTAGTAAAAAGTTCCCTCAAATATAGATTTAAAAAGAGATAATTCTCAGTTGGAGCTCTCTTGCCGACGCGCGTTTTGCTGTATGCTTTATCAAAGGCAAATGTGCGCTGACATCGGACGCCAACTATAAATAGACTCTCTTTTGAAACGTCATCAGAGCTGCGTGGTCCTCCGTTCAGCGTGATAGTGTAATCGCTACAATGTATCCTTTGCGTACTGACATCATTAATTACGACTCGCCCTCTATTCAGCGTGGTAGTATAATCGCTACATTTTGTCATTTACGTACTGACATCATTCAATATAATTCGCAACTAGTTACTTCTATAGTGGCAATGTCACTTCCTATTTATTCTACATGGTGATTTAACCCTTTAATTATGGAATCTTCATTCTTATCATACTATTATGCTTATTATAATATTTATTAGTTACATTTACCATTTACAAGTTCCAATGAACTTACAATATATATAGCTATGTAAAGATTTTTATAAAATGATGTATCAATCCATTCAGCACCATATCAATTGATTAAATGCATACACTTTCCTAACCATTGATTTTATGTAATTGTGTATATATATAACTTAACTTTCTTTTTAAACCATTAACTTATGTTCTTTGTATATAGTAGTTTTATTGATTTTAAAACATAACTTTTAATTTTTATTTGATAAAATTTACACATGAAATTATTTCAATCCATTATTATTGATTTATAAAAAGTGTGTAAATAAATTTTTTTCATTCAACCCATTGGGGGAAACTGTATTCATTTTATATATCCAATAACTTTTTCTTTTTAGGAGTGCTGTTTCCAGATCACCTTTAGTGATGGGCGAATTTATTTGCCAGAGGTGAATTCGCGGCGAATTCCTGCAATTCGCCGCTGGCGAAAATTCGCCCCCGTAAATGACGTGACGAAAAAAGACGTGATGCGCGTCGAAAGCGACGCGACGAAAACGACACGACGCACGTCAAAAACGCGACTAGTTTCGTTTCACAATTTTTTTCGCCAATTCGAGAATTTCGCTGGAAATTCGCAAATTTTTCGGCGAAGCAAAACGGGGGACATTGACACTAATCACCTTTCCTAATCCCCAAATTAATTTTTTCTAATGCCCACACTCTCACTTTCGATGGATCCATTGCGTGACATTCTTTGAAGTGTTGTGCTACTGTGGATAATGCATATTCCGATTTTTTAGGATTATCCGCTGTTCCAATGGAACTACAATGTTGCTGTATTCTAATTTTTAATTTTTGTGTGGTCATTCCAATGTAAAGTTTTGGACAGGGACATTCAATACAGTAAATAACTTCATGGCTTTTACAATTAATATAGTCATTGACTTTATGTTCATTCCCAAACCTATCTATAAAGGTGTTGATATTCATTATCTTTTCACATACATTACATTGCCCACATTGAAAGCATCCTTTGTTCCTAATTGGCTTTTTCTGGGATTGAAAATGACTTCTGGATAATAGGTCTTTTAAGTTTGGGCATCTTCTATAACACATGGAGACCTTATCTTGTAGGGCTACTCTCAAATTGTCATCTTCCAATAGAACTGGCCAATGCCTGTTCATTATGTCCTGTAACAGTTGGCTATTATTACTATATGTAGTTATTAATCTTATTGTGCGATCTTCCACCCTCTTATTCTTTTTAGTAAGTAGTGTTGATCTATCAGTGTGTATAGCTCTATTATAGGCTCTTTTGATGGATTTCCCTGAAAATCCTCTATTGATTAATCTATTCTTTAGTTCTTTCGATTGTTCTTTAAATTGTTCAAAGGAGGAGCAGTTTCTTCGTAATCTTAGATATTCTCCTGTTGGTAGGGAATGTTTCACTGCTTGAGGGTGAAAGCTATTATGTGACAATAGGGAATTGGTGGCCGTGGCTTTCCTATGATTCTTAGTGCCTAAAGTACCTTGATTATTGATAATAAAAATCTAAATAGGAAATTGATTCTTGGGACATCTCCATAGTCAGCTTGATGTTTAGACGATTGTCATTCAATTGGTTGACAAACTCTAAGGCCTCTTCCCCAGTCCCATTCCAAATAATTAGGATATCGTCGATATATCTTATCCATCTTATTATTTTTTCATACCAGGGTACAAATTTGTCACTCATTACTACTGTTTCTTCCCAGTGACCCAAAAATAAATTAGCGTAGGACGGTGCACAGGATGTTCCCATAGCCGTACCTTGGGTTTGTAGATAAAATCTGCCATTGAAAGTAAAGTAGTTGGAGCAGAGAATGAATTTCATCAGGTTACATAAAAATGTATTGTGTCGTCTGTTTCCTCAGTATATGTGCTGAGAAAATACTGTAAGGCAGAAAGTCCATGTTCATGTTTAATGGATGTATATAGGGATTCTACATCAAGTGTTATTAAAATAGTATCCTCTGTTGTTGTGATATTATTTAATTGTGCTAATACATCCATTGTATCTCTGGCATAGGACTGTAGTCCTTCAACCAGAGATCTAATTCTCAGGTCTAAATATTGGCTAGCCTTTTTGGTAAGGTTCCCATTTTCAGACACTATAGGTCTGCTTGGTGGTTCATTGAATCACGGCATTCACAAACTATTTATGCCTTTACACATGGAACACCACTGAAATCAGGCACTCAATAACAAGAGCTAGATTTCAGATAGGAACTCAATAATCGTATAACTAACTGTGGCGAAATGCTTATATAGGCCCTTCATTGTCAAATTGCTAATGCTTGGTTTAAATGAGCTAGTAGGAAGAAACAATGCAGAAGGGAGAGATAGTGAATGCCTGTTATGGAAATTGACCAGCACCAGACCTAAAATCCTCCATTGACTCAGAGTTATGCAAAAGCATTACTGTATACAGTCCAAGATTCACATTAGAATATATCCTGGCAGACTGTGTGTACTTTATGTTTCTCAGTTGAAGTAAGAGTGGGTTAAGAAGAAAGGAGCATCACAGCAGATACATATTATATATTATATGATATATATGATATCCACTTCACACATTAGATATAACAGACAATTTGTAATTTTCCCAACAAGCTGCATGCTGGAAAAACATATTTAAAATTATTTTGCTGTATTTCAGTTTTTATCTGAGCACAGCTACTTTGCTCAATTACATTATTTTCTACTCTAAGGGGGTTATGTACTTAAATCTGAAAATATTTCACTATTTTCTTAAAACCCATGCACATTTTTACATAGATTTTATATAGATTACTTAGATTGAGTACTTTTTTCTTCTGACTTTTAGCAGCCTCAGGGTTTAATAAATATTGAAAAAATCTAGTTCTTTTTCCCCCTTTAAAAATCTAAAATCTTTTAAATAACCCCTAAAAGTTGTTGCCCATAAAATATATTATTACATATTTTGATCAGATAACTGTGTCTTGCAGTCATGAGGTTGCCACTTTAATGGCAGTAAAAATGCTGCTTGATGTTAAGTGTTGTTAAATGTTGGGGGTAAGCAGAGATTCGAAGCTTACTGAGTGCTAATGTAAGATTTGTAAGTGGGATCATTTTAATCCACAGGTGGTGGGGTGCAAATACCAACTCTTTTTACCTTTGCCTACCAATTAACTAGGACTTTTAAATCAGAGAACTGATTTATCTGGCTTTCTGTTCCCAGGTTTAAACCCTCAATAAATTAGAGGCTGAAAAGCAAGTCTTGCAAGTGAATAAGTGTTTAGCAATATTAAAAAGGCATCCATAATAAATTAGCTGCCAGATTAAGAATGAATTTGAATGGGTTTGATGGAAACATTCTCTTTGAGAATTTCAGGTTTCACTGCAGCTGTAGAATTCTCTACAATTCAAGGGGACTGCTTGTAACATTGAATGGCACATGTGAGTGAGGATTGACTGGACAGTTGGTGTAAATTATGAAGGCAGGATATAAGGGAAGTTAGGTAACATAAGGACACAATGACTCAGTGATGCAGCCCATAACAAGTCTGCTATATTGGGTGAAGATGTTGGAGAACATTGGTGGAACAATGCTGGAGAATATACATTCATATTTTGAAGAGTAGTTTTATAGTGTCAGTATCACTTTAAGGGGTTGGACCACTAGTCCACAACCAGTGGCTTGTGAGCAGCATGCTGCACTCCAACTCCTTGGATTTTGCTACCAGTGGACTTAAAGCAGGAGCTTGCTTTTGAATTCCTGGCTTGGAGGCAAGTTTAGGTTGCATAAAAACCATGTGTACTACCAAAAAGAGCCTGTTCACATAGGTGCTACTACTGTATATAGCCAATCACAGCCCATTTTTGGCACCCCATTAACTTTTTTAATGCTTGTGTTGCTCCCCAACTATTTTAACAATTGAATGTGGCTGACAGGGAAAAAAAGGTTGGGGACTCCTTGGTTAGACACTCCAGCATTCTGTCTCTTACTCACCTTAATATAGACTAGCACAATCATACTCCAAACCTGATGCCCTGAGACACTCAATGCCAACTTGCACAGTTTAGGTTGTGCAAAGCCAGAAACTTTCACACATTCCTTTCACAGGAATAAAAAAGGTTACATTTCTTTCAGGCTATGGGTTGGTAGAGCATTAAAGACAGATTTATTTATTGTAGCTTCAATATACAAAACATACAGTGCCTATGTATAAAATATGAAATTACAAAAGGACATACAAATATAAAGTTACACACAGTGATGTAAAAAGATATTACTGGGCCCCACAGCAAATTAATTTTAGGGCCTCCAACATATCCAGAGGTTTTCCTTTATTACCAATATATATTGAAATTAGGGCCTCGCGGGGCCCCCTGTGCCTCCTGCAGCCACAGGGTCTGCTTCCTCTGTTACTTCCTGGTTACACAAAGTAAATAAAATAAAAAGGAATAAAAACACACTCCTTATATACATTACAGGGTAGGAATTCCATTTTGTGTCCCCTGATTCACGGTGAAAATTCACACACTTAACAGGACTAGAACCTCAAATATATTTTCTGTACTGATGCTGAGACAAGAGTCTATATGATATACATAGTAACATAGTAAGTTAGGTTGAAAAAAGACACACATCCATCAAGTTCAACCTTTTTAATCTATATATACCCTGTCTAAGGCAAAAATACCAATTTGAAGCCTGGCTAATTTACCTAAGAGGGGAAAAATTACTTCCTGACTCCAAGATGGTAATCAGACTAATCCATGGATCAACTTGTACTATGAGCCCTGTATTAACTTATTTGCTAAAAAGCCATCCTACCCCTTCTTAAAGCTATCTAATGTATCGCCCTGTATGACTGATTCAAGGAGAGAATTCCTCATCTTCACAGCTCTCACTGTAAAAACCCCATTCCGAATATTTAGCTGGAACCCCCTTTCTTCTAATAGGAATGGGTGACCTCGTGTCAGCTGGAAAGACCTACTGGTGAATAAAACATTAGAGAGATTATTATATGACCCCCTTATATATTTATACATACAGTAAATATCATATCACCGCTTAAGTGCTTCTGCTCCAGCGTGAACAACCCCAACTTGGTTATACATTTTACCCCCTTAGTTGCCTATCCCTGCAAATTCAATAGTGTCCTGTTTGAGCACTGGAGACCAAAAAAATGTACGGACTATTCTAGATTGGCTCTCTCCTTCCATGAATCTATACCACTTTTAATACAGCTCAAGACATTATTTGCATTGATGCTGCTGACTGGCATTGCTTGCTATAGCCAAGTTTATTTGCCTAGTGCAGTCCCATTAAGAGTAAAAGTGGCTTGGATATTTTTACATTCCAGGTGCATGATTTACATTTATCAACAATTCTCATGACTGAGAAGGATCTATGGGTTTTTGAGGAGAACAAGTTGTCTAATTCTGCTCATTGTCATTCTGTGGCCACTAAAGCAAATAAAGTACTGTTTTGTATAATGAAGGGCATAAATTCAAGGGATGAAAACATAACTTTATAGGTCCATTGTAAGGCCTCACCTGAAGTATGCAGTGCAGTTTTGTGCTCCAGTCCTTAAGAGGAATATAAATGAGAGTGCAGAGGCATGCAACTACATTGGTTAGAGGGTAGACTGTCAAGGTGAAAAGGGGACGTGATAACCCTTTAAGTATATTAAAGGACATTATAAACAAATAGCAGGGGAACTTTGTACCCATAAAAAGGACCACCACATCAGAGGCCACCCCTTAGGACTATAGAGAAAAAGAACTTTCATTTGAAGCAGTGTAAGGGGTTCTTCACAGTGAGAGCAGTGACGTTGTGAAATGCACTGCCAGATGATGTTGTGATGGGCGATTCTGTTAATGCCTTTAAGAATGGCTTGGATGATTTCTTGGACAAACATAATATCCAAGGCTATTGTGATACTAAAATCTATAGTTAGTGTGTAAGTATATATTGTTTATGTGAGTGTATAGAGGGGTCAGTGTGTGTGTGTTTATGGATGCTGGGTTTCATTTTGAGGAGTTGAACATGATGGATTTTGGTATTTTCTTTAACCCCATCTAACTATGTAGCTATGTAACACATCTGCCTTTTCCGTATCTGTTACAACCATACTGGTACCATTATTTAAAGGATTAACACTCTCAATCGTTTTACTATTAATAAACTTAAAAAACTTTTTGGGGTTAGTCTTAGCCTCTGCCCCAATGCGCTCCTCATTTCCTATCATTGCCTTTCTGATTTCAGTTGTACAACATGCAGCTTCTGTCCCCACAGACTTGTAGTTTTTATATGCCTTTCTCTTCATGCCTATTAACTTCTTAATTCTATATTAAGCTTCACCTATATTAAGGTGCTTCTTGGCACTTATACATTTCTTGAAGGGAATACATTGAGAACAGTAATGATTTAATATCGTTTTACATGACCATGTTTTTAGCTGAAAAGATAATGCCCTAATCTATTCTCAGAAGGGCAGCCCTCAGGGAACTAAAATTATCTTTTTTGAAGTTCTGTGTTTTTGTTGTCCCAGTGTATATTTGTTTTTTATAATGTGATCTGGCATTAAATCAGATCACATTATGATCACTATTACCAAGGGGTTCGATTACTTATAAACTTTCCCCAAACTAGCAGCCTTTGCTTTTTGCATCAGGAGCTTAGCCTCCTCCTCCACACTTACATTAGAGGGTCTATAGCATACTCCTACAACTAATTTGCTGGACTCTTTACAATTGGTGAAGAGCTCCAGCCATAAGACTTCAACCCCCTAATTTTCACATTTTTCCTTCTTTATATTAGCTTTTAAATCCTTCCGAAGAGACATACCCCTCATCCTTTCCTATTGTCTCTGTCCCTCTGAAACAAAGGAAAGCTGCTGATAGTAACAGCCCAGTCATGTGACTCATTCAGCCATGTTTCGGCCAAACCAATCACATCATATTTTCATCCAGCGCCAGCACCACCAGCTCTCCCATTTGAATTTCTCACTCCTTGCATTTGCAAACATACATTTAATACTGTCACCATATTGAATATATGACATGTCCTCCCTGTCCCTAACAGTACCCCTAAACAAATCTCCTCCACCAACTTCCCTTCTTTGCTCACTACCAGAACTAACCAGTAACCTGTCTGTGTTGATAATTGTTTATGTTAATTTTGTCATAGAAAAAGAAGCACATTTGCTAGGCCATCTTTCACAAGGAGATGAGACTGAGCTGTACAGTCAGAGAGTCATCCTTCTTTCATGCACTGTATTGCTGTTGCAAACACCAGAATCCTATAGTTAAGGAGTACAACGCATGGTACCAGAAGTGGATCCACTCAACAGACAGAGCCTGGACCATGTCAGAACCTGCAAGCGTTACAGATGATGCAGCAGGCCCATCTCAGCCTGTGACAATAGCAGTACCTGCACCAGGTCTGGATTGAGAATCAAAATAGGCCTTGGCATTTCAGGTACACAGAGGACCAATCAGCCCCCACCAGCCCACTAAAGACTGACTTTCTATGGCACCTTATAGCAGCCCCTCTGGCATTTGCCAGAACCCAAAGATTGGTAAATATCAAATAAATAAAGAAAGTCCCAGCAATGTGTGTACCGCGTCTCAACAACCACACACTCCGTGCCAGTGTGTAAAATTTCTAGTAAATCAAAAAATGGTTGGAGAGCAAAATAGTTCTCTTTAAAGTATTTTCATTTTATTATGCAGAAACTCCTGCATGGACTCATGCAGGACTTTCTGCATAATAAAATTAAAATACTTTAAAGAGAATTATTTTGCTCTCCAACCATTTTTTGATTTACTAGAACCCACAGATTGCCAGTCCAGGCCTGCCCTGCAGAAATGAACACAATCTACATCCACCTGCACCAGAAAAGTTTGTGGGAAATGTTGGGGATGCATTGAAATCTTTAAGCATGCTTAATATACATGAAACCTACTAACACTATAACACTGCCCAGTGCACAGAAAGTGGCCCTTTTGCTAACAATAGCAGGAGAAGAAGCTTTACAAATATTTCAACTTGATGAACATGTCAGTGATAATTTTGAAGTTTATTGAAAATTTGAAGGTTACTGCACCCCTAAGGTGAATGAGACATGTGAGAGATTTATCTTTAACTCCAGAGTGCAGTCTCCTATTGAAAGCATTGGGAAATACTTAACAGACCTCAAGCTGAAAAGCAGAGCATGTAACTTTGGTCAGCTGAGAGATTCATTAATCAGAGACTTTGGGTGTAAAGATTGGTAAGGCAACATAATCTTAAAGTTTTTCAAGTGAGCAGAGTGGCCACATACTCATCCACACCAAGGGCTCACACAAGTAAATCTGATTTTAAGAAAGGAAAAGGGAAAAATTGATGAAATATTTTTCAAATACAAAGTTTGTAATAATTGTGGAAGCCTAGCTTTTGGTAAACACTGCAAGTGTATTGCAAATATAATCACTTTGCCAAACAGTGCTATAGTAAAAGCAAACTACATGCAGTGATGGACAGCAGCAGTGAGGAGAGTCAGGAGGAGATCTGTGTGAGTGCTGTCAGTAAAACGAATGGAAGAAATGAGAGAAAGACTTAAATGTGAATTGCAGTACCTGACTTAGATGTAATTGATCAATGAACCTTCTTTACATACATTCCTTAGTCAACCTGTGGCCCAAGGGCTGCATGCAGCCAAGGATGAAACCCTTGGTTCCGAGGACATT
The DNA here is from genome assembly GCA_024363595.1 of Xenopus borealis. Classification (NCBI taxonomy): domain Eukaryota; kingdom Metazoa; phylum Chordata; class Amphibia; order Anura; family Pipidae; genus Xenopus; species Xenopus borealis. The sequence goes on from CM044438.1 coordinate 22,932,658, forward strand.
TCATGTTGCAAAGGATATAGGAGTAGGCAGGAGGGGGGACTCTGCCCATTTAATAGTAAGAATAATAATATAATACATCTATTTAATATCTAGGTGTACCATATTCCAGTGTATAGCTCTGTCTGGTTATCCAACTGGTATTGTAGCTCTTTTCTGTGCATTTTCTTTACTTTTACAAATCAAAAGTGTTTGTGTATTTCATGTGTGGTCCCAGACAATTTTTCTTTTTCCAATGTGGCCCAGGGAAGCCAAAAGGTTGGACAACCCTGTTGTTGAGACAGGCAGGTCCCTGAGAGTGTGCTTGGATCGCAAAGCAGTTGAAAACATAATTAGAGAACATTTTCATATACCCACTTGGAATGAAATCCTGGGTGAAATGGCAAATTACAAATTTTTTACAATCCTAGATGTCTCCAATGAGGTTTGGTAGATTCCTCTTGCTAAGAGAAGTGGAAAATTGTGTAATTTTAATACACCTTTTGGAAGGTATCAGTTCAAGCGTCTGCCTTTTGCATTAAGTTCAGCACCAGAGCATAGAACAATGCAGCAACACTTGGTAGGGGTTGAAGCAGCTAAAGTCTACATAGATCATATTTTCATTTGGGGCACCACAGAAGCAAAGCAAGTCAAAATATTAAAATAAGTCTTACAGATAGCAAAAGAAAACGGACTAAACTGAATCATGCTAATTGTCAGTTCAAGAATCTTGGTGAATTCATTTCTCACAGTGAAGTGAAACCAGATAATGCAAAAGTTCTAGTAATTAAAATAATGGCCAGTCCAAGTAATAACAAAGAACTGCAGAGATTCATGGGGTATGCTAAACTACATTAGCAAGTACATTCCAAATCTGGCAGACAAGAAGCCCCATATGAGGAGCTTTTTGCTAAAGCATGCTGAGTGGACCTGGACAGAGAAGCAGGAAAATGAGTTCAAATCACAAAAAGAAATTCTTTGTTGTGCACAGACTCTGCAATATTTTGACACACATTGGCCTTCAAAAATATCAACAGATGCATCAAAAGTTGGAACAGGTGCAGTTCTACTACAACAATATGGTAAGGAATGGAAGCCAGTTGCATATGCATCATGCCCATTCACAGACACAGAGCAGAAATATGCACAAATAGGCACCAAGAGACTCTTGGTATTGCGTTTGGATGTAAAGCATTCCGCAACTGTGTGTATGGGATGAAATTAATAGTTGAAACAGATCACAAGCCACTACTTACCATCACATAGAAAGAACTTTGGAAAGCTCCTCCATGGATTCAACGTTTGCTATTGAAATTGCAGAAATAGGCAGGTTCCTTCTAGTTGCGGATGCATTATCAAGGAAATGGAATGAGTTACTGTGGCATGAGACATTGAAAAGGAATCAAGTGTGGAAAAACATGTTAATAGTGTTATGGTTAGGAAAACAGTATCAGAAGAAATGTGGAAGAAATTTAAAACAAGCACTGCCTCTAATGATGAACTACAAAAAGTGACTGCATTACATTCAAACAATCCCAAAAAATATCTTCCAAAGCTTTAATTTCTGCAAAAGGACATGCAAACCATAATACATGAAGGGCATCTTGTTAAAATGCAAAAGACGGACAAAAGAATCCTTATTTTGGCCTTCTAAATGAGGATATTGCTCAAGTTACAACAAGCTGCACAACTTGCCAAACTTTTTCTCAAGCACTTCCAAGGGAGCCCCTAATACAGAGAGAAATGCCATGTGGTCCCTGGGATACAATTGGAGTTGATATATTCATACAGAATATATCATGATATATTCATGCAGATATATTCATGTTGAATGGAAAGGAGCATTTGGCAACATTAGACACATATTCCAATTATCCAGAAGTTTGAAATTTTTAAAATAGCACATCATTTGAGGTATGCAAAATACCTAAAACACACTTTTGTCGATATGGAATACCAGGATAAGAAAGAACAGATAATGGTTCTCAGTTTATAGGAAAAGACTTTGTAAGATTCACAGAAGTGTTTGGATTCAAGCAGAGCTATTCCTAGCAAGACAAATACAGACAAAATTACCTGCATTGGAGTTTAAGTGTTACCATAATGACAAGTCCCTACATTATAGGTACAGTCAATAGAATAATTTTTTTTTACAAAAGTACAAAAATACTTGAACCTTTACACATTGGAGATGAGGTCAGACTTTGGAATGGATCTACCTGGTATGAAAAAGCACAAGTGCTATGCCTAGTCTAACCTCATTCTCATGAGGTTTAAGCAAGTTATGAAAAAATTTTAAGCGAAATAGAAGACATTTTTATAAAATCCCAAAAAATACCAAGTGTGACTCATTCTGATGGCTAGCATTGTGAACAGTCAAAGGAGCCACAGGACCGGGATTTAATTCACATGGAACAGCTTCTACCAGTAGATGCTTACTGGCCAGAGGACAATCAAGGAAAATATGCCACTGGAAATAGGCAGTTGTTAGTAGGTAACAGGGAGGACAACCAGATGGACACTTCAGAATCTTTTCTGAGAGATACTGCGGCCATCCAAAGAACAAGATACTCAGATCATGCCACAGTTAATACACAAAATACAACTGACAATAACCAGGCACAAACACTTACTCATGGTGTGTAAACATGTTATGGCTCTGTTATAAAAAAAACTATCAAGACTAGTTGAATAGTGTTAAAGTGACATGGTCAGTTTTTTTACAGTAATACAATTATAGCAAATCAACTATTAATATTGTTGTTACTAGCACCATTGATGTTAAAATGTTAAAAAGGGAAGGATGTGTTGATAATTGTTAATGTTAATAAAGTTTGTAATAGAAAAAGAAGCACATAGGTAGGACCAACTTTACAAGGAGAGGATACTGGGCTTTACAGTCAGAAAGCCATGCTTCTTTCATGCACTGTATTTTAATAAATAAGTTGCTGTTGCAGAATCCAGAATCCCATTATTAAGGAGTACAACACACTGTATTCCACAGAATCCTTCCTGGAACCCTCCCCCCACACCTAGTTTAAAATCTCTTCCAACCCTTTAACCATCCTCTCCCCCAAATCAACTGCACCATTATAATAGTTACATAGTTAAATTGGGTTGAAAAAGGACCACCAAGTTCAACCCATCCAAATAAAAACCCAGCATACACAAACACATCCATCTTCACTTTCACACAAACTGTTTATGCTCACAGCCTACTTACTAACTCTACTAACTGTAGAGTTTAGTATCAAAATAGCCTTTGATATTAAATCATCCAAGCCCCTTTTAAAAGCATCAACAGAATCAGCCATCACAACATCACCTGGCAGTGCATTCCACAACCTCACTGTCCTCACTGTGAAGTACCACCTACACTGCTTTAAATGAAACTCCTTTTCTTCTAGTCTGAAGAGGTGGCTTCTGGTGCACTGATCCTCTTTATGGGTAAAAAGGTCCCCTGCTATTTGTCTATAATGTCCTCTAATGTACTTGTAAAGTGTAATAATGTCCCCTCGCAAGTGCCTTTTTCAAGAGAAAACAACCCCAACCTGGACAGTCTACCCTCATAATTTAAGACTTCCATCCCTCTAACCAGTTTAGTTGCATGTCTCTGCACTTTCTCCAGCACATTTATATCCCTCTTAAGGACTGTAGTCCAAAAATGCACTGCATACTCCAGAAGATGTCTTACTAGGGATCTATAAAGAGGTATAATTATGATTTTATCCCTTGAGTTTATGTCATTTTTTCTGAAAGACAGAACTTTATTTGCTTTAGTAGCTACAGAATGACACTGCCCAGAATTAGTGCCAGCATCCTCCATGGAACCTACAGTTCTGCACAATTTAGTATCATCTACAAAAATAGAAACTGTCTTTCAATGCCAACCTCCAGGTTATTAATAAACATGTTGAAAAGTAAAGGACCTATTACTCCACTACCAACACTGGTCCGATCAGAAAACATTCCATTTACCAATACTCTTTGTAGTCTATATTTTAGCCAGTTCTCTATTCAGGTAAAATACTATGTTCCAGGCCAACATTCCTTAATTTAACAGTGACCTTCTGTGTGGCATTGTTTCAAATGCTTTAGCAAAGTCTATGTAAATCACATCCACTGCCATTCCAGAATTGAGGTCCCTGCTTATCTTCTCATAAAAAGACATTAAGTTGGTCTGGAAAGATCTATTACATATGAAACCATGCTGGAACAAACTCATAGTATAATGATTTGCTATGAAGTCCAGTATCTTATCCTTTATTAACCCTTTGAAAAGCTTTTCTACCACTGATATCAGACTAACTGGCCTACAGTTTTAAGGCTGAGAACGGGATCCCTTTTTGAATATCGGCACCACATTAGCAATTCATCAGTCTTTCGACACCATGTCAGACCTCAATGAATCCTGAAAAATTAAGTATAGAGGTTTGGCAGTCACAGAGCTATCCCATCTAGCCCTGGACCTTTGTTTATCTTAACATGTTCTAGTCTCTTTTGAATTTCATCACGTGTGAACCATGTATCATTAGATGTATTATTAGAATTGGGACTATTAATAAGGAAACTGTCACGGCTGGCACCCTAAACCCAGAACTAATGCCAAGCACCCTGGTCTAGGCTCGTGCTTCTGCTTATAACAGCCGCCTTTCACCTTGGGAGGAGCCCTTGGCTAATTGGATGCCGCCAGGTCTTCAAACGAGAGATGCAAGGCGAATGGTTCTGGGCAAGCAAAGGGGCACAGCTGTAAAGTCAATAAGGCCAAAGGTCAGGGTACAGACAGGTATAGACAGGTTCGTGGTCAAACAGGCCGGGTCGAGGCGGGCAGATTGCTAGGAGTAGTCAGGCAGGCAAAGGGTCAAACCAGGTAATCAATCAGACAAGGATGAGGCAGAATCGGTGGTCAAATACAGGCACAGGTCAGGATACAGAATTATCAGAGTAGTCAAAGCCAGGCAGGGTCAAAACAGATAGTCAGTAACAAATAGAAGCTTTTCAGCACAGATACTAGGCACCAGGAACAGATCCTATCACGGGCAATGAGCTGCAAACTGAATCTTCCTTTTAAGCATTTGAATTTGGCGCCATTGCGCGCTGACGTCATCACGTCGCCTTTAAGTAGCCCGGAAGTGCGCCGCGCACGCACTAGAGAAACCGGCAAGACAGAAGAAAGATGGTGCGGCGGGCGTCCCCGCCGATGGTGCGGAGGGCGTCCCCGCCGATGGCGCGGCGGGTGTCCCCGCTGCGCCACCGCTAGACCACCAGGGTGAGTCCTTACAGAAACCTTCATTAGCTGGTTCCTCATTTGTGTAGACAGAAGGAAAGTATGGGTTCAGAATCTGAGCTTTTTGCTTGTTCTCATCAACCAGCTGACCCCCCCTCTGATCCCACCCCTTCATGCTTAATTTTTTTACTATTAACATATTTAAAAAATAATTTTGCATTCTTTTTACTGCTTACTGCAATATCCTTTTCCAAATCGATTTTATCTTGCCTGATTTATTGGCCTCCTAGTACATTATAAATGATTTGGCTGTCCCAGATAACTTGAAAGTCTTAAAAGCATGTCTTTTCTTACCCACCACAGCACCAACACTTCTTTTGAACCAAAAAGGTTTTGTTTTTTATTACAAGATCCAAAAGAGAGTTATTCCTAGTAGGTTCTTGAACGAGCCGAGATAAAAAGTTGTCATTTAGCAACCTACTAGCTTTTTCTGACTTGGCATTACCCAGTCACTGTCCGGATAATTGAAGTCACCCACAATAATAACTTGACCTAGTTGTGAAGATGCTTCTGTTTGTAAAAGTAGCTGGGCTTCATACTTATACAAGGTGGTTTATAGCATACACTAATAATAATTTTTTTATGTAACCTTTTGCCCAGTCAAAATCTCTACCCAGAGGGATTCCACAACCTCACCAGTTCCAGCAATGGTTATTTCTTTAGTGCATGGATTTAATTCAAGATTTCTTTAGTGCATGGCTTTAATTCAGAGGTCTTAACTTTGCTACGGACACAGTTAATATCTCTGAGAAAATAACCTTGGAAGGCCTCACCCTCAACTTCTACACTTCTTTCTTGAGAACCTCATCACCTCCTCTAACTTTGTCATTGATATCTATGTGTACCAAGAGTGCTGGGTCTTTCCCAGTCCCTCCCAATAACCTGTCCACTTGTTCCACCACATGCCCTAGCACCAGGCAAGCAGCAGATTGTTCAGCATGAAGGGTACTTACAGCAGATTACCCTATCCACCTTTCTAAAAATTGAACCCTCTATTGCTAACCTTCTCATGAGCTATGTTATTTTCCCCTAACTATATATGATTGTTAGATTATCGTCATATTTTTTTCATAGGCGGATAATTAGAATGATACAAAACATGAGGGGTGTCTGATAATCCAGTTCCACAGAAACCATTCCTCCAGACTGTTTGGTGTATGATGGACTAGTATTATCAGGAAGCATCTGAACTTTTCATAAAAAATATTTGAGGGTGTGGACCCAAGTCAAAGATTATGTCTACTTTATCTATTACAGTAATCCATATATTGACTAATATCTGACCCATTTTGATGCACTGCATGCTGATGGTGGTGGTGTAGTTGTTTTAAGGTAAGAGAATGGCTAGAAGGTTAAACCAGAAGTTGGAATGGTGGTGGATGGGGAGAAAATGATGTGGAAAGTAGCTTAGAAAAGAATCTGGGCATAATAGAGGAGAATAAATAAATTTTTGTATGTGGGGAATCATAAATGATCATGAATCATAACCAGAAGTCAAAGATCTACACACCGGAACCTGTATTGAATTAAATGTTTATTAATGCAAAAAGATTAGTGAAATGGGATAGCTGGAGTTATTTGCACTGCATGAGATCTATGATGTCATTGTATATTATTATATATAAGAAAATGAGTCAGATGACTGCATTATGAATAAAGAAAGCTATACCTTGAGGAATAGGGTACATAAGAAAGGAGAAGGAGTGTATCTGTATGCTAAGCATGATTTAAATCCAAAACCTTGTTGGTCCAACTTTTAATAGACAAATTTTAGGAGTATGACATACACATTCTCACCTTAATGAAGAGGCTCAGCCCAGCAAAAAGAAAACTGGAGTAAAAGTATTGCTTGGACGATTAATGAAAACATGCTTACAAACTTGCTACATGACAATTTATTGAGGCAAATTGTTGAGAACCCAACTAGAAATCATGAAACACTGCATCTAGTAATTTGTAACAATTAGCAAAATGCTATTTTAGTACACCTTAATAATAGTGACCATAACATTATTGCATATAATGTTTTGCATAAAAACCAACAAACACACTGAGTCATTTTAACACTAAGGAATACTGTCGTGATTTTTATGGTTTACAGTTTAGTTCTAAATTACATTGTTTATATTGCAAATAATCCACTGTACCATTTAAAATTTTATTCTTGAATGTGTGGAGGCAGCTATCAGTGCCTGATTCTGAGCTTTGAGAAGGAGCCAGCAAACAGGATGAAACTTCACTGACACAGCTAATGTTTCTCCCATTCTCATTGTACTTCAATGACTCAAGCGGTGGTAGACATGAGAATAGCACCCAAGCAGGAAAAAAAGGGAGCACTTTCAGCAATGCAAAGATATCCTTTAGCAGAGGTGTCTGATGATAGGCTGCAGATGGGCTGCTGGGGGGAGTGGTGATATCACTCCATCTTGCAGTGTAGCAGTACAGAATGAATAACGTTTATCAGAACATAAGTCACATGGTTGGGAACAATGGGAAGGCAATCAGATAATAGCTCCCTGAGACAAGAATCAACAGCCACCTGGTAGACAGAACAGCACAGCACTAATTCAAGTCCCAATGTGACTCATTGAGTAAAATGAGTTACACTGAGTAGAAGAAACAATATCCTGTCTGAAAGCAATTCCATCATGAAGTGCAGACTCTTCCTGAAAACACGACCAGGCAAAATTACCTGAAATGGCAGTTATATTACAACTAAAAATAAAATGTGTTGGTTCAGGAATTCCATTTTATATGATATAGTGAATTATTTGCATTGTAAACAGTGTAAATTATAAATAAAAACTACACCATAAAAATCATGACATAATGCCTTAAAGCAAGGTTAACTATACCCCAGGAAGCCCAAGCCTTTTTAAGTGAGCACATATTTATGGGATTATCAGTGTTAATATTGTATTTTTTCTAAATTACATGAAAGATATATCAGTCTGAACTGTTGTTACACTCACATGCCTAATTATGTGGTTGTAAAAATTGAAAACTCAGTTTTTCCTACAGATTCTTGTATAGATTAGTATGCCATTCTAAATGAAAACAGGTTAACCGAGTAGCAAAATTACCTTAGCTCTACACTGAGGGAACTGGTGAATGTTTTCTACTATCTTAACAACCTTTGTCAGGTATTCATATAAAATGTTTTATTAATTACCATATGTTTATTGATCCCTCTTTCATGTCACTGTCTTTTGTTCTTTCTTTGTAGAGGAAAAAGATCTTTCTGCAGCATCATTTGCAAGTTATCTGAAATGTCAAAGGTGTCCTTTTGAAGGCTGTTAGAAACTGCATGCTGTCCTGATTTCACATTTTGGCATTTTTACAATGGGAAAAACAACACAAGACAAAAAGGAATAGTGAAAAAAAGGTTAGTATTTCTTTACACTAGAGATCAGTTCACAGAATGATGCCAGGGAAAATGAAAAACTATAAGTATATATATATATATATATATATATATATATATATATATATATATATATACATTTTTAACAGAAATGACCCATCTTATAGCTTGATCCTTTAAATAAATAACATAGGCTGTTGACTTTAAAAATAAAATGGATAACTAGGTGCCCAGTATCACCTTTTGTGATGCAAGGCTGGGTCACAGACTGATTACAAAGTCCAATGCAGTGAACATATCAGATACATGCACTTTTCTGCATATGGTTTTTAATTCTTAACAAGTTGAATTCAGTGAAAGGCTTTCTTTATGCACAGTATCTGCCTGGCTTCAAGAAGGCTTTTAGCCCCTTTAAAACCCTCATGCATTAAAAACAAAGGCTTTCTAATCTGGTGATGGCTCTTAGAAGCAATTCCAAATTCAGTTTAGGACTACAATGCAGGATAAAAGATTCAAGCTAGTTCATATAAACCTGCAAGAGACTAAATAGAAGCTAGACATAGAACATTCACAGTTTGACTGGATGTAAAGTTTAATGTGCACCTAGCTGAGTATTTCTTAAGTCTGCTTTGCAATGTGCATAGTGTAATTTCAGGAGCAATTTTGTGCATGGCAGAATGGTTCGCACAGTGAATACTGTATATTTGTCCTGTGCATGGTTATATTTGTAAAGCTGGAATGGTGTATTTACTGTACAAACACAATGCACATGTCCATAAGAGCTTTTTAAATATGGCAAAAATCACAAATTTCAAAACAGTTTCACAAATTGAAATCACTGTCAATGCTATTTTGGTGCACAACAACCTCACACAGTGGCCACACTCATGCAAAACTGCATCCCATTTGTGAAAATGTGTGCTCAATGAGAATTTGCAAAACAGAAGGATGGATACAGCAGTGCAATATCTTAGCATTCAGGAACTTGGGCACTTCAGACATTTGCAAATAAATATGTTCTCTGTTTACTTAATGACCACCATTGTGGTTGCCAGGGGGAGTTGCACCTGATGCAGTTGCACTTTGACATAAATTGGATGCAATTGTGCTGGTTGCCATTTAATGGCATTTGGCACAAAATTGACTCGTGTCTTATTCTTTGGACACAACTGAACAGCTGTGAGTGAAAAAGGCTGATATGAAAACATTGGTTCAAGGTAGTGGTAGCTCCAGGCCTCCCACAGCAGCTTGCATTAATATAGGAGGACTGCTCTCAGTTTGGAACAGGTGTAGGAGGAAGGCATTAGCACCAAGTGCAACTATACAGAAATCCAAGTAGTGAATGCAGCCAAGCTCAACTGCAGTAAGGTAAGTAAACAACACCTATTATGTTTTATCCATTTATTAATAGTGATGGGTGAATCTCCCGTGATTCGCTTCGCCGAAAGATTCGCGAATCAGTGAAAAATTTGCGAAACGAGTCGCGGGACGCTTTTGACGCGCGTCGCGTCATTTTCGGCGCACGTCGCGTTTTTTTGGCGAAATTTCGCTGGTGATTCGCGAATTTATTCGCCAGCGGCGAATCGCGGGAATTCGCAAGCGAATTCGGCCCTGGCGATTAAATTTGCCCATCACTATTTATTAACACATAGTTAAATAATAACTGAGATTGAAACACAAAACATGTCTTTTGAAACCTGCCTACCTGTTAACTAATCAAAAGGAATGCAAAAAGCATCTTCAATATGCCTTGGAAGAATAGTTCCTTCCTTACTCCAAGAAGGAAATTGGACTAGTCCATGGATCAAATTACAAAACAAGTATCTGCTGTATAACCAATTCAGGAGCAAAATTCCACAACCTCACAGCTCTCGCTGTAAAACATTTATCCGGGTCATATATATATATATATATATATATATATATATATATATATATATATGATAGTATATATAGTAAAATTCATTCAAAGGCAACTGGACATGGGGAGGTACATTTACCAAGGGTCGAATTTCAATTCATTTTAGTTTTTTTTAAAACTACCTTAAATTCGAATATACAGTATTCAAAATGTGACTGGGGGTTATTTAAGAAAAAAAATTCAATATCTAAAACTTGATGAATTTTACCAAACCGAAAACTCCAACTGAATTCGATTCAAATTCGACCAAACTCAACTGGAATTTATTTTAGTTTTGTTTTACTAATATCTCAATCAGCTCCTGTCCTAATCTTACATCTGTCCACTATAATATACTCACCACTGCCTATAATGAATTTGCTCCTGCCAAGAAAAATGTATTAGACCCAAGAAACTCCTACCTTGGCCTACAGCTCATACCAATGCTTTTCCAAAGATAGTAACTTACAGCTACAAATCTGCTCTTCTTTTTACAACCCTAGAATCTGTCTAGCTAATGAAACCTACTTTGCAGCACTCATTAATTCACTATAAAATCCTCACTTGTATCTACCTTTAACTCACTGCTCTCTCCTTTCCCATCTGCTCTGTGTTACATAGTTACATAGTTTAATCGGGATGAAAAAAGACAAATTTGATTTAAAAGAAAAGGGTTAAACCCTCTAAATGAAACCCAGCATCCACACACACATCCCTCCATAATTTCTCATAAATTATATATACCCATATTTATACTAACTATATAATTTAGAATCACAATAGCCTTTGATATTATGTCTGTCCAAGAAATCATCCAAGTCACTCTTAAAGGCATTAACAGAATCAGCCATCACAATATCACCCAGCAGTGCATTCTACAACCTCACTGTCAAGAACCACCTACATTGCTTCAAATGAAAGTTCTTTTCTTCTTATCTGAAGGGGTGGCCTCTGGTATGGTGATTCTCTTCGTGGGTGAAAAGGTCCCCTGCTATGTGTCTCTAATGTCCTCTTATGTACTTGTAAAGTGTAATTATGTCCCCTCGCAAGCGCCTTTTTTCCAGAGAAAACAACCCCAACTTGGACAGTCTACCCTCATAATTTAAATCTTCCATCCCTCTAACAAGTTTAGCTGCATGTCTCTTCACTCTCTCCAACTCATTTATATCCCTCTTAAAGACTGGAGTCCAAAACTGCACTGCATACTCCAGGTGAGGGCTTACCATAGACCTGTAAAGAGGCATAATTATGTTTTCATCAGTTGCGTTAATGTCCTTTTTTTAGACAGAACTTTATTTGCTTTAGTAGCTACAGAATGACACTGCCCAGAATTAACACCTAGATCCTTCTCATTTAAGGAAACTCCTGACACACTGGCACTTAGTGTATAATCTGAATTTGTATTATGTTTGCCAATGTGCATAACCATGCTTTTATCAACATTTTGCGCCCAGTTTTACTACTTAGATAAATCACACTGCAAAGTGGTAGCATCCTCCATGGAACCAATAGTTCTGCACAATTTAGTATCATCTACAAAAATAGAAACAGTACTTTCAATACCCACCCAACCTGTCAATAAACAAGTTGAAAAGCAAAGGACCTAGTATAGAGCCCTGCAGTACTCCACTAACAACACCGGTCCAATCAGAAAATGTTCCATTTACCACTACTCGTTGTAGTCTATCTTTTAGCCAGTTCTCTATCCAGGTACAAATACTATGTTCCAGGCCAACATTCCTTAATTTAACCAGTAAACTTCTGTGTGGCATTGTATCAAATGCTTTAGCAAAGTCTAAGTAAATCACATCCACTGCCATTCCAGAATCGAGGTCCCTGCTCACCTTCTCATAAAAAGACATTAAGTTAGTCTGGCAGGATCTATTACATATAAAACTATGCTGACACAAAATCATAGTATTATGATTTGCTATGAAGTCCAGTATCTTATAATTTATTAACCCTTCAAAAAGCTTTTCTACCACTGATATCAGACTAACTGGCCTGAGAACAGGATCCCTTTTTGAATAGCGGCACCACATTAGCAATTCGCTAGTCTCTCTGCACTATGCTAGACCTCAATGAATCCTGAAAAATGAAGTAAAGAGGTTTGGCAATCACAGAGCTAAGCTTACTAAGTACCCTGAGATGAATACCATCTGACCTTTGCTCATCTTAATATGTTCTCGTCTCTTTTGAATTTCCTCAAGTTTGAACCATACATCATTAATTGTATTACTAGAATTCGGACTATTAAGAAGGAAACCTTCATTAATCGGTTCCTCATTTGTGTCGACAGACGAAAAAATATGAGTTCACAATTTCAGCTTTTTTTGACCCCACTCTGATATTAAGGGTTAATTTAAAAAAAATATTTTGGATTATTTTTACTGCTTGCTGCAATATCCTTTTCCATATGGTTTTTAGCTTGCCTAATAGCTTTTTTGCATGATTTGTTGGCCTCCTTATACTTAGCTTGTCCCAGCTAACTTGAAAGCCTTAAAGCACATCTTTTCTTACTCACCTCAACACGCAACTTCTATTGAACCAAAAAGGTTTTGGTTTGCAACGATGTTCCTTGTTTACAAGGGGAATATACTGACATGTATATTTATCAAGCAGCATTTTAAAGACTTCCAATTTTTGTTCTGTTTAACCTTGTGAAAAGCATTCCCACTTAATATGTTGCATAGATGTCATTATACTGTCAAAGTTTGCATGTCTGAAATTTTGTGTTTTAGTTACTCCCTTGAGACTATGGCCCAAATTCACTAAAGTGTGAAGCGTCTAACGCTAGCGCTAATTCGCCAGCATGGCGTCATTTCGCAACATCGGAAGTTCACTAACACCGACTAGGCGAATTTTCACTAGCGAAGTAGATAGACTTGCGCAACTTCTCACCCTTACACCAGACGAAGTTGCGCACTGACGAAAGGATCGTAATTACGCAAATTCACTAAGATCAAAATTTTCCTGAACGTTACCACTTACGCTAGACTTTATTTTGCCTATTAAGACCAGGTGAAGTTCAATACAATAGATGGGAGTTTGAAAAAAAAAAAGGAAAATTTTTCTAAGTCCCAAAAAAACGCTGGCATGTATGGTGAGATTCTCAAAAAGATTGTTTTTTTTTTTGCGGGGGGGGGTTACCCTCCATCTCCCCTACATTTCCTAACATATGGCAACACAACTATATAGGGGGCACATGTAGGGCAATATGACAACTTTATTTTATTTATTAAAGGTTTCCTGGGCTTGTGTAGTGTAATGTAGTGGCTGTAACATATACTTCTATTATACGCTTAAGTTCCCGCAGTATGCAAATTAGGCATCGCTAACGTAACTGCGCTTTGCCTGGCAAAGTAACACTAGTGCAACTACGCCATCGTTCGCCGACCTGAGTGTAACTTCACACTTTTCTAGTAGGGTCTTGAATGAGCTGGAATAAAAAGTTGTCATTCAGCATATTCACAAACCCACTAGCTTTTTCTGTCTTGACAACCCCATTGTCCCAGTCAAAGTCTGGATAATGGAAGTCACCTACAGTAATAACGTGCCCTAGTTGTGAAGTAGTTTCTATCTCTAAGAGTAACTGGGATTCATACACGTCATTTATACAGGGTGTATAAATAGAATACACCAATGATAATTTTCGTTGTAACCTTTTGCTCAGTCCAAATCTCTACCCAGAGGGATTCCACACCCTCACCAGTTCCAGCAATGGTTATTTCTGTTATTTAGTGCATGGCTTTAATTCAGGCTTTACATACAAACACACTCCTCCACCCTTCCTTTGTTCCTCCTAAAAAGGGTGTAAACATTTAAATTCACAGTCTAGTCACATGTTTCATCCCACCAGGTCTCAGTGATACCAATTATATCATAATTTTTAGAGCATGCAAATAATACTTTTGAAATTTTGATTATTTAGTGGAGTATTATAAGTTAAATTAGTATTAGACTGTTTTCCTTGTAACAGAAAGACCTCCTTAGCTGGTAAACTATATGCCCCCCTCACTACTCCCCCATAACCCCTTATTAATCCCACTGCCCTGTCTACCCTAGCTTCCCCATAATTCATTATCTCACCCACCCCCCTTGCCTAGTTTAAACACTCCTCCAACCTCTTAGCCATTCTTTCCCCAAGCACAGTGAACTCCCTTCCATTGAGGTGTAATCTGTCACAACTGTATAGGTTGTACCCCAAGAAAAATCAGCCCAATGCTCTAGGAACCCAAATTAGCCCCATCTAGAATTGCCAATCCACACACTCCCATCTTTTTCACACAATCTGATGAATCTGTTGGCATGTATAAAGCCCAGATCAGTCTCCTTTTTCCTAACTGTCACCCAGCTAGCTGCCTCAAAATCCTGCTGCTATTCTGTTCCCCCCAAATTATCTGACCCCACTAGGTCCTGCTCAGTGAGCAAGAGACTCCTTTCAAGATAGTAAATCAACTGCAGTGTTACAACTTGTTGCTTTATTTCACTAACTCAAGCCTCCAAAGTGACAATTTGCCCACAACCACCACAGAGGTAAGCAGTTTGGACCTCTGCATACATTTGGTAGACTGTGCACTGGATGGGACCTTCAGTCTTGCTAGCACTCATTATCCCAGTAACAGATCAAAACAGGAATAAAAAAAAAGTTAGTTTAGAACAAACTTTAGACCTAGTTCGAACCTCCTTTAGTTTGAAACTTCTGTGTTTGCAACTAAATCCTGTGGTTGTAACTCCACTTACAGATCCCCCACTAAAGGTGGCCATACACGAAGAGATCCGCTCCTTAACTCTTGTGTTTGCAACTCCACTTACAGATCCCCCACTTAAAATGGATGTAAAGGCAAAAAATAAAATTCCTTTTTTACCTCCTGAATTAAAAAGAAATCTATCTACAATATGCTTAATTCAAAAATGTGTACCATTTTTATAATAAACTTCAGTCTGCAGTGAAATTCCCCCTTCATTTTACTTGTCCTGACAGCTGCGGATAGGAAACTTGACACGATCCCTAACTCTTCTGCAGGGAATAAATTCACCCATCACTATCATACTTCCAAATGGCAGGGGGGATATACCCATCTTACTTCCCTGACCTTGAGCAGCTTTGTTTGTTTTACCTGTAAAGCAGCCAGTGACTGTGTAGAGATTTGTATCCACATACCCTGTGCAGTCTGCATATTGTATTACTGATTATTAATCAGTCTTGCTGTATCAGATTCTATGGCAGATATTATTTGACTTCTGCTGTTTTGATCATTTATGACAATCCCTAAGCTTAACCTCCTATTTGAAGCCCAGACCACACAGATGTTTAACAAAGTTACAAGATGACAGCCCCCTGCACCAACTTTGAAAGTATAAATCGTTTGCCTTATTAGGCTTCTGGTACAGTAAGTTCATGTTTATATGTAGTATACAAAATACTGAATTTCTAGCATTATTCTATGTTAGACTTTAGTTGCCCTTTAAAGAGCAAACACTTAAGAGAAGCTAAACACTAGGAGTCCCCGATGTTCTATTTATATAGTCTGTTCAGCTGCAACTAATACATCTAATTATGCATGGTTCACAAATGATGAAATTCAAAATAGACTAGAACATGTCAAGATAAACAAAGGCCCAGGGCCAGATGGGATTCATCCCAGGGAACTTAGCAAGCTTAGCTCTGTGATTTCCAAACCTCTCTGGTGAATTGCTAATGTGGTGCCGCTATTCAAAAAGGGATCCCGTTCTCAGCCTCAACACTAAAGGCCAGTTATAAAATAAACAAATTCTTTTGACTTAAGTCTCTGTTTGTTTTCCTTCCAAGAATCCGGCCCAACAATTCTCGTTTCTCCTCGAGAAAAAATACAACCGAAATCCAAATCCACAGGGTCAGCGCTAATGAAAGCTCAGGAAAGGATATATAGCCAGGGTGATTATATAAAGGCTAAATACACCAGATTGGTAGTGGGAACCTACAAGTGTTGAACTATAACACTCAAGAATTACTACACTATATTATTCTTTCTCCTTTTCCCATTTTTTCCCTGGCTATATATCCTTTCCTGAGCTTTTATTAGCGCTGACCCTTTGGATTTGGACTAAAGGCCAGTTAGTCTGATGTGTGATGTCGGTGGTAGAAAAGCTTTTCGAAAGATTAATAAAGGATAGTATACTGGACTTCATAGCAAATAACAATACTATGAGTTTGTGCCAGCATGGTTTTATGCATAATAGATCTTGCCAGACTAACTTAGTTTCTTTTTATGAGAAGGTAAGCAGGGACCTTGATTCTGGGATGGCAGTGGATTTGATTTACTTAGACTTTGCTAAAGCATTTGATACGGTGCCACACAGAAGGTTACTGGTTAAATTAAGGAATGTTGGCCTGGAACATAGTATTTGTACCTGAATAGTGAACTAGCTAAAATATAGACTACAAAGATTGGTGGTAAATGGAACATTTTGTAAATGGACCAGTGTAGTTAGTGGTGTACTGCAGGGCTCTGTATTGGGTCCCTTGCTTTTCAACTTGTTTATTAATGACCTGGATGTGGGCATTGCAAGTACGGTTTCTATTTTTGCAGATGATACCAAATTGTGCAGAACTATAGGTTCCATGCAGGATGCTGCCACTCTGCAGAGTGATTTGTCTAAGTTGGGAAACTGGGCAGAAAACTGGAAAATGAGGTTGAATATTGATAAATGCAAGGTTATGCTCTTTGGCAAAAATTATATAAATGCAAGTTATACACTAAATGGCAGTGCGTTGGGAGTTTCCTTAAATTAGAAGGATCTTGGGGTTTTTATAGGTAACAAGTTGTCTAATTCTTTTTTAACTATTCTTTATTTATGCATTTTAATAGAAAGAAAAAAATGAGGGGGGAAGGGGTACAAAAAAAAAGAGGGGGGTAGGGTAACATAAATCCACAATACAATTGTATTTCAATCAGATATTACAAGAAATAACAAGTTCCTACTCATTTTGGTTTTATTAATCTCCTTAATAATATTGTCATTGGTGCATTTTAACCCTTAGATATCTTTCCTATGAAGTGGCTTAAGGATGGCAAAAGTAAATTGTCTGTTTTGGCATTGGCTTTAAATGAAGTTGGATCTTTCGCTTATGTTCTTATAGCGACTTCATACACTCTAACCAAGGTTGCCAAATTTTCCAATATTTACTATTGTGATTATGGATTAAGCATGTAATTTCCTCCATTTTTTTTCCTTCTTCAATTTTAGTTAGCCATTTCCTCCATGAGGGAGCTTCTATTGACTTCCATTTTATAGGAATTAGTGCTTTGGCTGACTGCTGGAGGTGCAAGGTAAGTGGGTCTTTTATTACTTTCCCAGTGTTATACTGCAAATTTAATATAATAGTTTCAGGTTTATCCATGCTTATAACTTGTACTGTTACCTTATTTATTATCATTAGAACGTCTTCCCAATATATCTGGATAGCTGAGCAAGTAATCCACACGAGTGTGGTATCCTTCAGATGTGTTACATCTCCAACAAATCCCTGTACTATTAGGCAACATTCTTTTCAACTTACATAGTTAAGCTGGCCATAGACGTAACAATTACGATCTTTCTCGGGAAAGATCTTTCCAAGAAAGATCGTTCGTTTCAACACACACGTGTAGAGCTGAATCGTCAGATATACAGGTAGAAACAATAGAATTCTACCTGTATCTGACGATTCAGCACTAACAATGGCCGATGTTCAGGGAGCTTTCAAAGGCATCCGATCAAAATTTTCCATCCAGTCCGATCAACCAGCCGACCGATATCTTAATCCTCTGACGATGTCAGTCGGCTCATTTCCCACCATACACGCACTGAATATCGTACGAAAATTCGTTTCGTACGATATTATCTGTGCGTCTATGGCCACCTTTAGAGTCCATCAAGTTCAACCCCTCCAAATTAAAAACCCAGCATACACACACACATCTCCACTCTTTCACACAAACCATATATGCCCATAGGGAAGATAAAAAGGATTCCCAGTTTGTTTCAGGTCTGTGCCAATCTTTAGATACTTTTGACATAAGATATACATGCAATTGGTTATATCCCCATGTATCTCTGGGGTGTTTTCCCCATGTTTCTAGTATCTCTGCTAGGGAAATCATCTTCCCTTTAACCCATTATCCCCATCTAGTGAAAGACCCTTTCTCCAAACTTGGAGGGAATTCCGGGTTGTACATTAACAGCTGTAGGATGTACGGATTGTTTGTTAGTCCCAGTTTGAATTTATTCTCGTGCGATACTTTCAAAGTGGCTCAAACCAGAGGATGATGCCACATTGTTTTGGGAGTGTAATCTTTATCTGACCACAAGTTGTTTACTAATGGGTGACCTGAAGTTAATTGTTCTAGCACACACCAATCTTTTTTTTTGTTACTGTTTCTAGATGTCCAGTCTAATATCCGAACAAGATGTGCGGCAACATAATAAAGACGAGAATCAGGTAAGCCCAATCCTGCTTTTTTTTTTGGGGCTATTAGTATATTGTGTTTTAATATAGGATTTTTCTTGCCCCAGAAAAATCTAGATATCAAAGATTTGAAAAAGGAGTTAGGGATCGTAATTCGTAGTACTTGGATAATGTATAAGAGTTTAGGCATGAGTACCATCTTGATGGCTTGTATTTTACCAAACCATGACAATCTGAGTTTTTCCTAGTTTTCTATTATTTGTTAAAGGGACTTTAGGAGTGGAAGATAATTGTCTTGGTATAGTTTTCCTAGGACTGCCCTTATTCTGACTCCGAGAAGGGAAGTTGGATTTCAAGTTTAGTGTTCTTGAGTATGGTATGTTTATATTGAGGATTTTAGATTTGCTGTAATTCACCTTAAAATTGGAAAGTTCTCCAAAGTTTTTCATGTGATGAATAATAACAAGTCATCAGCAAACGCAATACATTTATACTCCTTGCCCCCTACGATCACTTCAGATATATCAGGGTCTTTTCTAATATGCGTTAATAATACTTCCATTACCAAAATGAAAAGAATAGGCGATAGCGGACACCCTTGTCTTGTCCCATTATGAATATGTACCTTAGGGGATAGTATCCCATTAACTCCAATTCTAGCAGTGGGTAACATAGTAACATAGTAAGTTAGGCTGAAAAAAGACTCACGTCCATCAAGTTCAACCTTTTTTTTTTAGCCTGCTAGTTGATCAAGAGGAAGGCAAAAAAACCCATCCTAAGCCTCTCCAATTTGCCTCAGAGGGGGAAAAAATTTCTTCCTGACTCCAAAAAGGCAATCGGACTAGTCCCTGGATCAACTTGTATAATGAGCTATCTTCCATAACCCTGTATTCCCTTACTTGCTAAAAAGCCATCCAACCCCTTCTTAAAGCTATCTGATGTATCAGTCTGTACAACAGTTTCAGGGAGAGGATTCCACATCTTCACAGCTCTCACTGTAAAAAACCCCTTCCGAATATTTAGGCAGAACCTCTTTTCTTCTAAACGGAATGGGTGACCTCATGTCATCTGGAAAGACCTACTGGTGAATAAAGCATTAGAGAGATTATTATATATTTATACATAGTTATCATATCACCCCTTAAGCGCCTCTTCTCCAGCATGAACATCCCCAATTTGGCCAGTCTTTCCTCATAGCTAAGATTTTCCATACCTTTTACCAGCTTAGTTGCCCTTCTCTGTACCCTCTCTAATACAATAATGTCCTGTTTGAGTGAGGGAGACCAAAACTGTACGGCATATTCTAGATGTGGCCTTACAAGTGCTCTATAAAGTGGAAGAATGACCCCCTCCTCCCGTGACTCTATGCCCCTTTTAATACAGCTCAAGACCTTATTGGCCCTTGATGCTGCTGACTGGCACTGCTTGCTACAGCCAAGTTTATCATCTACAAGGACTCCAGGGTCCTTTTCCATAATGGATTTGCCTAGTGCAGTCCCATTAAGGGTATAAGTGGCTTGAATATTTTTACATCCCAGGTGCATGACTTTACATTTATCAATATTGAATCTCATTTGCCACTTAGCTGCCCAGATTGCCAGTTTGTCAAGATCCTGTTGCAAGGATGCCACATCCGGGATGGAATTAATTGGGCTGGATAGTTTTGTGTCATCTGCAAACACTGATACATTACTTACAACACCCTCCTCTAAGTCATTAATGAACAAGTTAATTAAAAGTGTACCCAATACCAAGCCCTGAGGGACCCCACTAAGAACCTTACTTAGAGAATGTACCATTAACAACCACCCTCTGTACCCGATCCTGTAGCCAGTTCCCTATCCATGTGCAAACGACTTCATTAAGCCCAACAGACTTTAGTTTAGAAAGCAGTCGTTTGTGGGGCACGGTATCAAACGCTTTGGCAAAATCCAAATAGATCACATCTACTGCCCCCCCACTGTCCAGCATCTTACTTACCTCATCATAAAAAGCAATCAAATTTGTCTGGCATGACCTATCCTTCATAAAGCCATGCTGATTGCTGCTCATAATGCCATTCACTAGGACAAAATTTTGAATGTGATCCCTTAACAAGCCTTCAAATAATTTGCCCACCACAGATGTCAAATTTACTGGCCTATAATTGCCAGGCTGAGATCGTAATCCCTTTTTAAATATTGGGATGACATCAGCTTTCCTCCAATCCATAGGCACCATACCAAATGAAAGTGAATCTGAGAAAATCAGAAATAGGGGATGGTCTAAAACTGAAGCTCTCTTAGAACCTGTGGATGTATACCATCAGGCCCTGGCGCCTTGTTTACATTAATTTTTATTAAAGCTTTATGAATCCTATCCTGAGTCAGCCACTGACTAGATTGAGCTGAGTCAGTGCATCTATGAAGCGAGTCTGGGAACTCAGACTCTATTGTATACACCAAAGAAAAAAAATTATTTTTGCATTTGTAAACATACATTTAATACTGGTACCATGTTAAACATATGACATGTGGTCCTCCTTGTCCTTAACAATAACCCCAGCCAAATCTCCTCCCCCATTTTCCCTTCCTTTGTCCACTATCTCATCTAACCTGTCTTCCCCTGTACCTATTATAGAACCCTCCCCCCCATGCCTAGTTTAAAATCTCCTCCAACCGCCTAGCCATCTAGGTCTTTCATATAGGGCCATAATTCTTTGTATAATTGCAGGGCCAAAACCGAAGCTGATTAAAGTTTGTTCTAGAAAGGTCCAGGATACCCTATCGAATGCCTTTTCAGCATCTGTGGTAAGTATAATTGAGGGTATCTCTTTCCCTTGGGCATATTTCTTCAGTGATATGACTTTAAATGTGTTGTCTTTACCTTCCCGTTTAGGTGTGAATCATGCCTGATATGTGTGGATGAGCTCCAGTAGGTATTTCTTTATTCTGTTACTAAGGGGCAAATTTACTATTATTCCTTAAAAATCCCTCGAATTCCCTCGAAATTCGATAAGCATTGGACTATCGAATGCTTATTGAATAGTTTTAGGCTATCTTTTACCTCAATATTCGATTTCTCGATGAAATCGTACGATCGAATACCGATTGTTCGATATCATGAAAAAATCATACTTTTTCCTTTGAGCGTTCGAAAAATTTGTACGTTTGGAACGATCGAGGCGTTTGATAGTACGAATGGTATTCGAGCAGGTGTTTGAAAAAGAAGCCTATGGGGGGGTTTTTCCCATAGGCTTCTATTGCAATTCGGTAGGTTCAATCTGGCGAAGTAGGCAGTCGAATAAAATTTTAACGTTAAAGTCCTTCGATCATCAAATGGTCGAATGATCGAATATTCAATCATTCCATCTATTTGATCATTCGAATTTTCAGTATTCGATGATCGAATTGGCCAAATTTGCATATTCGAACCTCCGAAAAAATCGTTGAGGATCCTTATTTGGTTTAGGGACAATGGTAATATGTGCCTCTTGAGCTTGGGGATGGAATGTTTTGTTGTCTTTTATGCTATTGAAATAGTTAAGGAGTTGTGGTAATTCCTTTTTAAAGGCTTTGTAAAATGGTGCTATGTATCCATCGGGTCCAGGGCTTTTCCCTGCTGGTAGTGAGTCTATACATTTGTCAATTTCTCTCTTTTCAAACTGGGTGTCTAACTCTTGGCTTATGTCTTGGGGTAATTTGTTTATACCTGCATTATCTATAAATTCCCTTAATTTATGTATTATCTCTTAGGTGAGGTTTTAAAATGGTATAATGCTTGTTAATACTCATGAAAAGCATCCTCTATTCCCTTTATATCATGATGTGTTGTGTTCCCTTTATCTATAATTGACATAATATGTGTTTGTGGTTGAATTTTTTTAATTGTTCTAGCAAAATATTTGTTGCATTTGTCTCCTAATTCATGGTATTTTTGCTTCGTCCTAATATAGTTTTTCTGTACTTTCATGTTCAATAATGCCTTAAGTTGTAACCTTTTGCTTTCTAATGCAACCAATGTTTTGCGAGCAATATTTTCTTTGTGGGATTGTTCCCACAACAATGTGATATTTCTTTTTTTTTTATAGATATTCTTTATTTTTCGTTTTCACTTTTCATAACAAACAATAAAATAAAATAAAACATGAAAACATATCAAATACATAAGGACAATGTGTATATGCATGACATTATTCCTACATTGTAGTTACCAGTAATAGACCTTCCCCTTCAAAAGTATGAAATCTAACTATATTTCTTGGAAAAGGATATTATTGATTAAATGTTTATTTCTTTATTTATTTTCCTTTCACATTTATAGCATATTACTGAATTGTATTTATTTCGTAGCTTTTCATGCTTGAGTACTATCACATAACTCATAAACAACAATAAAGGGAAAGACACAGTTCCTAATCTCCTCCTATGCTCTCCTTCTCCCACTAAAAGGAATTGGGAGAATCTATATTTTCACCTTGTTTTGATTTATTACTCTGGTCATTACATGCTACTAAAAATGTGTACATAATCAGAGAAATAAAGGCTTTGTCATCTTGTTACCATCATTAGCCCCTTTAAGTAATTAGCATATTAGCATATTCTTGCGTTTCTTTGTAGGCAATACAGGTAGACCATACCTGGATATGTTTATCCTGTGTTTTATTGTAATATGATAGTAGTTCTTCATTTAGGATAATTACATTAAACCCCTTTATCCAGTTCCCCACAGGTGGAATAGTACTTTGTTTCCAATACCTAGGTATTATTGTCCTGGATAGCAAGGTTTTTTTTGTAATAGTAATGTGGTCTGATGGTATTGACAGGAGTGCTAAGGCGGGGTCTAAGGGTAGATCAATGGCTAGTACTTTGGAAATACAGTTTAATATTGTTGTCCAATAGCCTTGAATCAAGGGACATTCCCACCATACATGTATCATATCTCACTTCTGTACATTACACCTCCAACATTTATTAGAAGTAGTTGCATACATCTTATGTAATGTAGATGGGCACCTATACCAACGTGACTTTTATAATTGGTTTCTTGTGCTTTACACGCAGTTGCCATAGTGTGTGTCAGCCTGAAACATATTTGCCATTCTTCCTCCGATATATTGCGGTTGAGTTCTTTGGCCCATTTTACAGTGTAACTAGGTAAGGTAACTTGTTTAAGATTGTTAAGGATAATATATATTTCTGCAATGCTATGTTTTGGTGGTTCCTTTGCCAGGCATATTACATCAAATAGTGTTGTATCTGCTAGTAATTTTCTCTTTTCCTGATGTTTCTGAAACCAATGAACAATTGGTGGTGCATAAATTTGAGCGGGAAAGAGTATGCTGTTTCTCCTATAATGGTTCTCAGTGGGGCTATTCCAGTAGGACCTGTAGCCAAAATAAGAGGGAAAGTTTCCTTCCTATGTTTGTGAAGAAAGCCTTTATTTAATATCCCCGGTGTGAAAGAGGGATTCCCAATGAGCGGAGTCATTGGGCCTATCCTCTGTGAAAGTGGAGTTGTCGCTAATATTTTATCCCAAATGGATAAAGATGATTGTATTACCAATGGAAATGTTTGTTTAATAGGTCACTCTTGTGCTTTTTAGCCATGGTAGTGCTGTCAATGATTGTTGTACTTGACTTTGTTCGAGATAATTTGCTCTCTTTACCATGGAAACAATCTACTATTCTTTGGCAATTGGCAGCTTGAAAATAGGAATGCATATCCGGGAGTCCTAATCCCCCACTTCTCTTGTGCGTGAATATTATTGATTGTTTTAATCTCGGGGGTTTCTTTTCCCAGATGAATTATGTCAGAGCACTATTAATTCTCTTAAACAGCTGTGGAGAAGGTTGCTGAGGTATAGTTTGAAAATAATATAAGTATTTTGGTAATACAACCATCTTTATGGCATTGATTCTGCCAAACCACGTTAGTTTTAATGGGTCCCACCGTTTAAGATCTTGCTTCAACAATTTGTTATAATTTAGAATTGCTGTCTGACTCAGGTCTCGTGTTATTTGGATCCCCAAATATTTAAGAGAATGTGTTTGCCACGCAAATGGGAAATTTTCTTTCACCCCCAAGGCCTCTTCTTGTGACAAAGATGTCTAATGCTTCAGATTTCACTGTATTAACTTTAAAATGACAAAATTTCCCAAAGTTAGCTAATTCTGTGAGTAACGGAGGGATAGATAAGAATGGGGACCTAAGAAATATTAAAAGGTCATCTGCAAAGTGTTCCATGGTCAGAATTTATAATAACGGGGATAGGGGGCATCCTTGTTGAGTGCCATTGGTCAATTTAAATGGTTCCGACAATGTCCCATTGACTAGCCATGGGGATGGTGTACAGCACCATCACCTTAGCTATAAATTTCTCTCCCCACCCAGCTTGTATCATTGCTGCCATGAGAAAGGCCCAACTCACCCTGTCAAATGCCTTTTCTGCGTCAAGTGAAAGCAAAAGAACTGGTATTTTTTTCTTCTGCACATGTTGGATCAGCGAAAACACCTTCAGAGTATTATCTCTCGCCTCTCTCCCAGGTACAAAACCCACCTGTTCTTGTCAGATTAGGTCATTCAATAAGGGCTTAATACGATTAGCTAACATTTTTGTGTAGAGTTTAGTATCAATGTTTAATAATGAGATAGGTCTGTAGCTAGTGCAATTATTTGGGTCTTTCCCTGGTTTTAATATTAGAGTGATAGTAGCTTCTAAGAATGTTTGGGAGGGAGGCAGAGATCCGAAATAGAATTGTATGCTTCCAGCATGACAGGGGAGAGGGTCCCTCCCAGGAACTTATATATTCCAACTGAAAACCCATCTGGGCCTGGGCTTTTCCCACTTGGGGTTTTATTAATGGCTTCCTTGAGCTCGTCTAATGTAAAGGGTTGTGCTAATGATTCCTGTATTAAGGGGTCGCAAACTTGTCTGTGGGATGAGTTTGTGATGTATTTTATCATCTCTGGAGAAGGATTTGCAGAGGAGGGATTTTTAATATTATATAGGGTTGAGTAATACCTTTTGAAAGTCTCAGCGATCTCTGTGGTTAAATGTGCAACAGAGCCATCTTTAGTGTGTATCTGTGGAATATAGGTAGTCATGTGCTTTTGTTTTAATTGTTTGGCTAAAAATCTGCCCCATTTGTTACCTGTTTCATAAAATTTCCCCCGGCATTTCTCAATGAATCTCTTATAGCACTCTTGTGTAATAGCCAATAAGTCCTGTGTTACCTTGATTAGGTCTTCTAAAACTTGTGTAGACAGTGATTGTTTATGTGACTTTTCAAGGGTTTGAATCCTCTGTATTAAATCACTAATCGTTTTCATCTTTCGTTTTTTAATTCTGGCTCCATGTTTGATTAAAGTACTTCTCATTACACATTTTAATGTTTCCCATTTTGTTAAAGGGGAGGTTGGGTCTTCTGTATGGTCCAACTGAAAATTTTTAATCACTTCCTGTAAATCCGTAATACAAGAAGAATCTTCTAAAAGAGATTCATTGAGGCGCCATGTCCAGGTGCGAATGGGGAGGTTTGGTATGTTTATATCCAGATGGACTGGATGATGATCTGAGCAGGTCTGAGGGCCTATTTCAGGGTGTCTAATCCACTCTAGTATATGGTGGAAAACAAATATATAGTCAATACGACTATATTGGTTATGTGGTACTGAGTAATGAGTATAATCCTTGGTTGAAGAATGTTGGAATCTCCAACTATCCACTAGTTGTTGATTGTGCAGTATTGTTTTAGCTTTTTTAAGCTGTCAGTAGGCAATACTCGATTTCCCTGAGGAGGTGTCCAATAGCGGCTCCAGCGCTATTGTTCAAGTCCCCCCCAACTACTACCACTCCTTCCAGTAATTCTGTTAAGAATTGAAAGGATTGTTCCATAAATTGGAGCTGGTTAACGTTTGGAGCGTAGTAATTAACCACCATAAGAATAGATTGCTGTATCTCGAGTTTAATTGCTAGGACTCGGCCAAGGTTATCACTTCTTATCTCTATTAGACGGTGTGGGCATCTATGATGTATTGCTATAGCCGTATCTTTTGTCCGCGACTCAGGATTGTCATTAAAGAACCAAGTAGTATAATACCTATTTTCTATGCCCTTCTTTAAAAGTAGTTTCCTGGATGAGAAGTATATCTGTTTTTGACTTATGCATTTCATATAACAATTGTGACCGTTTCTCCGGTGTGTTCAGGACTCTGCAATTTAGAGAGGTTATCCTAACCTTAGCCATTATCAAAAATTGTATTTTGAGCTCTCCAATATGCAGGGAATGGGTCACCGACATTCAGGGAAGGAAATGTACGGAACCGTGTCAAGGGGTCAGGGTTATAACAATTAACTTTACACAATAAAACTAAATGCATAGTTGTGAACATGGGTATTTGTCCCATGTGTTCCCTAATGTGGGGAGCTAGGTCTAATGTCGGCTCCATTTAAGTTCCAGGCTTCTCTGAGGAAGGAAGTGGGGGGGCCTCCGAAGCCAATCTGGGTTGTTTTTTTTTACATTGGACATTGGTCTATTGGGAGTTCTCTTTTTATGTGTCCTTTTCGATAATTTGTGTTCATTCACTTAGGGAACTTTTACCCATATACATATATCAGCTACTAGATAAACTGCTTAACCCCTAATTGCACATGACATTTTGAGAATACAGTGAACCTTGCAGATTGTATCTGTTTCTATGCAGAGGAGATTATGCTCAGTCATGGAGTGATGTCTGGATCGAGTATCATAATCTCAAAAAAGGCCTATCAGCAATGTTCACTGTCAATACTTGAGAACTAATAAACAGTAAGAGAAACTATAGTATCATATAACAATATTATTCTTATTCTTAAAGGGGAAGAAAGGCTATATCACCATCTCGTGGTATGTAAGTGGAGTCTCACAGGTCTTGGGTGATCTTGTTGTTACTCTCATACTGAAATTGTCTTGGTGCATTAGGAAGCCGATCAGTATATGCAGGTCTTAGTTGAGGATATTCTATGCCTTTTTCCTCTTGCTTAGTCCTTGTAGAAAAGAATATAAATAGCGTAATATGATAGTCTTCTTACATTATACACACTGGAGATCCTCATTACAGACAGTCTATTGGCCGCTCCTTTTCCATCTTCCTTCAAGTCGGTCCTTTCCAGTTGGGTAAAGGTACTTGTGATATGTTGAGCCGCTTTGTAAATTCCTTTAGGTCCAATGGCGACTTCAGGACTACCGTCTGTCCTTTGTGGGAAGCTATTAGTGCAAATGGATAACCCCATCTGTATTTAATACCCTTTTCTTGTAGGGCTTTTAGTAGGGGGCAAATAGCTCTTCTTTGCGCTAATGTATGTTTGGATAAGTCAGGAAAAAACCTGAGTTTTGCTCCGTTAAAGTCTATTTCCCCTATGTCATTTGCTTTTCGTAGAATCTTTTCTTTTTCTGTGTAAAAATGGACCCTGCAGACGATATCTCTTGGCTTCTGGATTGAACGGGCGGATTTCACGATGGACCCGGTCTAGTTCAATGCGTGTGTCAATTGGGCAGCCCAACAACTTGTTAAAGACTTCTTGCACTATAGGGCGCAAATTCTCTGGGCCTGCAGTTTCTTGTAAACCTTTAATACAGATATTATTCCGCCGGCTCCTGTTCTCTTGGTCATCTATTTGTTGTTGTAGGTGAAATAGTTGGGACGACTGGGCCCCTACTACTTCCTGGAGAGCTACTACTGTTGGAATTTGTGCACCCTGTTGCTCCTATAATTCTGTGATTTTTGTACCCATTTGCTGAATATGGCCCTTTATCGTTGTTATTTTCCCTCATAGGGTGGTTTCTAATTGGGCCATATGTGTATCAAGTTTGTGGGTAGTTCGCCTATCAGGGCCTTGCAGTTCAATTGCATACACATCATGTACTTGATGTAATTGAAAGTGCGTGGCAGCCTTTTCCTCCACCATCTTAGCCTCCTTCATGGTATTCAGCCTATGCGCAATCCTTGGTGTCATCTTCCATAACGCCAAATCTTGGGACTTGTTTGCTGCTGAGATCCCCGTGGAGTCATATTAGGTGCATTAACTGTGGTTGGGGTATTATCGCATTGTAAGTTTTGCGACTCTCGAACAGCTCCCCAGTCACCCCCATCTCCGCTACTCCAATCTGGAGATTCCACCGCTACATGTGGGTGCGATATACTGGTACTTGCTGTTTGTCACGGGGCCTTGGCTGCTGCAGTTGCTGCCGTTGGTGTCTGTTGGGAAGCATTAGGGCTCGTATTTGAAGTGCTGCTTTCACGGGCGGCCTCTTCGTCCATGCCTGCTTCTCAAGATGGCCGTCTTTCGGGTTCTTTCTGATTACCAACGCCGTCTTTAGTACTGAAAAAAGACGTGATATCACCTTGTGAGGGAGTCTCTGGCGGAGGAGACTTCCCCTTTTGTTTCCCTCGTTTAGTCATCTCTCGGAGGCCCCGGAACACAGGAGCTCTCACTACATGCGTCTGTTCAGGATCAGCGCCAGGCCACGCCCCATGATATTTCTTTTAATAGCTTTGTTACTTCTTTTTCTTTCTTTAGTTTACTACCCATGGCTATTAAGGTCCCTCGAAGAACACATTTGTGAGTTTCCCACTAGGTATGCGGGGAGATATCTGGTGTGTTATTAGTATGTAGTATTGTTTCTATCCATGACTGTATTTGTTTTTTTCTTTTTTCTGTGTGCAGAAGCAACTCATTGAATCGCCATGTATATTCTGTCCTCATTGTTTTTGGTAAGGTAAATTTTACTATAACTGGGGAGTGATCTGAAGATTGTTTTCTATGTCTGCTTTTGTAAACAGTCATAACCAATGTTGGGATATAAAAATATAATCAATGCGTGAATAAACTGAGTGAACTTTCGAAAAATGTGTGTAGTCTTTCTTCGTCGGATTAAGTGCTTTCCAAATATCTGTCACTTGTAATTCTGCTAAGATTTTTTTTAATTTCTTTTAAACCTTTATTTGAAATATTTGTTTTTTTTGGAAGATGAATCAACTACAGGGTTTTGTGCAATGTTAAAATCTCCTCATAAAATATTGAGGCCTTCTCTACAGTTTTCTAACACCTTAAGAAATTGTTTTAAATATTCCACTTGGCCTGAATTTGGAGCATATATATTTGCAATAGTGCACTTTTGATCAACCAGTCTACCTCTCACTATGATATACCTGCCTTCTGTATCGGCAATTGTCTCTGAGTGATTGAAAGGGAGGTCCTTATGAATTTAAGTCATTACTCCCAAGGATTTCTTTACCAGGTTATGGGGGTATATGGGGATAGTGGTGTAGATTGAGTACAGGCATATGTTTGACTTTAAAATGAGACTCCTGAATCATTACTATTAAGGCATTCTGTTTTCTGCATTGTTGAAATATCTGTGCCCTAGCATGTCTTTTTAAATGTCCTGAATCTCTTCTTTTATTGCCAATGTGACTTATGTAACATATCCTTAATGTCATTCTTAGAAGGCAATTTAGCAATATATGAGTGTATATCTACCTCCTCTTCTATTTCGCTCTCTGCCTCAGATTGTCCTCTGTTGTATTCTGCTTCTTCCTCCTGCTCCTCGTGCGTGGCCGCCATTTTGGATTCAGCGCGCAGCGTTTTCCTCTGAAGAAATAAAGGAGCAATCTCGTTTGCTGGAGGTGCTTGCCTGCCGCCCAGGGTTTTGTCTTTGTCTGCTCTCATTTTGTGTGTTTTCCCCATGGTATTCCGCTCTTTAAGTAGTTGGTTTAGGTCAGTCTGCACGGAGCTCTCTGTTTATGCTTGCATGCAGCTCCATGTCCAAGCAACGCCCCCACAAGTTGTCTAATTCTGGGCAGTGTCATTCTGTAGCTACCAAAGCAAATAAAGTTCTGTCTTGCATAAAAAAGGGCATAAACTCAAGGGATGAAAACATAATTATACCTCTTTATAGATCCCTAGTACGACCTCATCTGGAATATGCAGTGCAGTTTTGGACTCCAGTCCTTAGGAGGGGTGTAAATGAGCTGGAGAGAGTGCAGATTAGAGGAATGGAAAACTTAAATTATCAGGGTAGACTGTTGAGGTTGTTTTCTCTGGAAAAAAGGTGCTTGCGAGGGGACATGATTACACTTTACAAATACATTAGTGGACATTATAGCAGGGGACCTTTTTACCCATAAAGAGGATCACCGCACCAGATGCCACCCCTTCAGACTAGAAGAAAAGGACTTACATTTGAAGCAGCGTAGGTGGTTCTTCACAGTGAGGACAGTGAGGTTGTGGAATGCTCTGCCAGGTGATGTTGTGATGGCTGGTTCAGTTGATGCTTTTTAAGAGGGGCTTGGATGATTTTTTTGTAAAGACATTATATCAAAAGCTATGTTGATACTAATCTCTACAGTTAGGGGCTGATTTACTAAGGGTCAAATAGGGTCAAAGTGAAAATTTGAATAAAACTCAAATTTCAAAAATGTTAATTTCAAAGTACTGTCCCTTTAAAAATCCTTCGAATTCGACTATTCCCCAGCTTAAAGCTGCCAAATTGTCATTTTAGCCTGTGGGGGACCTCACAGAACATGTCCTGAAAATTTCTGAGAAATCGAAGGATTTTGGAGAAAATCGTTCGAATCATTCCATCGAATCGAATGATTCAAACGTTTCACACTATTTTCATTCAAATGAATACGCCCCCCCCCCATAATATTTGATGGTAGAATTCCGAAGTATTTTCCACTTTGAAATTCTTCCCTTAGTAAATCAGCCCCTTTGTATAGCTATGGGCAAGTACGATTTGTGTGAAAGAGTGGAGGGGTGTGTGTGTGTGTTGTCTTTTCACAACCCAATTTAACTATGTAACTATGTAACTATGTAACTATGTAATCAAACCTCACCCCCTCAAACTGAGGGAAAAGTAACTGCAAAGTAAAGCAGGTTAAGACAAACTTAAAACATAAAATAACAGCACTGTGGACCTTCTGGTCCTTTATAAATATGTGATAAAAAGGGGCAAATTTATTATTATTCCCCAAAAATTGAATGCTTATTGAATAGTTTTAGGCTATCATTTTGCTCTATATTCGATTTCTCAATGAAATCGTACGATCGAATAACCATTTTTTCACGAAAAAATCGTGAAATTTCCTTCGAGCCTCCAAAGAATTTGTACGATTTGAATGATTAAAATTTTAAAATTTTGATTCCTTCGATCATCGAATGATCGAATTATCGAATATCCGATCATTTGATCTATTCAATAATTCGGTATTTGATGATGGAAGAGGCCAAATTTGAATATTCGAATATATATGATTGTTTTAGACCAGTGATCCCCAACCAGTAGCTCGCGAGCATCATGTTGCTCTCCAACCCCTTGGATGTTTCTCCCAGTGGCCTCAAAGCAGGTGCTTATTTTTGAATTACTGGCTTAGAGGCAAGTTTTGGTTGCATAAAAAACAGATGTCCTGCCAAACATTCTCTCCTGTAGGCTGCCAGTCCATATAGGGGCTACCAAAAAGCCAATAAGACCTCTTATTTGACATCCCCATGGACTTTTTCATGCTTGTGTTGCTCTCCAACTCTTTTTTAAATTTAAATGTGGCTCACGAGTAAAAAAGGATGGGGACCCCTGTTTTAGACCATCCCCTATTTATGATTTTCTCTGATTCACTTTCATCTGGTATGGTGCCTATGGATTTAAATATTATATTTAAAAAGGGATTACGATCTCAGCCTGGCAAGTATAGGCCAGTAAGTTTGACATCTGTGGTGGGCAAATTATTTGAAGGCTTGTTAAGGGATCACATTCAAAGTTTTGTCCTAGTGAATGGCATTAAGAGCAAAAATCAGCATGGCATTATGAAGGATAGGTCATGTAAGACAAATTTGATTGCTTTTTATGATGAGGTAAGTAAGATGGGGGGCAGGTGGGGGGGCAGTAGATGTGATCTATTTGGATTTTGCCAAAGCGTTTGATATCGTGCCCCACAAACGACTGCTTTCTAAACTAAAGTCTGTTGCACTTAATTAAGTCATTTGCACATGGATAGGGAACTGGCTACAGGATCGGGTACAGAGGGTGGTTGTTAATGGTACATTCTCTACTTGGAGTAAGGTTCTTAGGGGGGTCCCTCAGGGCTCGGTATTAGGTACACTTTTATTTAACTTGTTCATTAATGACTTAGGGGAGGGTGTTGTAAGTAATGTATCAGTGTTTGCAGATGACACAAAACTATCCAGCCCAATTAATTCCATCCAGGATGTGGCATCCTTGCAACAGGATCTTGACAAACTGGCAATCTGGGCAGCTAAGTGGCAAATGAGATTCAATATTGATAAATGTAAAGTCATGCACCTGGGATGTAAAAATATTCAAGCCACTTATACCCTTAATGGGACTGCACTAGGCAAATCCATAATGGAAAAGGACTTGGAGTCCTTGTAGATGATAACTTGGCTGTAGCAAGCAATGCAAGTCAGCAGCATCAAGGGCAAATAAGGTCTTGAGCTGTATTAAAAGGGGCATAGAGTCACGGGAGGAGGGGGTCATTCTTCCACTTTATAGAGCACTTGTAAAGCCACATCTAGACTATGCCGTACAGTTTTGGTCTCCCTCACTCAAACAGGACATTATTGTATTAGAGAGGGTACAGAGAAGGGCAACTAAGCTGGTAAAAGGTATGGAAAATCTTAGCTATGAGGGAAGACTGGCCTAATTGGGGATGTTCCCGCTGGAGAAGAGGCGCTTAAGGGGTGATAGGATAACTATGTATAAATATATAAGGGGGTCATATAATAATCTCTCTAATGTTTTATTCACCAGTAGGTCTTTCCAGCTGACACAAGGTCACCCATTCGGTTTAGAAGAAAGGAGGTTCCGCCTAAATATTCGGAAGGGGTTTTTTACAGTGAGAGCTGTGAAGATGTGGAATTCTCTCCCTGAAACTGTTGTACAGGCTGATACATTAGATAGCTTTAAGAAGGGGTTGGGTGGCTTTTTAGCAAGTGAGGGAATACAGGGTTATGGAAGATAGCTCATTATATAAGTTGATCCAGGGACTAGTCCGATTGCCTTTTTGGAGTCAGGGAGGAATTTTTTCCCCCTCTGAGGCAAATTGGAGAGGCTAAGGATGTTTTTTTTTTTTGCCTTCCTCTGGATCAACTAGCAGTTAGGCAGTAAAAATAAAAATGTTGAACTTGATGGACGTGAGTCTTTTTTCAGCCTAACTTACTATGTTACTATGTTACTATGTATGATTAAATCGTACGATCGTAATTTGATCATATTCGATCGAACTACGATCTATTCACGTGAATTTTGTAAATTTGCCCCTAAATGTTTTACCTATTTTTTTTTTTTGAATCATTCTTTAAGACTTTCCATTCCCTCTGAATAATTTATCCACTCACTCCACCACATATCAAACCCTAGCACCAAGCAAGCAGCAGACAATTTGGCACTTTGGCAATTATCTTATTGCACCTTCCTATTAACTTCCTAATTCCTAGTACTTTCTATCCTAGTACTCCTCCCCTCATCTGTACTAGAATAGAAATGTGCAATTTCATAATTGGAACTTGTTTTATAACTTCAGCATTCTTGATGTTTTCAAGCTGTTTGATGCTGGGTTTTTTTTTTTTTTTTTTTTAAATCTGATACATTCAAGTTGTTGATGTGACAATTCGATAAAGTGTAATTATGGGGGTGACAATTTGAAAAAGTTGCACAATTTGAATTGACTCATGATTTTGATTTAAGGAGATTCAAGTTTGGGAGTTTGGTCTAATTTTTTTATTATAGTGAAAAAAGTCAAGTTTTACTAAATACCCCCTTGTTATTGTTTGTCTGTTAACACAACTGAGAAACCAGTTACTAGTTAAGGGACAGATTTATCAAGGGTTGAATAGTAAATTAAAATTCAAAATTCACACATTAAAATTTGAATCCCCCTATTTGAATGTAAATTCAAATGTGAGATTTATTACATCTTGACCATGGAAACAATCCCAATTCATCTCCTAATACCTTACGAGTTACATAGTAACATAGTAAGTTAGGTTGTAAAAAGACACACGTCCATCAAGTTCAACTTTTTAACTTTTTTTAACCTGTCCAACTGCTAGTCGATCCAGATGAAGGCAAAAACCCCATCAGAAGCCTCTCCAATTTGCCCCAGAGGGGGGGAAATTCCTTCTTGACAATCGGACAAGTCCTTGGATCAACTTGTACTATGAGCTTTCTTCCATAACCCTGTATTCACTCACTTGCTAAAAAGCCATCCAACCCCTTCTTAAAGCTATCTAATGTATCAGCCTGTAAGATTGATTCAGGGAGAGAATTCCACATCTTCAAAGCTCATGTACATGTATACAAGTCAATAGCTTTCATGGCATACAACTCAAATTTTTAGGTTGGAATCATTTGATCAAATATTACACATTCACATTTTTCTTAAATAACCTCCCAGTTGAATTGTGAGCATATTCAAATTAAAAAAAATCACATGAATTCAAAATTCAACCTTAGATAAATACTCATCTTCATGTTTCCTTAATTGTATCTATTGATATCTGGAAGAAGTGCAAAATAGACTGGAACATGATGTAAACAAAGGTTCTGTTCAGTATTCCAAATGCTGCAAAGCCCAATTAAATGTGAGACAAAGAATGTAATAGAAATGTGCCATGAAGCCCAGGAGAAATAGATACAGAATATCAAGCACACTTAACTCCAAGTTACCAACAAGATTTCTAACTGAACAAAGTACTACAGAAGGGAAATTCAGTGAAGTAAGTACTCATACATAGAAGTTCTATCATAATGTAGTACCAGGTAAAGTTGAGGTCAGAAAACAATTAAATTACTGGAACACTCTACACATTCTACCCTTTTTTCTTTTCCCATTGTCTATTATTTTTCCTGCAAAAACTGTTTCATTGCCATTGCAAATAGCGTATTCGCTATTTGCACTGCGCAATATCCTTTGCATGTTATAAGTGATTATATTGCAATGTTGGTGCATTTTTAGCCATTTTATTGCATGTTTAGACATTTTTCAACTTTGCATAGTAACATAGTAAGTTAGGTTGAAAAAAGACACATGTCCATCAAGTTCAACCTTTTGACTTTTTTTTTAACTTGCCTGTAAAGGGCAAGCAATTTCCATGAGCACAGGGAGCAGCGTTGGCCAATGCATGTTGCCAGTCCCAATGTGATCCAGGCTGTGTTATGGAAGTGTGTGCATAAGGACAGTTAAAAAACTGAGGAAAGTTCAGGAATTCTTCCTGTGAATGCTTGGATGTATAGTGGAGAGAGAGAGAGAGAGAGAGAGAGAGAGAGCGAGAGAGAGAGAGAGAGAGAGAGAGACTAGGAAAATTAAAGCACAGAGGGAAAGAGTAAGGAGCAGACAAATAACAGATGCTATGACTGATTACAGGGACAGCAAAGAAGAGGAAAAGCAAAGGCAGATATTCAAAACACCCAAGTAAAGAGGGAGAGAGGTAACTACAAGCATTTGTTAAAATATTCTTTGCATAAAATTGCTGTTTCATTGTGGGAAGAAGAAAAATATACATTTCTGTGCAAGTTTTGCTCAGAGGAGAGAATGTGACTGTTAGAATTCAAATACAGGTTAATGAACAACACAGATAAGCTGCAATGGACTGAGAAAAAAATCTATACACTGGCACTCCTTCCCTCAATCTCAGCACAGGAGGAGAGGTGGGGGAACTACAATTCTGCTGATAACCTTGCTCATCAATGTTTTTAAGGCAGAGATTTAACTGAAGCAATTGCAGTTACTGTAACTTGTTGAATTAATTATTGACATTCATTCTCTATGGAAGTATTTGTTTGACCCCATTGTTTGGGAAGTGCATTAAGGGGATGTGTTTCAAGTTCATAAAATCAACTTTATTCAAAGAGCCTTGTCTGGTCTAGCATCAATACACATTTGGCATACCATATGCCTTACTGCTAGTTGATCCAGAAGAAGGCAAAAAAAAAAACCATCTGAAGCCTCTCCAATTTGCCTCAGAGGGGGGAAAAATTTCCTGACTAC
Organism: Xenopus borealis; assembly: GCA_024363595.1. NCBI lineage: Eukaryota > Metazoa > Chordata > Amphibia > Anura > Pipidae > Xenopus > Xenopus borealis. The sequence goes on from CM044438.1 coordinate 22,969,642, forward strand.
AAAATGGTAGTTCCTCCATAGAAAACTAGTTCCTGCAAAGGTGCTGTTCACTTATTTTTTCCCGTAAAACCTATTTGCCATGCTAAAATATTAATATGTATTATTTGAATTTGGGGAACTCTGTATACATAGTTTAGTAAATCTATGCATAGTGGGCATCAAGCTGTTTAGTAGATATTAAGGATGTCTTTTCACTTTTACATTACTATATGTGGGGTATATAATGGGGTAAAAAGCAATCTTTGTGATGATTTTCAGAAATTTCATGGACTGCGTTATGTTTAGCATAGCTTTTCAGTTTGGTAGTTTGCAGTAGAGGCATATTTACCAATTTTAGATTCATCAGAATGTGCACTTTCAGAAAATATATGGGTTTTCTAGGGTCTCCATACTGTTAGGGGGTCTTATGGCCATAGGCAGAGGGTGAGTCTTTTGTTTAGAGAGGCTAAAGTTGACCGTATACTGGCTAACTTACAGGGAACAATGACCCTGAATTTCTTTTACCCCACTAGAGGGGTGGACTAATAGAGCCTGCACTCCAATTGGGTTAAACAGTAGGTTTCTTTTTTCAGAATATACTAATACACTAATTAGGGATGCACCGAATCCAGGATTCGGTTCGGTATTCAGCCATTTACAGCAGGATTCGGATTTGGCCGAATGCTTGTGCCTGAATGAACCGAATCCTTAAAATAATGTGACTTTTCATCTCAAAACAAGGTAAAAAAAATTTTAGCTGCACATTTTGTGCACGGCTGGATTTTACCTTTCCTCTCACTAATTTGTATATGCAAATTAGGGATTGGATTCGGTTCAGTATTTGGCCAAATCATTCGCAATGGATTCGGTGCATCCCTAATACTAATACTGTATTAGAGACAGTGGGTGCTGGCAAATTATATATAGTGGGACAGTGGGTGATGGTACATTATACACAATGGATGACAGTGGGTGCTAACACATTATACATGGTGAGAGACAGTGATACTGGCACATTATATGCAATAAGAAAAGAAATTGTATTTTACATATAAGATCCTCAGGAAAAATGGGAGGTAAAACACAGGGCTGTTTCCATGAAAGAAAAATTTGTACAAAACAACAAAAAAAAAGAGGTGGAGGAGCTGCTGTATATAGTACCTTTAAGTTGAATGAAAGTTGCAAACATACCCACTTGGATGTTCCAACTGCTTTATATCAGTCTCCCTTCTGTCATGCCTTCAGTCTGTAAAGTTTTTCCCAGCCACATCTACTCTGTACCTGGTACATTTCACTGTCTGCAAAGTCAGCTGTGCTCTGATTGGACAAGCTACAAACCACATATTTCCAATCAGAGTGCAACTGATCTCTTCCCCATTGGGTTTTTGAGGCAGACCTTAGCTTTCAATTTGTGATTAAAGTTACAGTGCAGTCAGCAATGGAGCTGTTTTATTTGTTTTTATTTCAGGGGTCAGACAGGTTTGGGGAGACTTAGCCTCTCTAGCCTTACTGAAAATCCACCTATTCTCATGGCACATAATACACATACTGGGTGCTTATTTTGTAGTAGACAGAGTATTATACTTGAGAGTTCATGCATACTTTTTGGATTTGGGGTCTCTGTATGCCACATAGTTTGGTAATACTATGCATATTGCATCAAACTATTTAGTAGACTCCTTGGGGCAGATTTATCAAATTCATGAAGGATTCGAACATGTGCTCAAATAGTCTATTTTCGATTGTGTGAATATTCGAATATGCAAATTGAGTATTATCGACCATCGAATATGAAATATTCGGTCGCATCGAATAGATGAATAAATATATATTCGATCGCTCGACTATTCGCCGGTCAAAAAACTTGCCCTTTAAAATTTTATTCAACTGCCTACTTTGCCAGATTGAACCTGCTGAATTGCATTAGAAGCCTATGGGAAGCCCCCATAAACTTTTTTTTAAAGTTTTTGTATTAAATAGTATTCATATGATCGAACACTGCGAATATTCGATTTGTACAAATTTTGCACAAAATCGTTCAATCATACGATTTTTGTGAATATTCGAAAATCGCTAAAAACCAGTGAATATTTTATTCAAATCGACCCTTAGTAAATCTGCCCCCTGGTGTTCATTTTTAGGATGCTTTATTATGGTAATAATACATTGATGATACAATGCTGTAAAATTGAAGCTTTGAGGCAATTTCCAGGTATTTCACCAAAACAGACCAATTTGGAAGTACACATTACTTTGGAGCAGAAAGGCATGGGTACCCATTTTAGATTTGGTAGAATGTCTACTCTACAAAAATATATGGTTTTGGTTGGGTTAACGTATATTTCTGTGTTTTACCCCACAAAAAATGCAGTCAATGTGTTGATTTTTCATTAGCTGACCCACAGAACTATTCTTATGGGCTAACTTCAGATTTGGTAGAATGTGTACTTTCCAAAAATATATGGTTTTGGAGGTAAACATATAGTTCTGCATTTTTACCCCACAAAAAATGTTTTCAAATCAGTTGGATTCTTCTGGTAAAAAATTCATATATTATGAATAATATACTTTTTTAATTTTTTTTTTGGTATTTAGCGCTATAAATCTTTTTGTAGAGGTTGAAATACATGACAACTCTCCCAAAGAAATCAATGTATAGTTTTCTTAGGTAAACTAAAGGTTTCACCTCAGAAAATGACCCTAAGGGGCAAATTTACTGCGGGGTGAATTTTCGGAGTGAAAAAACTTCTAAATTCTACCCACGAAGTTTTTAAAGGGCTTTTTCAATCGAAAATTGACCTAATTTGATCGAATAGGTCCATTTCCGATTGAATAAAAATCATTTGAATTGTTCAATTGCATCGTTCAAATCGAACGATTCAAAGGTTTTTGCGCAATCCTTCAAATTCTTGGAACTTAACAAAATTTTCAGGACAGGTTCTATGTGGTCTCCCATAGGCTAAAATGGCAATTTGGCAGCTTTAAGGTGGTAAAGTGTCGAAGTCAAAGGATTTCAAAGGGCCAGGACTTCGAAAATTTGACTTGTCGAATATTCAAATTTTTTCAATTCGAATCGAAGTTTGGTCTATTCGATACTCAAAGTAGCCTAAAATTACGTTGAATTTTTTAAATTCAAATTTAATTCGAATATTCACTTCGACTCTTAGTAAATCTGCCCCTAAAGTGAGAGAGCACAAAAGTTTCAAAAACGTCTGGTGCTGAGTGCAAATGAAATGAGAAATTCTGCTATCACTTTTAACATTCAGAAACTTTACTTTCAAAGTTATGCAAAGTTATGCATCATTGAGACAAAACAACTGCTCCATAAGCGAATGGATCAGCATTGGAGGGCGAACTCTACAGGGCAAGACTCGGCTGTTTTTCTACACTAAAAGACAAGGGACACTTTTGAAGATAGCAATGTCCAAATTTTGGATAAAGAAGACCGCTGGTTTTAAAGAGGTGTGAAAGAGGCGATTCATGTTAAGGGGGTGTCGAAGGCGGGGGCCTGTCTGCTACATAAAATGCTGTTCTAACATCTGTTCCCTGGCGGTTTCAGAACTCTTCGCACATCCATTCATGCAACTCTCACAAGTAACACCTGTTTTCTAGGAGTTGCACAACACATTGGTAACCCTATCACTGTAACTACACAGAATCAACACCACTGTAAATTTCAGATGTCACCTCTCTGAAGAGTTACAATGTGCCATTGTGATTGGATTGTTGGAAGAGTCTATATGCCGAGAACTCCCCTACACCAGTCAGTTGAACTGAAGAAGCTGCTCAGATGAGCAGTGAAACATCTTCATTAAAATTTCTCAGCAAGTCCAGTTGCTTTCAGTTACTTTTGATAAATATGCGAAAGCTGAAAAAATGTGTTTCCGCACACCAAATCCGTTAAAAATCGGTTCACCTTTATTTAGTTCATTAAAAGAGGCATGTTAGTACATATTAGTACAAGCCACATGGAACAGCTCGACGCGTTTCGGGCACAGCTGCCCTTAAGGGCAGCTGTGCCCGAAACGCATCGAGCTGGTCCATGTGGCTTGTACTAATATGTACTAACATGCCTCTTTTAATGAACTAAATAAAGGTGAACCGATTTTTAACGGATTTGGTGTGCGGAAACACATTTTTTCAGCTTTCGCCTATCCCTGTATGCCCTTCGACGCCATGGATTTCCTGCACCCGTTACTTTTACAAGGTCTGTCGACTTCACATTAATGATTTATTGCATGGTGAGTCTGAGCGTTTTTTTTCTATTTTTTCTACTGTGACTTTTGATAAATATACCATAACCTGGATGAATGAGAATCTTCATAGTCATATGCATCATTGAGTTATTTAGCATAGAGCTTTGAAGTTAACTAACTAATTTGCTTTATGGTTAACTCTTTGCTCTTTAGCTACAAGGTCCTTTTCTATTATGGATTTGGCTAGTGCAGTCCCATTAAGGGTATTGGCGACTTGCTAAGTTTTACACCCCAGGTGTATGACTTTACATTTATCAACACTAAATCTCATCTGCCTCTTACCCACCCAGATTGACAGTTTGTCAAGATCATGCTGCATGATGCCACCTACTGGATGGAATGAATTTGGATGCATAGTTTTGTGTCATCTGCAAAAACTGATATATTACTTACAATAACTTAGTCATTAAGAACAAGTTAAATAGATGTAGACACAATACAGAACCCTGATGGACACAGTCTCTACTTAATTTTAAGTAGAGAATGTACCATAACAGCTCTTTGTTTAGAAAGCAGTCGGTTGTGGAGCAGAACACTCAGATTTAGGTAGCTGAAAAGTAGGAAGTTGTTTTGTATTCTGTTATGTTAGACATCCAGTCACTCCAGCCTTTGTACATTACATTTTTGGCTAATTAACTATATTAGAAACATTTTTTATTTTGCACAGCCTATCTATTTAGCCAGTTTTTATTTTTACCCTGAACTGTCCCTTTAAGAAAAGTAGCTGGATTATACAAAGAGAGAGCGAGAACCTTGGGGAAAGCAGGAGCTGCGGTTCTGTGTGATCTAAATGCCTTGTAAGTGTGGAAAACTTATTTGTGATTTTGTTTTGTCAGGGATTAACTGTTAATAAGGGGAAGCCTCTTTGTATTAGTTAGAGTCGACAGGCTTAGGTTTTTTGGTTTTCTGTTGTGTCTGCAAAAGCTCGCAATAAACTGACCAAAGACCAGTTATGCTCAACTGGACTGTCTGTGACTCTGTTTTGTATATTCTTTATTTTCAGTATATAAAAGTATTTTACAGACATTTCACTAGCATAATGAGGAAACAAACATAATTACAATGTGTTTTAAACAGGTTTTGGCGTAGATGCCCTTCTCTGGTGTCATCCAGACATGCGACTGTCTCTTCCACCGGGCAAGAGTAGTGTTGGTTAGCATTGACACAACCTATTTCACCTTAAGGTAAGCAAATACCTTGTTTGTACATGCATTTATGAAATAGTTAAGCATCTTGCTCACGTCTATGCAAAATCAAGACAAAGGGAGTAGCAGCCTCCATAAATTTAGCGAAATGTCTATGAAGATGTAAAGATAGGAAAGGCGGAAAGGTTGAAAGTAAAAGTGGAAAGAGAAGGGGGTGCTCAGTCGTTTCAGAATTCTAATCCCAATTTGTGACTCTGTTTTGAAGTTTCTGGAAGTGTATGCAAAGGCCTAATCCCCAGTGAGATCATGGTCCAACTACCTGAAATTAATTGGATATTTCCATGTCCGCACTTGTCTCCAAACAAACTGTTGAGTTGCATAGTCAGTTAAGACTAAGTAATTATACTTAAAGAGCTACTGACACCTGAAATTAAACTCTTTTTTTACATCTATTATAATAACTGGCTTTGAAAGCTACTTCTAACTTTGCCATAAAGTATTTCCATGATGCTTTTACATTACCTGTCTGATCCCCCATGTTCCTGTATGAGGGGGCTGCCATATTTGTGCAGCAGGCATCTGTTATCATTAGAAACTGTAACTAACAGACTGAGATGGGACTGTTAGGTTGGCAAAGTGAGAGTGTCAGAGTGTCAGAGAGTCAGGCTTAGGAAATTCAACATATAATTATATACAAAAACAAAGCTCTCAGCAAAAAATGATTACCATGACCTATAGGTAACATGTAATGTACATTCATATGGTAAAATTATTTTTTTTAGTGTCAGAATCACTTTAAAGAAAGACATAACAGAGTAAGAAAATAACAGAATAAGAAAAAGGGAAAGAAATAATAAAAAATCCAAGATAAAACAAAAGAACAAAAGAAACCAAAAATCTCACATAAATAAATAACTATTAACCAATACAGTAGAATCAATCCACAAAAAATATTTTTGAACCAAAGGAGATACTTTATATATAAAACTATAATATTTGTAATAACCCTAAGATTTCAGCTTCATGAGACGGATCAATATGTTTGAAGAAAGGGGGCCAGCTATCTAAGAATCTGTGCTTTAAATGAGGGTTATTTATTTTTATCCAGAATGCTTCCTGCCAACATAATTGAACTATTTATTATAAAACATTCTTCAGGGGAAGAGCCAATGTTGAAGGAGAGTTTTCTTTGTAGCAGCAACAAAATGAAGGATCAAGTTATTTAGATCCCTAGTAATGGGTATAGCCTGGTTTATACTAGAAATAAAAGGGGATCCAATATTTAAGAGAACATAAGCTGGAGATAGAATTAAGCTTATTCCTAACTTCAAACGAATAAAATCTTTTAGCCTTTGCCAGTAGGGATGGCGCGAACCGCGGAAAAAATGTTCGCGCACATATTCGTGAACTTGCGACAAAACGCGCGAACGGTTCGCGAACGTCGCGAACCCCATAGACTTCAATGGGAAGGCGAACTTTAAAAGCTAAAAAAGACATTTCTGGCTAGAAAAATGATTTTAAAGTTGTTTAAAGGGTGCAACGACCTGGACAGTGGCATGCCAGAGGGGGATCAAGGGCAAAAATGTATCTGAAAAATCCAATAGTCGCAGCCACTGAAGCACAGAAAAAATATGCCATATAAATGCTGAAAATAGTCGCAGCCACTGAAGCACAGAAAAAATACGCCATATAAATGCTGAAAATAGTCGCAGCCACTGAAGCACAGAAAAAATACAGGTCAATGTATGGCAGTTGTTTGAAGAACAGTAGATTTATTTACTAGCCAGCAAAGCTACCTAACCTAAAATGTCCCTCAAATCCCTGCAGACATCTGTCCCTCCAATACAGAGCAGTATCAAGCAGATTACTAGCCAGCAAACTTTCAACTGTCCCTGAAATCACTAACAGCTCTCTCCCTACACTAACTCTTCCAAGCACACACAGGCAGAATGAAAAAATGCTGCAGGGCTTCAGTTCATATATGGAAGGGGAGTGGTCCAGGGGGTGTGGGGGTGGTCCAGGAGGGAGAGCTTCCTTATTGGCTGCCATGTATCTGCTGGTCTGGGGTGAGAGGGCAAAAAAAAGCGGCGACTATGCGCGAACCCAAAATGGCGAACGTAGCGCGACGTTCGCGAATATTCTGCGAGCGCGAACAGCGGATGTTCGCGCGAACAGTTCGCGCCATCCCTATTTGCCAGACCAACTCAACTTGGGGACAAAAGTAATGGAACAAATCCACCTTCTCTTGTTTATATTTCGGGCAATATGAGATGTGACTTGAATCAATCCGCTTGCGAAATAGCTCCCAAAGCCCAAATGGGTCAGTCTGAAGTCCTGAACCCTCCAGTTTTCTGAGGAAAAGTGCTTGTTAAACTTAGATGGAAGAGGACAACTGGGAAGGAGAGATTATGCAGGTAAAGAACTTTGACCATTTCAGAGATGCGTCTTTAAGAGGTGTGGTATGGTTGAAAGGGGGCACCAAAGTTTCCAAGTTAAATAAGCTATACTTAAGATTCTGAAGTTGTCTTCCAATTTAGTTAGTTCCACAGCTAACCAATGTTTCTGAATAGCAAAAAGATCTTTATTAGTGACTGAAAGGAAAGCGCTCTTTACAATACCATAAAGGAAGTGATCCCCTTTCTTCAAACCCAATTGTTTTTTTTGTTTTTTTAAACTGCCCAGGAAAGAAGATCTCCATTAGTAGGATTCGCACAGTCCCTAATCAAAAGAGGGCATTGTTTCTTCTGGGATGACAAAAAGGAGGAATATCGGGATTTTTTATTTTTCCATAAAAGTTGTATTGGCATGAAAGGTGTCAACATATGATTAAAGCCACGGCTGGAAAATAACAACAACCACTGAATCCAGTTTTTTAACATCATTATGTTTGATAAAAATTGACAAGTTCATTAAGGGATATATTAATTTAGGGAAAAGCAACATCTTAAATAAAGCAATCTTACCCTTTAAATTCAGAGGGGCATTTTTCCATTTGTGACATAGAGATAATAATTTAGTAATGGCTGGTATAATATTTAGTGAATAAAGGTTCCTTAAGTTTTTGGGAAAAACAAGCCCCAAATATTTGAGCTGTTGCTTTGGGGGGTTGAGTTTCAGGGCTTTCAGTAGGGTAGTTAGTAAAGAAACATTAAAGTTCATAATTTCGGATTTGTGAATGTTAATTTTATAACCTGAAAAGAACTTACTTAACAAATCAAAAATATCAGCAAGGGAATTATTAGCATTTTGAACCACCAACAATAAATCATCTGTGAAAGATAAGGATTTAAAATGAAACTTATTAATTTTGACACCACATCTCCAGATTCTCAAGCACAGATCCCGTTCCAGATCTCCCATCTCTCCTAAAGGAATTCCTCCACAAATCTCAAGTGAAGAAGATTTAATGTTTGAATCTTAATTTTTTTTAGGCTTAATTCAAGCTGGCTTGTAGCTCTCTTTCCCCTGATAAATTCTCTTTTTAAGAGGGTTGATTGTCCTTCTCCTCTAAGGAAAAAGGGGGGTCACTTTTTGCATTTTTAATGCTAACTATACACTTTCTTAGGTTATTGGCTTTATTAATTTTTGTTTTATCTATTGTGAATTTGAAAATGTGTTCATATTTGCTTATTATTCATCTCATATCTGTAAACAGGCTCTCTCACTCAGTGGTTCTCTATAATGATAAGTAAGCTCATCTTTATTTTGGTATGCCACATGTAGTAAAATGTCTCTTAATATAGTATCTTGGAATATTAATGGTAGTAATCTTTTTTGAAAAAGGAACTACAGCAGCTTAGAAAATATAAATGTGATGTTGCCCTTCTACAAGAAACTCATCTCAATGAATCTGACAATGTCACCCTTCTTAGAGACTGGGTTGGAGATATTGCTTTTTCCCCAGCAGTTAATAAAAAAGGTGGGGTAGCAATTTTATTTCACCGTAACTTAAATGCCCAAATTTTATCTGAGTATGAAGATGAGCAAGGTAGATTTATCCATGCTGATGTATTGATCTATGATAAATAGCATTTTATTTCGATTTATGCTCCAAATCACACTAAAGAAAGTTTCTTTACTGATCTTGGGCATAGAATCTCTACTATCCGCCAATCTAATATAATATTATTTTAGGTAATCTCAATGAAACCCATTATTGGTTTCTAGACAGATCGGATTCCATTAGGGCTAATGCAGGGAAAAAATCCCAATGGATAAATGGTTTACTTAATTCCTCTAGCTTGAAGGATGTCTGTAGACTTTTACACCCAACAGAAAAGTAATTTACACATTTCTCCTCCCAATATATGCTGGGTACCAGAATTGATTATATCTTAGTTTCAAATGACATTGTTGGTAAAACTATCTCTGCTGATATTGGTCCGATGACCAATATCACTCTGACCATGCTCCTGTGATTGCTCAAATTGCCACTGCTAAAGGTTTCAGAGATTATGTTTCATGGTCTTTTCCTACTACATTAGCAGATCATCCTGGATTTTTGGATGCTTTTGGAAAGGTGGGATTTATTATTCACAACACTCTAATAACCCCTCTCTAATGTGGGAAACATGGAAATCTGCGATTAGAGGTGAAATATCAGCCTATAAATATTGACTTACGTGTAAAATTAATAATACTTTTCTGAAGTTTACAACAAAGAGATTGCTATTTGAAACTAAAGCATTTTCCTTCCCTAATAAATAGTCAGAAATATAAAGAAGTGTCTAAGTCTTTAAAGAATTGGATAACTTTGAGATTCTATCTTTGCTCAGCCAAAAGTGAAGCTAGCTAATTTAAGCAATAAAGCTAACAATGTTTTAGTGAATCTTACTAGATGATGGAATAATAAATCTACTTTGATTAAAGTTAAAGATTTACAAGGTTCCTTCACTAATAACCCATCAAAATGATTAAACATTTTTAAATATTATTACGAATCTCTGTACTCTCCATCAATTTCTTTGGATAGTGAAGCTTTTCTAAGAATAATCCAGTTACCTCAACTCTCTGAAAAACAGTTGGAGGATTTAAACAAATCTATCTTTATTGAAGAAGTTACTTCTACCAAAAAAAAAAGGCGAGTGGTCCAGGTGGCCTCCCCCCGACTTTTTACAAGATCTTAAAAGGAAAAATTTGCCCATTTCTTACCAACTTATTAAACAATATTATATTATACAAAAGTACACTTCCAACTAGTTCTCTTTCTAACTTAATTATAATTCAGAAGGAAGGCAAGGAACCTTCTCTTCCGCCTCATATAGACCCATTTCATTATTAAACCAGGACATTAAAATCCTCTGAAAAATACTAGCGGACAGGCTAGCTTTAATCTAACCTTCTCTTATTTCATCTGTTCAAAATGGGTTTATGAAAGGACGTTCTGGTATTAAAAACATTAGAGCCTTATTAAATACTATTGCTTTTGTCAATAGGCATAAAATTCCCTGTTAAGTTATTAGCTTAGATGCTGAAAAATCACTTGATAATGTGGAATGGGAACACCTCTTCAATTGTTTAGATCACTTTGTTATAGTAAGTCCTTTTAATAGTTTTGTCAAATTCCTATATTCTTCTCCAAATGCCCAAATACTAATTGCTGGGGTAAAATCCTCTCAATTTAAAATCTTTAAAGGGACCAGACATGGTGGCCCTCTTTCCCCACTATTATTTAATCTTTTGTTGGAACACCGTTATTATTATGCACATAACATAGGTTCCATGCAGGATGCTGCCACTTTGCAGAATGATTTGTCTAAGTTGGGAAACTGGGCAGCAATCTGGAAAATGAGGTTCAATGTTGATAAATCCAAGGTTATGCACTTTGGCAAAAATAATATAAATGCACTTCCTTGTTGGGAGTTTCCTTAAGTGAGAATGATCTTGAGGTTTGTATAGATAACAAGTTGTCTAATTCTGGGCAGTGTCATTCTGTATCTACTAAAGCAAATAAAGTTCTGTCTTGCATAAAAAAGGGCATAAACTCAAGGGATAAAAACATAATTATACCTCTTTATAGATCCCTAGTAAGGCCTCATCTGGAGTATGCAGTGCAGTATTGGACTCCAGTCCTTAGGAGGGATGTAAATGAGCTGGAGAGAGTTCAGAGACGTGCGACTGAACTGGTTAGAGGGATGGAAGACTGTCCAGGTTGGGGTTGTTTTCTCTGGAAAAAAGGCACTTGCGAGGGGACATGATTACACTTTACAAATATATTTGAGGACATTATAGACAAATATCAGAGGACCTTTTTACCAATAAAGAGGATCATCGGACCAGAGGCCACCTCTTCAGACTTCAGACTTCCATTTGAAGCAGCGTAGGTGGTTCTTCACAGTTAGGACGGTGAGGTTGTAGAATGCACTGCCAGGTGATGTTGTGATGGCTGATTCTGTTGATGCTTTTAAGAGGGGCTTGGATGATTTTTTGGACAGATAATATAAAAGGCTATTTTGATACTAAACTCTACAGTTAGTATAGCTATGGGCATATATGGTTTGTGTGAAAGATTGGAGGTATGAAAGAGTGGAGGTGTGTGTGTGTATGCTGGGTTTTTAATTTGGAGGGGTTGAACTTGATGGACTCTGTCTTTTTTTCAACCCAGTTTAGCTATGTAATTTAACTATGTAACCTTAATTGGATAATTAGTGGGTGGAGTGGTTGTGCCTAAAAGATCACTAGGGGATATGTTTTCTTGTACACTTAAGAAAGGACGTTGTGAGGCCCAAAACATGTCATGTATAGCAGTCTCCAATAAATGAAAATCACAAGCAGTTAATCTGCATTGAAGTGCTCTCCTTTCCTATATTTACTGGCTAACAATTGGGTTCCTGGTCTGTACTGCACTGTAAACTATTGCAAAGCTAGAAACCACCTAGTGACAACTCTGTTCTTTTGCCTATTTTCACACATCCATTTTAGTTGAGCATGAACAGTGACAAGTTTGAATTTCATGCCCAGGAGGTGATACAGAAGGGTTTCCCTTTAGTAAGGTCTGTTAAAGGGGTAGCTATGGTGGCAAAATTGGGTATAAACTGCCTATAGTAACAATTTATGCCTAGAAAAGTACAGACTTGTTTCTTAGTGGCAGGCCATGGTCAGTTTTCAATTGTTTTGTTCATTTGGGGTTTCACTAGCCCTCTTCCAAATGTATAGCCCACATATTTTGCATCCTCAAATCCTATAGAATACTTTTTTGCACTGACAGTCAGACCAGCTTCTGTACAGGGTCAAACATTGGCTGTCCCTCGGTAGATGTGATTCCAAGTCAACACTATGAATGACAACATCATCTAGGCAAAGCTACTGCATACTTTCTTTGAGGTCTTAAAAGTCTATCCCTCATGCACTGGAAAGTAGCTGGGTCCCCATGTAACCAAAGAGTAGAACTGTATACTGGAAAAAAACATCTGGAATAGAGAATGCAGTCTTTTCTTTGTCATGTTCAGCCAGGGGTACTTGCCTGTAGCCCTTGGTCAAATCTAGGGTTGTTAAATATTTAGCTTCCCCAAGTCTTTCAATTAATTCAGAAACCCAAGGCATTGGGTATGCATCAAACTTGGAAATAAAATTTAGTTCTCTAAAGTCATTACACAAACGTAAGCTCCCATCTGGTTTTGGGATGAAAACAATAGGGCTTGACAGTAACTATGAGACTCTACTATAACATCCAGTTGAAGCATTTTCTGAACCTCTTTTGAAATTGCTTCTTTTTTGGCTTCAGGCACTCTGTACATCTTTAAATTAACTCTAACATCAGGTTCAGTTAGGATATCATGCTGTATGACTGAGGTGTGACCTGTTAAGTCTAAAAACACCTCTTTATTTCTCATCCCAAACTCTTCACTCCCTTTTTCTTTACCATAGAGAGAGTTTCAGCAATATTTACCTTTGGTGCTCCAGATGCACTGGACATTTGGTGGACAGGTTCTGCAGAGATACCCTGTTTTTCCAAGGGTTGATAAGATGTACATGGTAAATCTGTTCTTATTTCCTTTTACCTTTCTGCCGAATCTAAAAAGGTCCCTGCCATTTGGTTACAGATTTACTTTCTACCGTAGGGCTCAAGACAAGTACACAGTCCCCTGGAGAAAAGGTTTGTACTGCATTGTGATTATGCACTCTTCGCTGTGCTTCCTGAGCCTCTTCCATGTGTTCTCTTACTACGGGCATAACAGCTGCTATCCTATCTTGCATTTGTGAAATATACTCAATGACACTTTTGTTTGGAGTAGTTTGCCCTTCCGAGGTTTCCTTTGCTACATCTAGTAATCCCCAGGGATGTCGGCCATACAACTCAAATGGTGAGTAACCTGTGGAGGACTATGGCACCTCTCAAACAGCAAACATAAGATATGGTAACAGATAGTCCCAGTTCCTTTGTCGACTATTCCATCTTCTTTTTAGCGTCTTGTTAAACCTACTAAGCCATCTGTTTGAGGATGGCACAAATAGGTTCATAACTGGGTCACCTTAAAAAATTTACACAGTTCTCTGGTGATTTTCTGATGCCCACACTACTAAACACATGGACCAGCTCTTTAGCAATGATTTTTGAATTGCATAAGTATTTAGCCTCAGGATAGTGAGTAGCATAGTCCAGTATGGCCAATATTTACTGATGCCGTCAGATTTTATTATCGGCCCCGCTAGATCCATAACAATCCTCTCAAAAGGAGTTTCTATGATGGGCAGAGAAACCGAGGGAGTATTAAATCTTGCTTTAGGGGCAGTGAGCTGACACTTAGGACATAACACACTGTATTCTAAACCATCTTTATGTAGCCCAGACCAGAAAAATCTTTGCAAAATTCTCCTATATGGTTTAAGAACAACCAGTTGCTCAATAACATCTTCCCCTTCTTAACCACATAATACAATAAATCCTGTTTTATTGTCATGTGAGGGAAAGAAATCCTCATATTAGGTTCTTCCGGGTTCCCATATATTACCTTCACATTTTCTCTTTTCTTAACTGTTCAGGTTGAACCTCTAGGTCTTGCAAATTTTCATTTCATACACCCCCATCAGTTTGAGTATTTCATCCTCAGCACCACTAGGTAGTTGTGTATCAGTATCTACTGGTACAGTTACATAGGTATCTTCAAAGGGTTCAGGTCTACTTTCTTCTCCACAAGTGGTACCTGCAACACAATTGCCAGAGGCATTCTTACACATGTTATTTTCCCACAGCTTTCAAAAGTGTGGAAATCCCTCACCAGTATAACATCATGCAGTAATGGAGGAATCAAACCCACAGGGTAGATTACATGTGCGCAGATGACCCCCAGAGTATCTACCTGATACTTTGCAGGACTTACAAAATTAGTTTTCACGAAGGTAACAGAACTGCCTGAGTTCAATAAAGTATTTGCAATATGGCCTCAACATTAATCAAACACATTGCTTTCACTGGCCCTGCCTGAGGCATAGCTGTACGTGTTATGTGTGCAAACAAAGTTAGCCATCAATTTATGTATTCAGCAGCCCACTGCATGGGTTCCTCATTTAAGGGACAGTTTGCAAAAATATGTCCTGGAATTTGGCACCTAAAACTCCCTATTAAGTCTTTACTCAGTCCGTTATAGTCTGGGGACTTTTCTGATGCAGGTTGCCAGGTACCAGACCCCTTTTATGCCCAACTTTATCAAATGTCCCAGTGCCCTTTTCCCTCAGAACATTTTTATAATTTCCCAAAGACCTCATTCTTGTGCAAAAGCAGATAACTGGGTGTCTGGTCCTTTAAATTTTACAAAACAGTCTTTTCTGTTCCCAGATTTTTTTTTGTGCCAAAGCAACCTCCACCAACTGTAGTGATTACAGGTAGTTGGACTGTGGTCTCACTGGAGAATACACTTCCAGACACTCCAAAACAGAGGCACAGACAGTTCAGTGGAGCATAACTGGTCTTTGGCCAGTTTATTGGAAGCTTTTGGAGAGAGAACAGAAAATGTAAACTTCAATCACTCTTTACTGATGTACTGCAATTTCGAGTGATATCACCCCCTCCCTTTCCCTCCAGCAGCCTAACAATAGAACAAAAGGAAGGCAACCAGATAACAGCTCCCTAACACAAAATAACAACTGCTTGGTAGATCTAAGAACAGCACTCAATAGTAAAAACCCATGTCCCACTCAGTTCCATTCACTTACATTTAGAAGGAAAAACAGCAGCCTGCCAGAAAGCAGTTCCCTCCTAAAGTGCTGGCACAAGTCACATGACCGGGGCAGCTGGGAAATTTACAAAATATCTAGCCCTATGTCAGATTTCAAAACTGAATATCTCTCTTTTGAGAAATGGATTTCAGTGCAGAAGTGTACTGGAGCAGCACTATTAACTGATGCTTTTTGAAAAAATTATTTTTTTCCAAGAGAGTGTCCTTGATGCACACCACTTACTTACTTATAGGTTGCATTCAATTCCCAGACTGCCTCCAAGTCCAATAACATCCAAAATATACAAGGGAAGAAGCACACCTGTTCCAGCACAAGATGGGAGGTTAGAACACAACACTACTGCATCTACTGCATGCTCAAATGGCACCCAACCTAGGGGGACTCATGGGGATTTCCCTGTTCATGTCTCCAGCACACCCCTCATGAGTACAACATTGCTAAATACAAGCAGTAATTTATTTCTGGGAGATAAGCTTGGGGTGAAAACTGCACAAAAATTGCTGTTTTTGTAAACACACATTCTGACACATTTAAAAGAGATAAATATAACTTCTTGCTTTAGGCTACAAAACTGCAAAGCTTAGCTAAAATCAGCAGTTTTATGTTTTAATTTCTGAAAATCACCTCAAAGCTTGCTTTTTTTAGCATTTAATTTTTGATACTAAACTCTACAGTTAGTATAGCTATGGGCATATATGGTTTGTGTGAA
>CM044438.1:22987650-23030600 GCA_024363595.1 Xenopus borealis
ATATATATATATATATATATTTATATAAGACCTATTAGATGAAGAGATTTAAATTTATTGATCCACCATACCTCCCTTCTTTTTAGTTTCAATTCCCTATCACCACCCCTCTTAAGTTGGGGCACACTCTCTAGTACCATAAATTTTAATTGATCTGAGGTATGGCCCTTGTCAACAAAGTGCTTAGAAACAGGTTGTGAGGTATTGCCCAAATTAATGGCTGACCTGTGCTGTTATATATGTGACTTCACCATCTGTGTGGTCTCACCTACATAGATGAGACCACAGGGACAAATCAGCACATATATAACAAATTTGGAAATACAAGTGTAATGATCCCGTAGCTGCACACTCTGTCCTGTCATGAACAAATTGTTTTCCCTTGTACACATATGGACACTGAGTGCAGTTCAAAGTTCAAAGATTAGAGGAGGTCACCAAGGTTCCTATAGTCTTACCCCTACAATAAGAAACAAGAGGTGATGATTTGAATTGTTGTATTGTAGGATAGACATTTCTCAAAATATACCAATGCTTTTATAATATCTTGCTAATAGAACCACTATTACAAGAAAAGTGTGTGACAAATGTGAAAAATTAGTTTTTTTAAACCTTGGATGATTAACTCTGAATTGTGCCTTGCATATCAATTTCTGTGGATAACCTCTATCCCTGGATTTCTGGCACATCTTATTTACTTGTAGTAACTTACCAGTTCTGCTTGCCAGTCTTTTAATCCTTGATAGCTGACTCACTGGAATAGAACTTTTGATATATGTAGGATATTGGCTCTTATAATGTAAAATATGATTCCAATCAGTAGACTTTGTAAAAATTGAGGTACCCAATTAAGCTTCCCGGTCTTTGTTTACCAAAACATCAAGGAAATGTATGCTTTTGAGATCATATGAAAGTGAAAAAGAGATAGATGGATGCATCCCATTCAGTTTATCATGGAACCGCAATAAGGAATGAATGCCTCCATGCCATATTACGAAAACATCATCAATTTATCTCCACCATGCCCCACAAGGTGTGGCATAGTCAACATCATGATATAGATACTGTTCTTTGAATTTTGCCATGAAGGCATTGGCATAGGACGGGGCGATGTTTGATCCCATTGCAGTTCCCCGGGCTTAATATCCTGTCCAGTAATATTGCCAATGGACAGACCGCTGGGCCCAC
Organism: Xenopus borealis; assembly: GCA_024363595.1. Lineage (NCBI taxonomy): Eukaryota > Metazoa > Chordata > Amphibia > Anura > Pipidae > Xenopus > Xenopus borealis. The sequence goes on from CM044438.1 coordinate 22,988,839, forward strand.
GCCCGAGACAATGGGCTGACCCTGTGGACAAATTGGGTCCTCGTGCACTTTTGGTAAGGTTACCTTAGGTATATAGTATTGGTGTAACAGGAATCTTAACAGTCCAGTATGTATGTAACTTATCCATTATCACCCCCTTCATCATACCCAGTGTCTAATAATTTTTTATACAGTTAATAATGTTAAAGAGGGGCTGCAGCAAGAAAATAATAAGCAAATAATTTATAATATCTCATCTAAACAGCAGTCTGAGGTTGAAGAGTCTGTACTTATGATGGGTTTGGACTTTTGTCCCTAACAATCTTTTGATGTGTTTACGTTGGACATTGACTTATATCACTTGTATTGCTTATTAAGGTTCAAAGTTCACTTTGAACAACATCCTAAACAACAACTAATTTTGTTAATGTTGGCCATAATATCTTTGATGTTTCTACCTTTGGTCTCCGCAATTAATATGTATTGTCCACTTACTACATATTTGGCGGTACAGACCTATATTAATAACATTCCATCTGAGGTGAAAAGTTTATGTAGGACATGTGAGACACATAACCTTACGGTTGCCCTAAAGAAAGCTTTATGAAATTTATCAGAAAGAATGGATACTATTGTAAAGCTCTCTGATAAATGGGGCTATATTGTAATTATGGACACAGATACTATATCTCTGCCAATTATCAGATAGGAAGATTTACAAACCTCTGCAATGTAACACAATCTTTAACATTATTCACTGTATAAAAAAAATATTAGACACTGGGTATGATGAAGGGGTGATAACAGATAGGTTAGGTACTTGACTGTTACGCCAATACCTTACCAAAAGTGCACAAAGACCCAATTTGTTCACCCGGTCAGCCCATTGTCTCGGGTGTGGGCTCAGTGTTTGGTCCATTGGCAATATTAATGGACAGGATTCTCAGGCCTTTGATTCAAATGTTACCCTTGAACATTAAGGATACTGGACATTTTTTATGATGTTTACGCTCCCTGGAGGGTCAGGTGGGGGGGTGATACAATACTGGCAACCTTTGATGTTTCCAACTTGAATACCTCAATTCCACACCAGTATGGGATACAGACATATGAATGGAGATTGAGGTAAAAGGCAGATAACTCTTCTCAACAGTTGTCTTTTCTTTTGCAGATGCTTAAAATCATACTGAATTGCAACTATTTCACTTTTAAGGACCAGTTTTACCTACAGCTATGGGGAAATGCAAGGGATCAAATGTCACCCCACCCTGTGCCAATGCCTTCATGGCTAAATTTGAAGAACAGTACTTATATTGCAATGCTGACTATGCCACAATGTTGTGGGGCATGGTGGAGATAAATCTATGATGTTTTCATAATATGGCATGGTGATGTTGATTCCTTATTGTGGTTTCATAATAGACTGAATGGGATGCATCCATATATCTCTTTTTCACTTTCATATGATCTCAGAAGCATACATTTCCTTGATGTTTTGGTACAAACATTTTTTACAAAACCTACTGATCAGAATCAGATTTTACATTATAAGAGCCAACATGCTACACATTTCAAATGTTCAGCTATCTATGTTTAAAAGACTCTTGACTGGAGCTGAAGATAGAGTAATGCAAGAAAATAAGATGTGCCAGAAATTCAGGGATAAAGGTTATCCAGAGAAAGTGATATGCAAGGCACAATACAGAGTTAATCATCCAAGGGTTAAAAAAAAACATGGTGGACGAGTACCATTTGTCACATAATTTTCTTTTAATAGTGATTCTATAAGCAAGATATTATGAAAGCTTTGGTATATTTTGAAAAATGCCTATCCTACAGTATGAAAATTCATATCATCACCTCTTGTTTCTTATCGTAGGGGTAAGACTATAGGAACCTCAGTCACCTCCTCTAATCTTAGGGGTAAGAAAAAAGTTTAATGAGACCTTTTTGGGAGTTAGGTAAAATGGCATGTATGCCTGTTTGAACAGGTCAGCCGTTAATTTGGGCCATACCACACAATCTGGTTCTAAGCACTTTACCTCAGATCAATTAAAATATATGGTGCTAGAGTGTGCCCCCCTAAGAGGGTGGTGATCAGGAATTGAAACTAAAAAGAAGGGAGGTATGGTGGATCAATAAATTGAAATCTCTTCATTCAATAGGTCTTTATAGAGACTATGATTTGTTTCTGTTTTTATGAGAATAATATATTTACAGAGGATTCTGATGTGATAAATTGCCTATAGGGTTAATTAATGATAAATTAAGGGGTGGGTCACCTTCAAGTTAACTTTTACTATATTGTAGAAGGGCCAATTCTAAGAAACTTTTCAATTGGTCTTCGTTATTTATTTTTCATAGTTTTTAATGATTTGCAATTTTCTTCTGTTTCTTTGCAGCTTTCACTGACACCATCTAAAAAAAAATGCTCTGTTAGGCTACAAATGTATTGTTATTACCACTTTTTATTACTTATCATTCTATTCAGTCCCTCTCCTATTCATATTCCAGTCTCTTATTCAAATCAATGCAGGGTTGCTAGGGTAATTTGTACCCTAGAAACCAAATTGCTGAATGCAAACTAGAGAGCTGCTGAATAAAAAAAAAATAACTATAAAACCACATTCAATAAAAAATGAAAACAAATTGCCAATTGTCTCAGAATATCACTCTCTACATTATACTAAAAGTTAACTCAAAGGTGAACAACCCCTTTAATTGAATTATGTCATTTCCTGTAATTCCCTTTAAATGTAGCTACAAAGGACTTTGTATTTAATACAGCTTGAGAGACAATGTGCCCATAGTAACATTGTAAGTTAGGTTGAAAAAAGACACACGTCCATCAAGTTGTACCTTTTTTAACTTTTTTTATTTACCTGCTTAACTGCTAGTTGATCCAGAGGAAGTTAAAAAAAACCCATCTGAAGCCTTTCCAATTTGCCTGAGGGGGAAAAATTTCTTCCTGACTCCAAAATGGCAATTGGACTAGTCCCTGGATCAACTTGTAATATGAGCTATCTCCCATAACCCTCTATTCCCTCACTAGCTAAAAAGCCATCCAACCCCTTCTTATTTAGCAGCCTGTACAACTGATTCAGGGAGAGAATTCCACATCTTCACAGCTCTCACTGTAAAAAACCCCTTCTGAATATTTAGATGGAACCTCTTTTCTTCTAATCGAAATGGGTGACATTGTGTCAGCCTGAAAGACCTAATGGTAAATAAAGCATCAGAGACATTATTATATGATCCCCTTATATATTTATACATAGTTATCATATCTCCCCTTAAACATCTCTTCTCCAGCATGAACATCCCCAGTTTGGCCAGTCTTTCATCATAGCTAAGATTGCCCATACCTTTTACCAGCTTAGTTGCCCTTCTCTGTACCCTCTCTAATACAATAATGTCCTGTTTGAGTGATGGAGACCAAAACTGTATGGCATATTCTAGATGGGGCCTAACAAGTGTGCTATAAAGCAGAAGAATGACCCCTCCTCCCATGACTCTATGCCCCTTTTAATACAGCTCAAGACCTTATTTTCCCTTGATGCTGCTGACTGGCATTGCTTGCTACAGTCAAGTTTATCTTCCAGTACTCCAAGGTCCTTTTCCATAATGGATTTGCCTAGTACAGTCCCATTAAGAGTATAACTGGCTTGGATATTTTTTTTTGCATAACTTTACATTTATAAACATTGAATCTCTTTTCATAAGGCTCTGCTGGGATTCGAGCCAGGGACCTTTGAGTTTCTGGCTCAATGCCTTATCTATTAGGTTTCCAGCAAGAGCCTGATTGGTTGCAGTCAGCCAATAAGGGCTGACTCTGATCTATTTAAGGCCAGCCCTCTAAGCACTCCCAGGCCAGAGCATTACATGGCCATCTTAATACTGTGGCAGCACCCCTGACTAAGCTGTTCCCCTTGATCAGTGTCGGACTGGGACACCAGGGGCCCATCCAAAAACCTTAGACCAGGGGCCTACCATAAACCTTAGACCAGGGGCCCACTCTCAGTACTAATATTCTTCATCTCCTTAATCAACGTTTATTCTCCTAGTTTGTTTTCTTTACATACTATAATCAATTATTCCATCTATTTAGCCTCTTTGTTCTCATAGAAATAGGGAATGGCCATGAAATAGGCCAAAAGTTTAGCAGCATGAGGGTCCACTGACACCTTGGCCCACCGGGAGTTTTCCTGGTATTCAGTTGGGCCAGTCCAACACTGCCCTTGATTCTACATTGTCCTGCCTTCCTTCCTTGCCTTGTCCTGCCTTGCTTTTTCCTTTCTTGCCTTGCCTTGTACCTCTCCTTGCCTTAACCTTGCACCAAACTTCTTTGTTCCTGACTCCTGTTCTGCCTTGCATTTCACCTCCTGCTCTCCAGCCCTCTCCTGCTCTCTGCTCCAGCCCTCTCCTGCTCTCTGCTCCAGCCCTCTCCTGCTATCTGCTCCAGTCTCCTCCTCCCATCCAGTCTTCCTGTTTCCCAAGCTACACCCACATTGTCATGCCTTATACTCCTAGCCTGCGTCTGTCTCCTGATCTACGACCGCACTATCCTGCCTTATGCTCCTGATCTACGGCCGCACTATCCTGTCCCATTCAGTCTATTCCTGTTCCACTCCTGCTCCATCCACTCTGTACCTGTCCTGAGTCATCGCCCTCTTCATCCTGTTTAGTCTAGTCCTGATCTTCGCCCTCTCCTTCCTGTTTAGTCCAGTCCTGATATTCGCCCTCTCCATCCTGTTCCTGCATTTTCCCTTTGTATCCTGTGGGCACAACCAGTCCCTGCCTAAAGGACTTGCCTTCCTCCTGCTGTCTCTACATCGCTCCCTACCCAAACCTTGACACTTTTGCTACTTTTGCCCAGATTTGCAATTTGTTAAGATCCTGTTGCAAGGATGTGTCATCTGCAAACACTAATACATTACCTATAATACCCTCCCCTAAATGTTGCAATTGTGATTGTTCTAAATAAACTTTTTGCAATTTGGATCCCAAGTGCAGCTTCTTCATTTACATTGACTCTACAAATATTGGGGTAAACACTGTGTTTTAACGCACAGCCAGGGAGGTTGCCAATCAGATGAAAGCAGTATGTAGTTGGTATCTGATCAGCAACTTTGTTTAAAGGAAACTTAATATATTATATGTAATTATACAGTTTAAATAATTAACCCTTTAGCCGCCAGCCATTTTGTCCTAAATGTGAACATCAACCGCCAAGCAGTTTTTTAGACATTTTGTACTCTTTCGATTTAAGGGCCTTTCCTGGGGTGGGGGGCGGTTAGTTTACCCAAGAAAACCTGAGCTTTCAAAATATGCTAGAATTTTGGGGTAATTCCACTCCTGTAAAAAGATATGGGCTTCTAAGTGTTTGCATGATACAAATGCATCTATCAGAAACATAATTTACTAAATAAAGGTTTATAAAGTTCAATGTGTCCCGAACACGCCAATACCAAATATATATTGTTTTATGGAGATTTCTCACTTTTATATTTCAAAATCAGTACACTACCAAATTTCCAAAGCACTGCTCCACAAAACAACATACTTCTGATTTCAAGGTTAAACATTCCACGAACAGTAGGTTCACCCTAGAAAACTACCCATTATTAGAAAGAACAGATCATGGAGAATACAAAATGGGTAAATATATCTCTGTACACCAAACTACCAAGTTGCAATTCTATACTACAGTTATCGTTTTTTATAGAAATTGGTGGATTTAAAAAAAAAAAAATGATCTCAGAGTTTCCAATCTACAGCATCGTATCTCTCACACATCATTAGGTACCAATGTATAACACCCTAAATATTATTTATTTAGGAGTCCACTGAACATTTTGATGCTCAATATGTATTGGTGTACCTAAGTATGTGGCATATAGACGCCCCAAAATGTAGACACCCCATGTGAGCTATCAGTTATATTTCTAGGTACTGCAAAATCAACACACTTTCCTTATTTTTAGTGGGGCAAAGCTAGAAAAAAGTAAGATCACCCCCAAAAACCATACATTTTTGGAAAGTACATATTCCCCAGAATTCAAAATCAGTATGCATGTCTTTCTACTCAAAAGTACCAAGCCGCAAACCTTTCCTAAATTTGGCAATTTGGTGACATTTCCAAAAATTATTTAAAAATTTCCATCCTGCAGCATCGTATTTCCACACATACTTTTAGATATCAAGATAGATCACCCCAAATATGAAAGCCTGTTGTCCTCTGAGCAGTTTTATGCCCAATATGTATAGGTGTGCCCAAGCAGGTGGCATATAAAAGCCTCAAAACAAAGACCCCATATGGTCTGTCATTTCAGGTACTGCAAACTCAACAGATTTACATAATTTTGAAGGGGGCAAAGTTAGATAAAAGTAAGTTCACCCCCAAAAACCATACATTTTTGGAAAGTACACATTCCCCTAAATTCAAAATGGGTATGCATGTCTTTCTAGTCAAAAGTACCAAGCCGCAAACCTTTCCTAAATTTTGAAATTTGGTGACATTTCCAAAAATCACCTCAAAATTTCCACCCTGCATCATCGTATTTCCACACATACTTTTAGGATCAAGATAAATCACCCCAAATATGAAAGCCTAGGCTCCACTGAACAGTTTGATGCCAAATATGTATAGGTGTACCCAAGCACATGGCATATAGAAACCCCCAGAAGACCCCCATATGGTCTGTCATTTCAGGTACTGCAAAATCAACAGATTTACATCATTTTCAGGGGGGCAAAGCTAGAAAAAAGTAAGTTTACCCCCAAAAACCATACATTTTTGGAAAGTACACATTCCCCCGAATCCAAAATGGGTATGGATGTCTTTTTACTCCAAAGCACCAAGCCTCAAACCTTTCCTAAATTTGGCAATTTGGTGGCATTTCACCCTAAATATGGACGTCGAAGGTCTACTGAATAGTTTGATGCCCAATATGCATAGAATTACCAAAGTATATGATATGTACGGACCCCAAATGAAAAACATACATATGAATTTTCACGCTGACCAACACAGATGGTGAAAACAGTACCCGACTATGTATTATGTGCCGTAAGAACCCCAAACTGTAAAAAGATAACCATACATTTTTGGAAAGCATTTATTCCGACGGATCAAATTAAGTAAAATATACATTTCTTTACCAAAGCACCAAACCGCAAAACTATACTAAATATACATAAGGAACAATAATGCAGGGATAAAATTGCATAAAACCACAAAAATAGCGTAAATCAATGAAATAATAAAATAACTGACTGACAGAGTAATTAGTGGCCCAAATCAATTATCCAATAGTCACGCTGTTGAAATAACAAGTTTTAGGCAAAGATAACAGTACAATAAACAAGTAAAAAAAAAAAAAACTGCTGTTTGTGAGTTTTTTTGTATACATGTTTGTGCATCAATAAAAGTTTTCGGAGTGTGTAAATAAGTGTACAAAAGGGACCAAGTGTGCTAAAATAAAAAATATACAAATTTTTACTAAAATGTGTGTGTAAGTGTGTAAATGTACTGTAAGTGTCTGTAAGTGCAGGTAAGTGTGTAAAAAAGTGCACTTACTTTTTTTGTTGCAGGAGATCCCTGGAGTGCCTGGAGATCGATGAAGTCCGTGCGCAGCAGGAAGTGCGTGGGTTGCTCTGCAGGGGAAGGAAGCAGGTAAGCAAAGTAGCACACGCACTTTGCTATGTGTCTGCTACTTTGAAGTCGGATCTGCGACAATCTAGTCGCAGATCGAACTTGACTGCCCCCTTGCATTGTTGCCTAGGGGCTGTCATCCTTCCCCACTCTCTGCGGAGGCGGCCACTGAAGCAGAGTGTTAGCTCTGGCGCCCAAGAATGTACTTAGTACGTTCTTGGCGGCCAGAGCCTTTAACCACCAGCACGTACGCCGTACGTGCTTGGCCGTTAAAGGGTTAAACAGCTGTGTAGCAGTTAAATAGTAGCTAACATAGAAACTCTGTAGAATACAAAGGGGCAGATTTACTAACCATCGAAAATTCAACAGTGTCCACTTTGCACCCAGCGCAACACTTCGCCAGGTGAAAATTCACTGGGACAATGCTAATTTACTAAAAAGCGAGGTACAGATACAGTCACTTGGATTTGTAAGTTAAATGCGTCGTGACTCAGGGCTAATTGAAGAAACTGTGTTATCTAAAGTTATCTTAACTCATTAAATGCATTTAACCTTTTCATTAGCATACCAAAGCACCATTGTTTTCAATGGTGAACTCTTTAATTGGATGGGATGCTGTGACACAATATTCTGTGCTAAGTGGGATAAATGAGATAGATGAGTTAAGTCACGACGCATTAAACACACAATCCAAAGTGACTGCATCTGTAGTATTACTTCGGCTATGCGAGCAAATCAAAGCAAAGATGTGCTAGTGTTAATTTCTGCCTAGAGCAATTCTCTTGCAAACAGGAGAACTTAAAATTTGAATGGATGTCTTTATGTTATCTATTGCAGAAAACACATTTCCACTGTGAATTACACATGTTCAGGGAACCTTAAGAAAGACAATAGATTTGTTATAATGTCCTACACATGAGCCCACTGTATAGCAAATGTTCCATATTTTAGAAAATGTATGGGGGAAACTGGTTACACAAAAATATTTTTAGGACTTTTGCAGCCTATTACCCTGAAAAAAAACAAAAGTCGCCAGCGTTTTTTGAACTTAGATGCTTTTTCCACTCACTAAATATGATGTAAGTAGCAGAAGATTGTAGAAGATCTATGCACTCCTTTGCACTTTCCCTTGTCTGAGCTGGCAAAGGCAAAGTCTGGCAAAAGAGGTAATGCTCAGTAAAATCCATATTTTAGTGAATTTGCGGAGTGACGTCCATTCACCAGAGTGAAATATTAACAGAGTAAGTTGGGTTGAAAAAAGACACACATCCATCAAGTTCAACCTTTTAAATCTATATTTAACCTGCCTGCTAGTTGATCCAGAGGAAGAATAACAACCTCATTTGAAGCAGCTCCAAATTATATCAGAGCGGAAATTCCTTCCTGACTCCAAGATGGCAATCGGACTAGTCCCTGGATCAACTTATACTATCTCCCATAACCCTGTATTCCCCACTTGCTAAAAAACAATTCAACCCCTTTTTAAATCAATCTAATGTAATGCTTTTCTGGGCTATATACAGCACACCCAGATTTAATGTCCAGCTAGTAATAGGCAAGCATGGGTTACACTGCGACCTACACACCAGGGCAGGGCCTTCGCCATGTGGAAACGATCCTTTAGGAGGTAGTATAACTACAATACCCAATCAAACTGTATAATAAAAGATGAAATGGGCGCCAGGAGGTTCTTTAAAACAACAGATGAACGTTTATTAGCACAAGGCAATATCCCCAGGTTTAGATACTCACACACAGAACATAACAGAGGTTACACAGGCGTAGTATAGATGTCAGCCGATATTCATACACACACCCCAAGGAGACTATCTCTCAGAGCCCTGAGAGACAAGGGTAAATCCATTCCTCTACAAAGTGCCTGTTGCCGAAAGGGACTATTAGGAACACCAGGTAAGGCCCAATAGCAGCTGCTAAGTCCTAGTCCTTATCACTATAATATCCCTGCACTAAAAGCAACACGAGGGAAGCTTTGTAAGGAAGATCTCTTCCTACTAATTCTCCTGGGTGGAACACACAATGTTCATACTAGATATCCTGACTATCTTTCTCTCCCTAGAGAGACTATTACAGTACTACCCTGCTCTTACTAACCCTCGTTCACGGGGTGGCCTGGTCCCCGACTTACCCACTAAAGGTGCTGGTCCCTTAAGGGTCATGTTGCTTTACTTGGGCCTTCCTGCTCACAGGTTCAATGGCACATCCAGTCGATCCAGATCCAGCAGCCAAAGAGGAAGTGACCACTCCTTTCCAGCACTATAAAACTGTGTGGCAGGAAATGGTCATTACACTCTGGGCTGAAACTATTGGTTAGAAGTATACACTTGCAACATAACCTTCTGCCTAGTGACAGAGATGCAGGGACTTAACTCCATAGGTGCCAGTAGAAAACCTATGGGTCCCTACACTAATATATCAGCCCGTGTAAAAAGAGGGGTGAATTGATCAATGTACTATATATTCTGTGTGTCCTCTGTATTATTAAAAATGTAATATCTGTGGAAATATATATATATACTGTATATATACTGTATATATTTACGAACATATGTATGTAAGTTACAAAGTTACAAAGTATCATAACACTGTCAAGACAACATACCATGTCAAGGTATATCCAAGATGGTTGTCCTAGCTATCTACCTCATATTTTTCACAGGCTGGCATCTTCCTGGTTTCTGTTCAGCAATGGCTCTGACTATGTTTTGGATCCCAGTGGGTAACTTTAAGAATCCAGAGCATTTAATAAAAATAGAAATGAGATGATATACTGTATGCTAGCCATGGGTTGCCACAGAAAATTTTCAAGGGGAGGTTGGGGGCAAGGAAGAAAACATATTACACAATTAAAGGGGTGGTTCACCTTCAAGATAACTTTTAGTATATTGTAGAGGGGCCAATTCTAAGAAACTTTTCAATTGGTCTTCATTATTTATTTTACATAGTTTTTTTAATGATTTGCAATGTTTGCAATGTTCTTCTGTTTCTTTGCAGCTTTCAATGGGGGTCACTGACACCATTTAAAAACAAATGCTCTGTAAGGCTACAAATGTATTGTTATTGCCACTTTTTATTACTTATCATTCTATTCAGTCCCTCTCCTATTCATATTTCAGTCTCTTATTCAAATCAATGCAGTGTTGCTAGGGTAATTTGGACCCTAGAAACCAAATTGCTGACACTGCAGACTAGAGAGCTGCTGAATAAAAAGCGAAATAACTATAAAACCACAAACAATAAAAAATTTAAACCAATTGCAAATTGTCTCAGAATATAACTCTCTACATTATACTAAAAGTTAACTCAAAGGTGAACAACCCCTTTAACTTGTCTCCATATTTTGGTTTCCACACAAATCTAACAGCTTTTCTATAAATATATAAAGTAGTAACAGTTGCACATGTATAGCATTGCCATTCTGTCAATGAAACAAACTCCTTGTTTGCCAGGACAGCATTTGGTATGTTCTACTTTTCTTAGTAGCACAGTTGCTAGCCAGTAGTTTGTAGTTTATTTTGTAGTTTATTCCCTCAAGAGTTATAGTTACAGCTCTATTACAGTTACAGATCTATTATACATAAAGTAGAATAACAACAGCAGAAAGAAGTTGTGCACAACAAAATGTCACTAGCATAGAATCTATATTTAGACATTCATGGGGAAAACTGTTATATTGCCTGAGTCATAGAAGGGCTAAAAGATAAGAGTCATCCAAAAGCGCACAATGAGTTGCATACAGGACAGGAGCAGGAGGGGGGGGGGTGCAAACATGTATAATATTATAGATATTTCAAACTATCTCACTCTATATCTATAGTGAGTGAGGCAGAGGGTTATTAGAGACAGAGAGGTGAGTGTGGGAGTAATTACTCAGAATGAGAAGGGAAAGGATAAAAGAGGACAGTGAATAGAGTAAGGCAGAGGGTTATTAGAGACAGAGAGGTGAGTGTGGGGGTAACTCAGCAGAATGAGAAGGGAAAGGGTAAAAGAGGACAGTGAATAGAGTGAGGCAGAGGGTTAGTAGAGACAGAGAGGTGAGTGTGAGGGTAACTCAGCAGAATGAGAAGGGAAAAGGGAAAAGAGGACAGTGAATAGAAGGTCATTTGAGATGGAGAGGTGAGAGTGGGGGTAACTCGGCAGAATGAGAAGGGAAAGGGAATTAGAGGACAGTGAATAGAGTGAGACAGAGAGTTATTAGAGACAGAAAGGTAAGTGTGGGGTTAACTCAGCAGAATGAGAAGGGGAAGGGTAAAAAAAGACAGTGAATAAAGTGAGGCAAAGGGTTACTAGAGACAGAGAGGTGAGTGTGGGGGTAACTCAGCAGAATGAGAAGGGAAAGGGTAAAAGAAGACAGTGGGAAGGGGAAAACATTTACTTCCTTGTTTTGTGGCAAAAAGCCATGCAATTTCCCTCCCGTCCCGAATTTGCACATGCAAATTAGGATTCGGATTTGGTTCGGCTGGGCAGAAGGATTCAGCCAAATTCGAATCCTGTTAAAAAAGGCAGAATCCTGGTCGAATGCCAAACCGAATCCTGGATTCTGTGCATCCCTAGAAAGGGTAAAAGAGGACAGTGAATTAGTCAGGCCATGGATTGGATAGGAAACTGTAATAGTTAATGTGTTTTGTGGCAAATGCACTGAGGGAATGGTTGTAGGCAAAACACACAGCCAACCTGTATCTATAAGATTGAAAAAGGTAACAAGATAATGGTTAATAGAGTGAGGGAGAGGGTTATTTGAGACAGAAACCAAATGATTATAGTTCCACAGCTATGCACATGTTCATTTATAGTCTCTATAACTTACACACATAGACCTGCCACATTCTAAGCTAAACAACAGATTCATTCTCATCTGACATGAGCTCTGTAACCATGCAAATGTGTTCTAAATATATCAGATAGTTCCATTAAAGCAAATAAGTTGGCATGTATATCTAACACAAGTATCTAACACAAGTAACTCAAAACAACTGGACTTGCTGAGAAATTTTAATGAAGACGTTTCACTGATCATCCAAGCAGCTTCTATTTACCGAGAACTCCCCTACACTAGTCAGTTGAACTGAAGAAGCTGCTTGGAAGAGCAGTGAAACATCTTCATAAAATTCCTTAGCAAGTCCAGTTGTTTTGAGTTACTTGTATTACATTAGGAAACCTTCCATTACAGAATTATTTAATTGCAAGGAAAACCCATATGAAAGGCAATTCAGATGATGCTTCTCAATTCTACAGTATGTTGTTGACCATTCATTAAATCCATGACTTCACTGGCATTTTGAATATTTTTATATGGAACCATAATATAATAATCCTTTCCAGCACTGCAACAGTTACTGCTGTAGGTGTCTGATATGGAGCTACTGCCTCCCTCTCTTTTTTTTCCAAGACTTTACCCTCACAAATCCCCTCAATATATATCTCCGTAATCAAAAGACATATTTCAGCACCACAGAACCTGTTTTGGGAAGATTTCTCTTATTCCTTGTTTTATCTTTGCTTCCAACGTAAATAATTCATCTTCCTCTGTGCTTTGCAGTCAAACTATTCTGTCCACCACAGCCTGTTCTGAGCGTGTGATTTATTATTTAATAATTTGCAGTGCTGCTCTGTTGTAAGGTATGCATTGTGACTGCTCGCAGAACTGTTACAATCTTCTCTTGTTAGTTGTCCTTTCGTCCTTTCCCTCCAAACAGCATCATCTATTGATTCTTCTCAGTGTTTTTTTTCACATTATTATTTTATTGTTTCTTTCCCAGACAAAATATTTTCAGTGCACTTCCCCCACTGCTCTAAAAGATAATGTAAAGACAAGCTTGGCCCTTGTTCTTAAAAACAAACAGTGTTTTTGATTCTGTTTTTTTATAACATTTTTTCACCTGTAATCTGTCACTTGCCTCTTACTCACTTTTCTCTTGGTTTCTTTGGGTGACAGACACATAGGAACTGCCAAAGGCCTCTTCACAAAAATGAAAACAATTGAAAAACAGAAGGAAATAGGAAAAAGAGCTTTGAAACTTTTTATCTCTCATTTGAAAAGTCTTATCCATATATCTTCTTCTTGAGTATCTAGTTTTCTTGTAACAGAACATTCGATCTTTGTCAGTGGTAAGAAATGACATAGGCTGTTCCAGCGTGAACACGAGAGACACTGAATTGTGCATTCTCCATTGTACAAAACAGCTTAAAACCATTGTTTTAGCTTTGTATTACTTTTATTTTGACACATAACTTTTTATAATTTTGGTTTCTTTTTATTAGTACAGCTATTCTAACTGCTATCAAGAATGGTCAGTACCTGGGGGTATTTCTGTAATTTGGATGTCTACTGAAAAATCATTTAAACATTAAATTAAAAAACATGAGCAGGACTGTTTTTTTTTCATACAAGTTAATTTTTTAACACAGCTAAGCACCTTTTTTCCATTCCAAAAGGAACTTTCTGTTGGATTGATAGCTGAATGTGTGTCAAGTGCAAGAAAATGCAGCATGCTGTGTCTAAACAAACACACTGAAATGCAAATGCAACTAAGAACGCTCATGTGTACAGCCAGGCAGAATATAATTAAATCAAATAATGAATGCCTTTATTTGACGTGCATTTAATGTAGAAAAGATGCAGAAAGAACCCTCTTGATCAAGATGCCTTTTGTGGCATAAACATTCTTCTTATGTACAAACATTGGTGCTAAGCAGCACAAATGCAGTTGCAAATAGCAACCAATAAAACTTTCACTTTCATTTTCAAGTTTGGAGTGCACATTTATAATTTAGCATTTAAATCATACTTATAATCATACTCACAAATCATGTGTTTTACTTACAGATACATTTGAGAACAGAATAAGTACCAGCACAAGCAATGGGTATTATATAGGCTAATATAAATTAAGGCTAGGACTAACCACATACGTTATCACCAGGTATGAATCTATCTGCTGTAGAATAGATAACTTGCTCAAGGACTTAGTTTGACCTGTAGAGTACAGTTCAGCAATTGGTGAAATGCTCAAAGTGCTCAAAGCTCTGTTAGCTCTGTTAGGTAATCAATCACTAGTGATACGTGAGCTTGTATACTTCACATGTCCTATGAAAAGTGCATAAAGAAGTTCTAAGAGATAAAATTACATACAGATGCAGCCACTTTGATTTGTGAGTTAAATGCGTCATGACTCAGGGTTAATTGAAGAAACTGTGTTATCTAAAGTCATCTTAACTCATTTAATGCATGTAACCTTTTCATTAGCATACCAAAGCACCATTGTTTTCAATGGTGAACTCTTTAATTGGATGGGATGCTGTGACACAATATTCTGTGCTAAGTGGGATAAATGGGATAGATGAGTTAAGTTATTCTGTGTCAAATGTACAATCCAAAGTGGCTTCATCTGTATATATATCCAACGTTTCGGTCCCACACAAGGACCTTTATCTCCTTTATAAAGGTCCTTGTGTGGGACCGAAAAGTTCATAAATACGGCTTTATATATACTGTATATATATATGTTCACTTATATAAGTGAACATATATTTATATTATATAAGGAAAACATTGTCTTTGGTGTTCAGCAGCGAGTCCTACTTGTGACATTTTTTGGTGTGGCTACTTTTGTCTACTGTGGCAAGTACCTGGCATAGCCTGCAGAAGTTGTTACCTAATTGAGGGGGATGTTTACCTTTAAATTAACTCAGTATGTAATAGAAGGGCCTATTTAACTTTTCATTATTAACTTTACCATTCTGCTTATTTTGCAAGCTGCAAAGAAAATGCTATCTAGTTGGTGTTCATCTGATATTCATCTTTCATTCTGACTTCTAAACTGCTGCTTCTTTCAAGTAAAAATGTCAGAATAATTCACATGACTGGCCAGTAAATATACATATGCATAGTTAATTTAGTTTGCATGCCCCTGCAAACAAGAGAAATTAAACTTACACCATGATTCTTGCAATGAAGATAATTAGACTACCAATGCATAGATAACAGTCCATTATTTAAGCAATGCATATGTGCTTTGATAATTTCATGGCAAGGAACACAAAGTAGCTTTAATTTCCATGTTTGTTCTCTTTTTCTTAAAGGGCACCAATCATAACTAAAATCAATTACTAAGTAAATACACCATGTGAAAGTTCAAGAAATCTGATTTTTAAAACAGTTAGAATTGTTTGTAAAACGTAAATCAGCTCACTATACTTACTGCAAAATTTCCCCAATCTCCACTGCAGTTTCAGTTGAGGCAGGCATCCTGGATTTCACTGACTCCTCCTACCTATAGCTTCACAGCCAACTGTAGCTCTGAAATCTCGCACATGCTCAGTTGAAATTTCTTGGTTGCCTAATAAACCTTCTAAGCTATTTACAAATTTGCCAAACTTCTGTGTTAGCTGCTGTTCAGTAGTGCTTCCACCTTCTGGAAGTTAGTGTGCACCCTTCATTTGCATAATTACATCACCAGCAGGGGATAAGATACCAAAATTTCATTATACTTCTAATGGAGGAGTTTCCTAAAGCTAGGCATTCTGGGTAGAATAGTGAAAAAGCAGCCAGCGGAGCACCAGAGCGAGTGTACAGTATAAAATACTAGACATTAAGCCATTTAAATTAACAGGCACTAGAACATATGTAGTCAAACATTTATAAAAACAGACTTGTTCCAGTCCAAAAAAAAGTGGACAACCATGGTGGACACCTAGAGTGCTTCTCAGTAGTTTAAAAATACTACTGCTTCCTAAAGAGTTTGGGCAATGATTGTTTATGGTATAGATCACACCAGTGTTTTTTTTCCACAAAAAAATGTTTGTCCTACAGAATTTCAGAGGCGACTCTGCCTCAGTGTTACTTTTAGAAAAAGAGCCGCCTGACTTTGTCAGCTCAGCATCCCTGTTGCCTTAGCAATGTCGGGGACATGCGCTGAGTGACAAACAACGCGAGATTAAAGATAGGAACAGTTGGCACCGCCCCCGCCTCTTGATCATTCCCGCTTCACGTGCGCATGCCCATTTTCCGCCAATCATATTTTTTTCTTGGCGTCCTGTAGGCGGAGTTGAGTGAGTCAGAGAGCGGGAGGTACTTTCACAGCTATGGGAGGCCAGACAGTAGCTGCTCCTCTGTCACCCGCCGGCCAGCAACGCTCTATCCCTCTGCCATTGGACAGCACAATGAAGAGGGGTGGGGCAGCGCACTGGGATTGGCTGCGGCTCTCCCGTGAGGGCGGGGCTTTTAGGCAATAAATAAAGAGGCAAGATGCTCTGTGAGGAGCTGGTGGAAGTCTCTCTCTAACCCGACCCCCCATTTACCTTTACTGACTGCGCCGCGGACTCCCCGGGTCACACATCCCCCAGCTCGAGCTGCTCCTCTGTCACATGGTGCTTGGGCATGTGTACAGCTGGCGGTGTAGCGGTGTGCAGAGGAGCAGCACACTGTTATGTAGCGCCAGTCTTTCCATAGACTGAAGGCAGCAGATTATAAACCAGTAACGGAAGCCTCTGCGCTCCAAGTGGGACATTCATCAAGATCCGAAAAATCGCTAGCGCAGGCTTCGCAAATTCACTAAAGTGCGAATTTATGCTCTGGTCGGAGAACGGTAACGTATTTACGCTAGTGTTACTTCGCTAGGCATAGCGCAATTTCGCTAGCGAAGCCTAATTTGCATACGGTGCGAATCCTTTATAATAAAGTTCAAGTGTCTCTGCGTCCAGTCCCTGTGTCCGTGGGATTGCGCTACTGTGCATTTGCCCCACGGACAGCCAGCGCGAAGCATCTAACGCTAGCGAAAATTTGCCAGCGTGAAGTCAAATCGTATTCGCAAATTCACGAACACCGACTCTGGCGAATTTACGCTAGCGAAGTAGATAGACCTGCGCAACTTTGCACCCTTACGCCAGGCGAAGTTGCGCACTGGCGAAGGATCGTAATTACGCAAATTCACTAAGATCAACTTTTTGCTGTTTGTTAGCACTTACGCTAGAACAATACAATAGATAGGAGGTTGAAATTTTTTTTTAAAGTTTTTCTAAGTCTCAAAAAACGCTGTGGCATGTTTTACCATTGTGGGTGATAGTCTGAAAAACATTGGTTTTTTTGGGGGGTGTTACCCTCCTTCCCCCCTACATTTCCTGACATATGGCAGCACTACTATATAGGGGGCACATGTAGGGCAATAGGACAACTTTATTTTTTTTTTATTAAAGGTGTCCTGGGCATGTGTAGTGGCTGTAACATACACTTCTTTTTCACCCACAATGGTAAAACCTCCTATCTATTGTATTCTATCTACTTCGCTAGCATAAATTCGCCAGAGTCGGTGTTCGTGAATTTGCGATTACGATTTGACGTCACGCTGGCGAATTTGCGCTAGCGTTGGACACTTCGCGCTGGCTGTCCGTGGGGCACATGCGCAGTAGTGCAATCCCGCGGACACAGGGACTGGACGCAGAGACACTTGAACTTTATTATATATGATAATTTTAATGTTCCAAGTTAAAAATACTTGTGTTCAGTATATCCATACAAAAACATCAGGATCCAGCACTTAACGCTTTTCGTGGCTCATGCCACTTCCTCAGCAGTGGGGAAGTGGCATGAGCCACGAAATGCGTTAAGTGCTGGATCCTGATGTTTTTGTATGGATATACTGAACACAAGTATTTTTAACTTGGAACATTAAAATTATATTTTATACACTCACTCTGGTGCTCCGCGGGCTGCTTTTTCACTATTGGACATTAACCGTTGAGGGACGGGTTTGCGTGCAGCATGGAGGTGAGTGTTTAAGAGAGGTAGTATGCTCCCCGTCTCTGGATGTTTATTATGGGTAGAATAGTGCTACAATCTGAGCATGCTCATGAACTCATTTGCATGTTATAGTCACAGTACAGACTCCCTCAGAGAAAGAACCCATTTGATAAAGTATGGGATTTTTTAAAAACTGTCCCCCCCCCCCCCCAAAGAACTGTATATGTAGTTTGATTAAACATATTTAGGTTGTACTGGTCAGATTGTTAATATGTGTTTGATTCTGGCTGTGATTGGTGCCCTTTAAGAAATAACAAAAAACAAGGATTGAGGCTATGCTGAGACCAAGCACTCCAACACCAACCCTGCACCTTTCAGTTAGTGAAATGTTTACTATTTCAAGAAATTCTAAGAATTTTCTATAGCAAAAAAGTTGATTATGCTTTTTTTCAGTGATTTTTGCAAATTGTATCAAAATACAAAAATGTATGAGTCTGCCCATGATTGTTTAACTAGCATTTATGTACTTAATTTTTTTTATCAGATCTCCACAGATAATTTTAACAATTTTGTAACATCAGCAAAAATAGAAAGAGTATTGGCAATGCCAACCTCAAGGTCATTAATAAATAAAAAATGCAAAGGACTAAAGACTGACTTACTCAAACACTGGTCCAATTAGAAAATGTTCCATTTACAGTACTACCACAATACGTCCACCTTTTAGGCAGTTCTCTCGAGTACATATGTGGGATTTATTATTTAGGATGCTTTTTTTCTGTAATTTTCATCTCCTTACCCTAACTCATCATGCTCAGGAGAAAGCAGAATCTTAACCCCTGAACTTCATTTTCATCCCACCCCTCAGCATGCATTCAGAGATACTCAGGCAGTTAGATTGATTAAGGTAAGGGGCAAGGTTGTTTTAACCTTTTCCTCATTCATTTGTATTGCTCCTTTGGAACTCCTATAGAGTGTGTAGGAAGGTTGGGGGGGGGGGAGCAGGCTACCAAGAAAACGCAGTGGTAAAGAGAGCCAAATTACTGTCCTGTAGACTAAAGGGATAAGAAGAGGCATTATGGGGGATGTTGTTTTTGGTCAGGTAATTTGAAAATGTAGTGGTGATGTCAGAAGCATGTTTAAAATGCCTACGTTGACAACCAGATTAATTCTTAGTTTTCTGCATCAGAAAAGAAGTAAAATCATATTCAAAGATTAAGAGGTGGGAACTATTGAATGCTTAAAATTATTTTACATATTAAGGAAGATTATTATTGAAGATTTTGATCATGTTGAAGATTTTTATCATAAACCCAGAGTTCCCCTTTAAGAAGGATTTTAGTGAGCTAGAGAGCGCATAGACATGAAACTTAGCTGGTTAAAGGGGTTGTTCCCCTTCCAAACTTTTCTTAATACAGTTGTTTTTAGATTGTTCTCTGGAAATAAAGACTTTTTTCAATTACTTTCCATTATTTATTTTTTACTGTTTTTCCAAAAACAAAAAGTTGAATGTCCCTGTCTCTGGTGTTTGAGTGTGGCAGCTCAGTAATTCAGGGTCAGACTCTAAACTGTTACAATTTTGCAACATTTTGATACATTTCTCAGCATCAATTTTGGATTATTAGCAACTATTCAGTTCTAACAGCTGCCTGTAATACAATGCAGAGATTCTGCTCAGCAGGGACAAAGATAAGAAATGCATCAACTACTAAATGTATCCATTTAGAACAGTTTATAGAGTCGTGACCCCCCTCCCAGAGCTGCTTCAGAAGGTGAAAAATTACACTTTACACTTCAATGTTAGAAAAAAATTATCACAAATAGGAAATGGAAAGTAATTGGAAAAGGTCATTATTTTTGGTGATCTATCTGAAAACAACTAGTTATTTGAAGGTGAATAACCTCTTTAAGGGGATGGAATTTATGAGGGTAGATCATCAAGGTTGGGGCTGTTAACTCTGGAGAAAAGATGATTATAAGGGGACATGATTACTATCTATAAGTACATTAGAGGGCATTATAGGCTGGTAGTGGAAGATCTATTTTTCTATAAAATGGATCATCAGACTAGAGGCCATCCCCTTCATCGGACTAGAGATAAAGTACTTCTATTTACAGAGGTGGTTCTTCACAGTGAGGTTATAGAATGCACTGCCAGATGATGTTCTGAGGGCTGATTCTGTTAAAGTACCAGTAACATCATAAAAATGAAATTGTATAAAGTAATAAAAATATAAAGCAATGTTGCCCTGCACTGGTAAAACTGCAGTGTTTGCTTCAGAAGCACTACTATTGTTTATATAAATAAGCTGTTGTGTATCCATGGGGCAACTAGTAAAAGGAGAAAAGGCTCAAGTTACACAGCAGATAGCAGATAAGCTCTGTAGAACATAATGTTATCTGTTATCCATTACGTATCCTGTGCCATATAGCCATTTTTCAATTTACCCCATTGCTACTTAGCAGCTTGTTTATATGAACTATAGTAGTGTTTCTGAAGCAAACAGATCTGTTTTAACAGCGCAGGGCGACACTACTTGGTATTTTCTTTACTTTAAAACACTTTCATTTTTTGGTGTTACCGTTCCTTTAACACCTTTAAGAGGGCTTGGATGATTTCTTGGGCAAGCATGAAGGCAGGGAAGATAATATTTGATTGACATCTCAGATATTTAAACACCTTTATAAGGTATGGATGTTATGTGTATTATTAACATTATTATTATTAACATGTATTTCTATAGCGCCAACTTGTTGCGTAGCGCTGTAAAGTGAATGTGATTATACAACCAAATCACATGAATTACATATCTAGAACATAAAGAGTTACATACATCACAATAAATAGGGAGTTACTGTGCATGCATCACAATAAATACTGGTACAGGAGGTGAGGAAGGCCCTGTACAGAAAAGGCTAACGGGAAGGGAATGATACACAAGGTGTGGGAGAGGGCAAGATCAGAGTAAAGTGGGTGAGAGATGTAGTAATGTAAGCGGTATTGCATTGAGTGGTTAACAGTGAGGGTAGGCTTCTCTAAAAAAGTGGGTTTTTAGAGATTTCTTGAAAGCTGAAAGATTGGGAGAAAGTCGGACAGACCGTGGGAGAGAATTCCAGAGGAGGGGTGCAGCTCTTGCAAAGTCTTGAATGCGAGCATGTGAGGAGGTAATGAGAGAAGAGTTGAGTAGCAGGTCAGTAGAGGAGCGTAGTAGGCGGTTGGGTGAGTAAATGGAGATTAGTTCAGAGATGTAGGGAGGGGCAGAGTTATGAAGTGCTTTGAATGTCAGGGTCAGTAATTTGAATTTAATTCTGAAGGGGAGTGGAAGCCAGTGCAGGGATTGGCAGAATGGTATGGCAGAGGAGGAGCGGTTGCTGAGGTGTATAAGCCTAGCAGCAGTGTTCATTATGGACTGGAGAGGTGAGAGTTTCTGGAGGGGAAGGCCAATTAAGAGAGAGTTACAATAGTCTAGACGCGATATGATAAGAGAGTGAATAAGAATTTTGGCAGCGTCTGGGGTGATGAATGATCGTATTTTGGATATGTTCCTTAGGTGGAAGTGACATGACTTAACAAGTGACTGGATGTGAGGAGTGAATGTCAGGGCAGAATCTAGGATAACCCCAAGGCACCGGGCCTGGGGAGATGGGGTGATAGTGGAATTGTTAACTACGATGGATACTTCTGGGATGTTAGTGGTGTTAGTTGGAGGAAAAAGAACCATTTCTGTTTTGGAGAGGTTTAGTTTAAGGTAGCGTTGTGACATCCAAGTAGAGATAGCAGACAGGCAGGAGGAGACACAAGTTAGGAGTTCAGGGTTGAGATCAGGAGAGGAGAGATAGATCTGAGTATCGTCAGCGTAGAGGTGGTAGTGGAACCCATACGAGCTGATTAATTTGCTGAGGGAGGAAGTATATAGAGAAAATAATAGGGGTCCCAGGACAGAGCCTTGAGGAACCCCGACAGAGAGAGGTAGGGGGGAAGATGCTACTCCGTTGTAGGAGACACTGAAGGAACGATTGGTGAGGTAGGAGGAAAACCAGGACAGGGCTGTGTCACAAAGGCCGAGCGAATGGAGGGACTGGAGGAGGAGAGGGTGATCTACAGTGTCAAAAGCAGCTGAGAGATCAAGCAGAATTAGTAGTGAGAATTTTTTGTTGGCTTTAGCTGTTAGAAGGTCATTAGTTAGACGGGTCAGAGCAGTTTCAGTGGAGTGTTGCGTTTTAAAACCAGATTGTAAGGGGTCCAGCAGGTTATTGTCAGAGAGGAATGAGTTTAGAGATGAAAGGTAGCAGAGAGATAGGTCGGAGGTTGTCAAGATTAGAGGGATCAAGAGAGGGTTTTTTCAGAATGGGGGTGACAAGAGCATGTTTTAGTTGAGATGGGAATAGTCCAGTTGAGAGCGAGAGATTAAATAGATGAGTTAGGGCTTTAATAAGACACGGGTCGGTATTGCGGAGAAGTTTTGAAGGAATTGGATCGAGTGGGCAGGTGGTAAGGTGAGAGGAGGCCAAAAGTTTTGAGACTTCCTCATCAGTAACAGGGGTGAAGGAGCACAGGAGAGACTCGGGAGTGTGTGGGGAGGGTGGTGGAAGCCTAGGTGGGTTTAGTAGTGTAATGTCCCCTCTGATAGTGTCAATTTTGTTTTTGAAGTGCTCAGCAATGTCTTGAGCAGAGACAGATGTGCATGGAGGGGGTGGAGAAGGGGAAAGGAGGGTGTTAAAGGTGGAGAAAAGTTGTGCCGGTTTTTTGGAAAGGGAATTAATGAGTGAAGTAAAGTATGTTTGTTTGGCTTGGGAAAGGCTGGTGTTAAAGGAGTGCAGGGCAGATTTGTAGCTCCAAAAGTCTGAATCTAAGCGGGATTTGCGCCAGCGACGCTCAAGTGCGCGTGAGCGTCTTTGGAGTGCTTTAGTATCAGCGGTGTGCCAGGGTTGAATTGGTTTGGGTCTAGAACGTTTAGTTTTTAAAGGAGCAAGCTCATTAAGGGCAGTGGTGAGTGTGCTATAGTAGACCGAGGTCGCTGCATTAGGACAAGAGATAGTGGAGATATTAGAGTGAAGAGAGTCAAAGGAAGAAGAGAGATGCGACACATCCAGTGCTTGCAAGTCACGGTAGGTACGTGTTTGGGGATTAGCAGGGGGTGAGGAGGGAGTTAGCGAGAGTTGAAATGTGAGCATATTATGATCGGAGAGGGGAAACGGTGAGTTAGTAAAGTTG
This sequence comes from Xenopus borealis, assembly GCA_024363595.1. Classification (NCBI taxonomy): domain Eukaryota; kingdom Metazoa; phylum Chordata; class Amphibia; order Anura; family Pipidae; genus Xenopus; species Xenopus borealis. The sequence goes on from CM044438.1 coordinate 23,012,443, forward strand.
TTGGTTGAACAGAGTCTGGTAAATATGATATCCAGGGTGTTACCATTTGTGTGAGAGGGGGAGTCTGAGCACAAGGATAAGCCTAGGGAGGATGTTAGTGAAAGAAGTTTAGAGACAGAAGGGCTGTTAATGTTGTTAACAGGTATATTAAAGTCCCCTAATATGACGGATGGGATGTTAGATGAAAGAAAGTAAGGAAGCCAGGTAGCAAAGTTGTCCATAAAGTGTGCGGTAGGTCCAGGTGGTCGATATATGACAGCAATGCAGAGTGAAACAGGGGAAAATAGTCTAATGCAGTGAACCTCAAAAGAGGAGAATGATAAGGCAGGAACAGGTGGAAGAACTTTAAAAGTACAGCGGGGAGAGAGAAGCAAGCCTACCCCACCCCCAGGTCTGTTTCCAGGCCTAGGGGTATGAGTAAGGTGTAGGCCCCCATAGGACAGGGCAGCAGGTGAGGCAGTGTCAGTGGGAGAAAGCCAGGTTTCTGTAAGTGCAAGTAGGTTAAGGGAATTGACAATGAAATGGTCATGTATAGCAGTAAGTTTGTTGCAAACAGATCTGGCATTCCAGAGAGCACAGGAAAGACTAACTGGGTTTTTGGGTATGGATGTGAGAGTTCTGTACTGATTGAATTTGCAGCGAAGAGAAGGAGCCCGTGGCCGTGATATAACTGGGATGGGGTAGGGGCCAGGGTTTGGGGAAATGTCCCCAGCTGCCAGCAGTAGAAGAGAGAGATAGACTAAGTGAGAGTGGGATTTGTGAGTTCTTAGTTTGTGTGAAAAGGAGGAGTATCCTGGAATATTTAAACAGAGTACTTTGTATACTTCATGTGTGGAGAGGGAAGGAGAGGAAATTAGAGAGGCTGAGATTTGTATAGAATATATGTGTAGGTGAAAGGTCCACTTTAAATATGTATGAAACTATGTGTGAAATAATAAAAAAAAAAAAATTACTCACTTAAAATGTATTCTATGGGAGATGGCCTTCTCGTAATGCTGAACTTTCTCGATACTTGGTTTCAAAATACGAAATCTCACACAAATAATACAAATATGATAAAGGGCAGGATTCCTAAAATAATCAGTACACAACTGTGTAGTGTGGTGTGTTGACATGTATTCCAGTATGTTATGCCTTATTGCATCCCCTTTAATGTCTGCCTTGTTGTGTAGTGTCTTGAACCTTTCGAACTGCACACTACTAATGGCATCCCTATAATACTATTTATTGCACACCATTCATGCTCCAGCACAAATCTGTTTTCCCCATTCAAGACTTCTTTCTGACAGTACCACATGCAAACAGGAGCAGCAAATTACACTGTGGACAAAAAGGCATTGTGGGATATCACTACTAATATACACCTGAGTAACACCAATGTGAGTGCAATGGTAATATTTGTGTAACTGTTTCTTGGCTATATTACTTAAATCCAGATGCTCTCAGACATAACTCTGTTCCATTTATGTCAATCTCTCTTGGACAGGGTCTTGCAATAGACAGTGGAAGGAGTCAGAAGAAGCTGAATTGTAATTCTCAACACACAAAGGAGCAGATTTATCAAATTTTTTATAAAAATTAAAATTTTTGAATTTTGTTATGGTCAAAACTGTCAAATTAGAATAGGAAGTTATTCAAATTCGATTCAAGTTTATAAATGAATTCAAATTCGATATTCAAGATTTCTCAAACTCTGGTCCTTGAGAATTGGAATGCTAATATTCACCACTTAAAAGCCGAATTGTAGTTTTGAATATGATTCAAGTTTTTGGGTCAATATCATTACACCAAGCATGGTCAGTTAAAGGCATGTGCACCCACCCCTTATACAGTGTAACCAAAGGACAGGAACAACTCACATCACCCTGGATAATTGGCTATGAAGTTCAACCCGCCTTACTGAAGAAAGAGGAAGTAGGTAAGAAACATAAGCTGAAACCATGATCAGTTTGTCTCAGACAGGAGATAGAAATTCCTTCCTGACTACTGGAGGGTAACAGGATAAATGCTTGAATCAGATTCTACTAAGAGTCAATTTTAGTAAAATAATATGTTCTCTATTGTTAATAAGGTATCTAATATTTTCTTACAGATATCTTATGTATATGCCAGCTTCACATCTAAATCACGCATGGTAAGAAATCCTTTTTACATTTTTTCCTTGTTCATCTCAATGAACACCCTCAGTAACTAGATATTACTGGGCCCTCATGGCAGATTATTTTTCAGGCCCACAGGTTGACCAGTTTTACCAATATTTATTTAAATTGTATATGAATTAGGACCTCATGGGGCCCCTAATACCTCCTGGGTCCCCCTGCAGTCGCAGGGTCTGCTTCCTCTATAGTTACACCCCTGAATACCCTTTTGTCTACTGGAAGGCTCTATTGGGGAATATAAAATCAAGGCCCCCTTATATATTTATATACAGTATATATATTTAGCATATATTTCCTTAAACATCTCTTCTGCATTGTAACATTTCCAACTTTCTCATTTTTGGTCATTCTCTCTTCCAGTAATATGCCGATATAATATGCTGACTGGCATTGTTTGGAAAAGTTACTTTTTTTTAAAGTCTTTTCAATCAATGATTTGCCTAAATTTGACTAAAAAGGCAAGTGGCTTATTTTACCATTCCAGGTGGACAAGCCTACATTTATCAATAGTAAATGTCATGATCTTCCACTTAGCTTCCAAGATTTCCAGTTTGTTAAGCTCCCTCAGCAAGGCACATCCTGGTAGAATTAATTGGCCTGCATAATTATAGGCCATCAGCAAACACCAAAATATTGCTTACATTGCCATCTGCCAAGAAATTAAGCAAAAATTAAATATGTGGACAAAATACAGAAACCTTCAGCATGCCAATAAAAAAACGAAAGAATGTACAGTTGACAAACCTGTTGACTGTTTCTTTTTACATGTACGTAACAGTAAGTGATGAACACATTTTTTAGCCATGTATGGACAAAATTCCACACATCTATGAAATTGTTTGCAAAACTTCAGCAAAAATCTGCTATGAAAAATTTCACAAAAAAGTCACAAGACAAAATTGCAGCTGAGACAAAAAAATTGCCATAAGAAAGAAAGTCCACAAATGCATTTGAACAAAAAGTCGTTGAGACAAAAAAGTACTTGGGGGTCATTTATAAAGTTTACGCAGTGCATATTTATTCTCAAATGGTTGGGGTTCCCATGCTTTTTCCTGAATACTAATATATAGTACTGTTCTGCCCGTCTTTCCAGTTTTTGCGAATTCGCATTGTGAAATAAATGTTTTTTGCAAATGGCTCACAAATGAGTTTGTTGTTTGAGTCAACTGTGCAAGGTTGTTGTGCACAAAAAAAGCATTGAAAGTAACTCAGATTTGCAATTTGCAAAACTGTTTTGTGAATATTTTCTTTGCCACCAAAGTTGTGGCGTAATTCAAATGCAGAGTGTGCACATAAATATTCGCAATTTGTGATTTTTGACATATTTAAAAGTCTCTTATAGAATATTTGCATTGTGGAAAAAATTTGCAATTTTGTTTGCACACTCTTATTCAGCTCAAATATATTCACTGTGCGAACCAATCTACCGTGTGCCAAGTTTATAAATGAGCCTGACTGAGACAAAAAAAATTGCCACAAGAAAAACGCTGATTGACTTTAATGTATTTGGAGTGAGAACAAATTGTCACGTGCATAAAAAATTGTGTGTGCAAACATTTGACCCTACTGACTTCAAGCGATTCATAATTTTTTTTACCAAAAAAAGCCACTTATTACTAGTAACAGCTGATTATTTATGCACAAACAATTACATTTAACGGTCATGTTCTGTCATTCATAAAGCAATGCTGATTTTTAAATAATTATAGGTATGTATATAAATTGTTAGTATACATTTAAAAAAAAAAAAACCACCAAGACAAAAAGCCTTTATTAAGAAGTAACTCACCAAAACTTTGCTTGCGCTCCTCTTCGAAAAGAGGCAGCGCTCAATTTCTCCTCCCTGCCTTCCTTATAGGAGATATCCAGGGAGGAGAAATTGAGCGTTGCACAATGGATCGTCACCCTGTCGCCTTTTCTGAAGAGGAGCAAGCAGAGTTTTGGTAAGCTATTTCTTAATAAAGGCTTTGCGATTTTAAAGTCTAATTTGTCTTTGTGTCTTTTTAAATGTATACTTGCACATTTGCTTTAAATTTTTTTGATGTACTGGTCCTTTAACTTGACCACAAAAGATTTCTAACTTACAGGCCTATGACAACTGAAAAGTATTACCAGGAGGTACAGCTTGTCTGTATTACTTTTTTTAAGGGTGGGAATGAGCAATTCAGGAAGGCACAGTAAATACTACTTACTTACTTACTTTACTTTAACATTAAGTTTTGTTACAGCCTGTTCTAAGCAAGTTAAGCTTTTTTTTTTTTTTTTTTTTTTTTTTTTTTTTTTTTTTTTTTTTTTAATAGTTTAAGAATTTATATTGTCATTCTGTTCTGGCTATTTCCAGCAGTCAAATTGCAGTCACAAAGCTATTGCGTTCTGAGGCTACAGTTTTATTTTTCACTTTTTCTAACTTTTCTTACTATTCTAACTTTCTCTACTATTCATCTTCAAGAATTTTCACACCAGTGATGGGAAAATCTGACCATCTTTGTTTTGGCATACATTTTTTTTTAAAAAAAGAAAAAAATATTGCCAAACAAGTTGAAGTCAACAGTCGTTTTTAGAGACAATTTTACAAAGTATGAAGTATTATTCTAAACCATGCCACAATATTTTTACTATCCATCAGAATCTTTTTTTCTCTGCGAAACTTGGTGTACTATTTCGATTTTCTCTAGTTAATACAATATCTACTGAATATTGAAGAGCGAATTCACAGAAAATTGGAAATTCGCTGGTGTCTCGTTTTGGACGCGGACATCCGTTTTTTAGTCGTGGGCGTCCATTTTTTGATGCCGGTGTCCAAAACGAGACGTGGCGGTGTTTCACAAATTTTTTGAGCCGTTTCACAAATTTCTTTAGAAATTCGAGGAAAATTCGGCAAAGCGAAACATCGCCCATCGCTACTGCTGAAATGCCATACTGGAGAGAAGTTAGACATAGCTGTATGACGAAGGAGGAAGATGTGGTTACCTCGAGCTTCACACTGCTAAACAAGTATTAGCTGATTTTGGATGACTCAGCACAATAGGGAAACACAAGAAGCCCAACACAACTGCCTGCTGTTACCAGTAGCATTAAACAATTTTATCCATAATCTCAGGAAGTATCCAAACTCTTCAGAGAGGACAAAGAGGTAGATGCACTTTGTCTCATATGCCTCATACAATTAGGGTTGCCACCTTTTCCTGTGGCTGAACCTGGACAGGGGGGCGGGCCCATGACGTTGGTGGGCGGGTCCGTGATGTCGGGGGCAGGCCTGTGACGTCATGGGGCGGAGCTATGATGACACGATCGCCTATTGATCCGATCGTTGCGTCAATCAAGCTAATCCCGCCCGGTTTTCCTTATTTGGAAAACCGGGCAGGAAGTATTGACCCGGGCAGCCCTTCAAAATACCGGGCTGTCCGGGTCAAAACCAGACAGGTGGCAACCCTACATACAATTGACTCACATTGCTTTCATCTGGTATGGTACCTATGGATTGGAGAAAAGCTGATGTCATTCCAATATTTAAAAAGGGATTACGATCTCAGCCTGGCAATTATAGGCCAGTAACATTGACACATGTGGTGGGCAAATTATTTGAAGGCTTGTTAAAGGATCAGTAACATCAAAAAATGAAATTGTTTTAAAGTAATACAAATATAATGCAGTGTTGCCCTGCACTGGTAAAACTGCAGTGTTTGCTTCAGAAGCACTACTATTGTTTATATAAAGAAGCTGCTGTGTAGCCATGGGGGAAGCCATTCAAAGGAGAAAAGGCTCAAGTTACAGCAGATAAGCTCTGTAGAACATAATGTAACCCTTTCTTGACAGGAATATCCAGGGCCACATTGTGGCGCTAACAGTATGGATCCCAAGCCTCCGCTAAGTGGGAGATTTGCGGGGTTTAGATAAGTTAAGTGCCTCCACCCAGGGCTAAACTAGATATTGGTGGCATATAACTCCCTGGGAACTGCAATAGCAGTGATTTTTGTACCAATTATAGCAATAAACCACACAATTGGCAGTTAAGCAGATATTTGTAATATTAGAAATGTAATATATGCAATGCAATAAGAACAAGTAAATAACAACAAAAACAATGTTAGACAATATAATATGTATCACCCCTTTTATGATAATGTCCACTGTCCCTTTAAGAATGGTGAGTGTGCACACCAGGGGGTCATAGTAGTATGATCAGAGTTATGTGTTGCAACACCAGATTGATGCACCCCAGGTGTGTATAGTAAAGGTCTCACCAACTACTAGTGCTAATGAAAAAGAAAAAGATCCTGTGAGGCAAAGCAGATGCAGGGGCACATTCTGGCAGCTTTAATCCACACTGAGCTTGAAATGCTGGAGTAGGAGGCTTCCTGAAATCCTGAGGAGATCCACTGCAAGTGTCATGGAGGCTGATGGGAAATCCACAGTCCAGATCCAGTGTACATGCTGGTAACTCACTACAGGTCTGAAGTCCTATCTATCCTACAGGGATTACTTCCCTAGCAATAGCTCAGGCATCTACACTAGTTCCAGTCACTATGATGTCTGACTGGAAAGGGTGAACTAACTCCCTGTGCTCTGACTATGGGATTCCCTATATGGGTAAATATTCTATAGGTGAAATCCCTAGCTTCCTACACAAATAGATTATCAGAGAGGAGAAATCTCAGGCTGGCTCTCAGCCTTTCTGTGCAGAGACCATGCTTTCTTCTTCTCTACTTCCTGGTAAAGATCTGCCTCACTTTCATTTTGGCTCCAAACCTCCTTCAGAGAGGTCACAAGGTCAGAAGCAAATCCTTCTTGCTGATAATCCAGGTTGTGGCTAAAAACTGTCTCACTGTAGTGCAGCAGCCATGTTTTTGATGGCTCCAGATTTAAAGTCACAGGGCTATGCAGTCAGGGAAAGGGCAAATAACACTTCCCTACAATAATGTTATCTGTTATCCAATACTTATCCTGTGCCATATAGCCGTTTTTCAATTTCCACCATTGCTACGTAGCAGCTTGTTTATATGAACTATGGTAGTGTATATAGTATAGTATAATAGTTTCTGAAGCAAACAGATAAGTTTTAACAGCGCAGGGCAACACTACATGATATTTTCTTTACTTTAAAACACTTTTTTTGTGTTACTGTTCCTTTAAGGGATCACATTAAAATTTTTGTCCCAGTGAATGGCTTTATGAAGGACAGGTCATGTCAGACAAATTTGATAGATTTTTTTGATGAGGTAAGTAAGATGCTGGACAGTGGGGTAGTAGTAAATGTGATCTATTTGGATTTTGCTAAAGTGTTTCATACCATGCCCCAGAAATGACTGCTTTCTAAACTAAGGTCTGTTGGATAGGAAATTGGCCACATGATTGGGTACATTCTCTACTTGAAATAAGGTCCTTTGTGGGGTCCCTCAGGGCTCGGTATTATGTCCACTTTTATTTAACTTGTTTATTAATGACTTAGGGGAGGGTATAGCAAGTAATGTGTCAGTGTTTACAGATAACACAAAACTATACATTACAATTAAATACATCCAGGAAGTGGCATCCTTGCAACAGGATCTTGACAAACTGGCAATCTGGGCAGCAAAGTGGAAAATGTGATTCAATGTTGATAAATACACCTGGTATGCAAAAAATCCAAGCTACTTATACCCTTAATAGGAATTCACTAGGCAAATCCATAATGGAGATTGATGTTGGAGTCCTTGTAGATAATAAACATGGTTGTAGCAAACAATGCCAGTCAGCAGCATCAAGGGCAAACAAGGTCTTGAGTATTAAAAAGGGCATTCATTCATATCAGGAAGGGGTCATTCTCCCACTGTATAGAGCAGTGGTAAGGTCCCATGTAGAATATACTGTGCAGTTTTAGTCTCCAGTGCTCAACAGGACATTATTAAATTACAGAGAAGGACAACTAAGCTGGTAAATGGTTTGGACAATCTTAGCTATGAGGAAATACTGGCCAAATTGGGGATGTTCATTCTGGAGAGGTGATACGATAACTAAGTATCCATATATATAAGGGGATCAAATAACAATCACTCTAATGCTTTATTTACCAGTAGGTCTTTGAGCTGACACAAGGTCACCCATTCCGATTAGAAGAAAGGAGGGTCTGCCTAAATATTCAGAAGTGAGAGCTGGGAAGATGTGAAATTCTCTCCTTGAATCAATTGTACAGCTGGACACCCTGACATATCTGAATGGCACAACGATATTCTGAGCACTCCAGAGGATGACTCTCCCTCTTCAACCCTAGTAGTCCCAGCATCCCCAAATCCCAGGAAAGTTATTTGCAGAGTGTAGTTATTGTCATTAATTAGGATTTCTCAATATTGTATTAATTGGGATAACGGGCATGAAGAGAACTCTTGGGAAACTGCATCCATACTCCTAATATTCTTCAAATATTTCATTAAGAGCATCCAGAGAAGTCAGCTCCTATTCTCCTCAGGCAGCAGTGTAAGGCTACGCACCGGTCTGGTGATTATGGTGATTAGTAGTCGCTCACGTTCCTCGGGAATGCCCATTGGTTACCTCGATGCAGTACCATAGTAACAATTGACTGCGTACACCTTTGCAAATTGTCTGCAGCCTATTCGTACGCTTTGTGTACCCTATCGAAAACACGCTCCCCCTCTTTTATCCTAGCAAGTGGGTATATCAACAAAACGGGTGGCCAATATGGTTGGCAGAATTGATTATGTTTTCCCTTTACTATTGGGTTGCGATCCCTGTGGCTTGGTGAGCGGTTTCGCATGGAGATGCAATTCGGGCCGCCAGGCTCGGGGTCCTTATTGCCCGCTATTGAATGCATTTGCAAAGGTGTACGCAGTCAATTGTTACTATGGTACCGCATCGAGGTAACCAATGGGCGTCCCAGAGGACGAATAGTGCACCGATCTGCCTCCCTGATGTTCAGGCTGTGTTCACAGCACCCACCACTGCAGGATCTGTTTGTGCGTCATAGACACGCCCCTTTTCCTTGTGAGCTAATACTTTTGCACCGTAGGGTTCTTCTTGGCATACTTGTGCTGCATACATGGGTAGGTCTTTGTTTATTTGTTTTCCCGTTTATGTCCACAATACACACGGGTGTTTGTTTGGGGTTTGTTTAAACATTATGTAATGTCTACCTCACTTCCTGTTTTTGCGCCATTTTGCACATTTAAATGTTTCACTATGCACTTTGATCTGTGTTTTTCCCTGAGGAAAGTTCCTGTGTGGAACTGAAACGTCGGATACTAATAAACCTATTTTTGTTTGACTTTTTGTTGCGTTGTTAAATCCTTGGAAGTGCTGCCATTTTTTGCATTCTTATCTACATTCTAATTTTTGGATTAGCACCCAGGTTTCGTTTTTCTTTTGGTGTGCGGAACATTCGTGTGCCCTATATATATATATATATATATATATATATATATATATATATACAAAATGCTAAATAAATAACCCCAATAGTGTAATTTTGACTCCAATAATGATTAATTATACTTTAGTTTGGATTAAGGTACTGTTTTATTATTACAGAGAAAAAGGAAATAATTTTGATTGCACTGTTAATTTAGCACATACAGTATACTGTAGTAATACATTAGCCACTCACTGTGTTTTGCCAAGAAGTACATATTACTGGGTATAAGGTGTTGCTCTAACTCTCTGGACTTGCTACCCAATTTGCATAGTAGAAGAGCATGATCATAATATTTCTGTATAGTCCTTTAAACAAAATTTATTATCACATGACAGGCATTAGAAACACTTAAATGCTTGTTTGGGTCTGTAGACTCCTGTCACTCATTGGGTTAATTCAATTTTATCAAAATTCTATATTTCTTCTTCTACCCACAGAATTTATTCTTTTTATAACCTCGATGATAAGTTCAGGCAAATATTTGATTATGTATTTTGACCTTTTTGATAATGCATTTAAATTAGACTTTCAAGAAAGATTGCTACCAGCAACAAAGCTAGATGTGAATAGTGAAAAAAACTCATAAGAGGTTGTAAATCTTATTTATATTATGGGCCCTGCACTGCACCACTAATTTCTACTTATAAAAAAGTAACTTTGAATTTAAACACCATGGTACCTATCGCTATAAAGATGAAGTGAAAATATACAGTGACATCTAGAATTTATGGGAATTTCTAGACTATTACTTTCAAAGTGAACTAATATCTTCATTCATACCCTGCCCATAACACTTGTTTTTGTTTGTTTTGCATTTTCTATATTGTGAAGAAAAAAACAATATCTTAAAAGTATGCTAGCAAAAAATGTTAAAAAAAGAGCTAATTACAGATTGTCAGAGGGATTCACAGTTCTCTAGTCAATTGGATTGCTAGGACATAAAAAGTGACCAAACGTTTCACTCTTTGAAAAATGGAAGTAGACTCTTTAATTAATAAATATGCCCCATTGTAATTGACCAGTGTAGCATTAATGTCAGGAAAATACTGAATATGGAAGGCTACCTATAATTTTTTATGCGTAATAGATTTTGCCAGACTAACGACTAACTTAATTTCTTTTTATGAGAAGGTAAGCAGGGACCTCGATTCTGGCATGGCTGTAGATGTGATTTACTTAGACTTCGCATTTGACTTCGCATTTGATTCAGTGCCACACAGAAGGTTACTGGTTAAATTAAGGAATTTTGGCCTGGAACATAGTATTTGTAACTGAATAGAGAACTGGCTAAAAGATGGACTACAAAGAGTGGTGGTAAATGGAACATTTTCTAATTGGACCAGTGTTGTTAGTGGGGTACCGCTGGGCTCTGTACTGAGGTCCCTTGCTTTTCAACTTGTTTATTAATGACCTGGATGTGGGCATTGAATGCACGGTTTCTATTTTTGCAGATGATACTAAATTGTGCAGAGCTATAGGTTCCATGCAGGATGCTGCCACTTTGCAGAGTGATTTGTCTAAGTTGGGAAACTGGGCAGCAAACTGGAAAATGAGGTTCAATTTTGATAAATGCAAGGTTATGCACTTTGGCAAAAATAATATAAATGCAAGTTATACACTAAATGGCAGTGTGTTGGGAGTTTCTTTAAGTGAGAAGGATCTTGGGGTTTTTATAGATAACAAGTTGTCTGGGCAGTGTCATTCTGTAGCTACTAAAGCAAATAGAGTTCAAAGGATGAAAACATAATTATGCCTCTTTATAGATCCCTAGTAAGACCTCATCTGGAATATGCAGTGCAGTTTTGGACTCCACTCCTTAGGAGGGATGTAAATGAGCTGGAGAGAGTGCAGAGACGTGCAACTAAACTGGTTAGAGGAATGGAAAACTTAAATTATGAGGGTAGACTGTCAAGGTTGGGGTTGTTTTCTCTGGAAAAAAGGCACTTGCGAGGGGACATGATTACACTTTACAAATACATTAGAGGACATTATAGACAAATATCAGGGGACCTTTTTACCCATAAAGAGGATCACTGCACCAGAGGCCACCCCTTCAGACTAGAAGAAAAGGACTTTTATTTGAAGCAGCATAGGTAGTTCTTCACAGTGAGGACAGTGGCTGATTCTGTTGATGCTTTCAAAAGGGGCTTGGATGATTTTTTAACAGACATAATATCAAAGGCTATTTTGATACTAAACTCTACAGTTAGTATAGCTATGGGCATATATGGTGTGTGTGTATGCTGGGTTTTAATTTGATGGACTTTGTCTTTTTTCAAACCAATTTAACTATGTAACTATGCAAGTTCAACCCCTCCAAATGAAATCACCAGGCACTGCATTCTACAACCTCACTGTCCTCGCTGTGAAGAACCACCTTTGTTACTTCAAATCAAGTCCTTTTCTTCTCTTTATGGGTAAAAAGCTACCCAGCTATTTGTCTATAATGTCCGCTAATGTTTTTGTAAAGTGTAATCATGTCCCTTGTAAGAGTCTTTTTCCAGAGAAAACAACCCCAACCTGGACAGTCTACCCTCATAATTAAAGTTTTCCATCCCTCTGACTAGCTTAGTTGCATGTTTCTGCACTCTCTCCAGCTCATATATATCCTTCTTAAGGACTGATGTCCAAAACTGCACTGCATACTCCATATGGGGCCTTACTAGCAATCTATAAAGAGGCATAATTACTTTTTACTCCCTTGAGTTTATGCCCTTTTTTATGCAACTCTATAAAAAGCCCTTCTCATTTAAGGAAACTCCAAACACACTGCCATTTAGTGTATAACTTGCATTTATGTTATTATTGCCAAAGTGCATAACCTTGCATTTATCAACATTGAACCTTATTTTCCAGTTTGCTGCCCAGTTTCCCAACATTCCTTAATTTAACCAGTAACCTTCTGTGTGGCACTGTATCAAATGCTTTACCAAAGTCTAAGTAAATCACATCCACTGCCATCAAGGTCCCTGCTTACCTTCTCCTAAAAAGAAATTGTTATTCTGGCAAGATCTATTACACATAAAACCATGCTGGCACAAACTCATACTATTGTTATTTGCTATGAAGTCCAGAATCATATCCTTTATTAATCCTTCTAAAAGCTTTCCGAACCACAAACGCCAGACTAACTGGCTTACAGTTTTGAGGCTGAGAACGGTATCCCTTTTTGAATAGTGGCACCACATTAGTAATTCACCAGTCTCTCTGCACCATGCCAGACCTCAATGAATCCTGAAAAATTAAGTAAAGAGGTTTGGCAATCACAGTGCTAAGTTTGCTAAGTACCCTGGGATAAGTACCATCTGGCACTGGACCTTTGTTTATCTTAACATGTTCTAGTCTCTTTTGAATGTTATCATGTGTGAACCATATATAATTAGATGTATTACTAGAATTGGGACTATTAATAAGGAAACCTTCATTAGCTGGTTCCTCATTTGTGTAGAGAGATAAAAAATATGTGTTCATAATCTGAGTTTTTTGCTTGTTCTCATCAACCAGCTGACCCCCCTCTGATATTAAAGGTCCCACCCCTTCCTGCTTCATTTTTTTGCTATTGATACATGTACTATTATTATGAATTCATTGTGGTCCAGCTGGTCATTTTCCCACCAGTCTGACCACCAAGTAATCAAGGAGAAAGAAAGAGACTGCTATGATGTTCTTCTGCTTAGGAAATATTTCTTTAATTAATTTTGTTCCAACAGCATCACCTGCAGGTCATTTTCTCACCAGTCTGACCACCAAGTAGTCAAGAAAGAAAGAAATCTTTCCTAAGCAGAAGAACATCATAGCAGTCTCTTTCTTTCTCCTTGACTACTTGGTGGTCAGACTGGTGGGAAAATGACCTGCAGGTGATGCTGTTGGAACAAAATTAATTCATAATAACAGTACATGTATCCCTTAATATCATGGAATTAAAAGAAAATAAGTAATGAATGTAAATTGCAAAAAATTATAGAATAGCACCCTCATCAGTTTTACAGTTCACTTATTTTAAAGGTTTACTCATACTATAAGCAGCATTTTAAAGACTTCCCATTTTTTGTTCTTTGTTTAACCCAGTGAAAATCATTTCCCACTTAATAAATTGCAAAGATAAAATAAATTTAATACATTTAATAAATTGCAAAGATGCACACCTGAATGTTATTGTTTTAGTTACTCCCTTATACAATTGCCTCTGCAACAGAATCTCAAAAGAGTCCATGTTATGATAACTATTCCCTAAATGCTCACCCACACAAATGCTAGAGATGAGATCAATATCATTAGTTGTTACAAGATCCAAAAGAGAGTTATTCTTAGTAGGCTCTTGAACGAGCTGGGATAAAAAGTTGTTATTTAGCATATTTACAAACCTACTAGCTTTTTCTGACATGGCAACCCCATTACCCCAGTCAATATCTGGATAATTGAAATAACTTGAACTAGTTGTAAAGCCAATTCTATTTTTTAGAGTAGTTGGGCTTCATACTCGTCACTTATACGAGGTGGTTTATAGCACACACCAATGATATTTTTCTTTGTAACCTTTTGCCCAGTCAAAATCTCTACCCAGAGGGATTCCACGCCCTCACCAGTGCCAGCAATGGTTATTTCTTTAGTACATGGCTTTAATTCAGGCTTTATACACAAACACACTCCACCATCCTTTTTAATTCCTCACATATCACATTATGGTCACTATTACCCAGGGTTTCAATTACTTGCACATTTGTTATACTTTCTGGGTCATTAGAGATCACTAGTTTTAAAATAGTATTTTTTCTGGTTGGCTCCTGAACAACTTGTGCCATAAAATTGTCAAGCAACAAGTTTATAAACTTGTTTACATTAACTGACCTGGCAGTGCTATTGTGTAGTCAATATCTGGGTGATTAAAATACCCAATTATCATATGACTATGAAGATTTTCATTCATCCAGGTCATGGTACCGTAGATCTAATATAAATAATTCTAAAAAAACAACTGGTCTTGCTGAGTAATCTTTGAAGACGTTTCACTACTCATCCAAGCAGCTTCTTCAGACTGGCATGGGAAGTTCTCGACATATAAACTTTTTTTTTAGAATTATGTCTATTAGATACCCCATTATCATACTTTCCCCACACTCGCAGCCTTTCCTATTTGCATCAAGAGTTTTGCCTCTTCTCTGTTTTGTTTAAAGGGTAAGGCATATTTTAGTAGTTTAAGACACAAAATGTCTCAATGTCCTAAATATATTGATAATGGGTTGAGTGCAGAGGACCTCTTATATTTGTCTATATGTATTATGTGGTCACAGCCTCATTACACCCCGCATAATGTTATAAAATTAGTGGTGAGCACAACTTTCCCTTGTTTGCTATAGTTTATACAGGAGCAATGGCCAGCTCCATGTTGTTTCCAGCTATAGTGCTGTGATCCCAGTGGTAGCCAATAAATGGGAAACCATGTTTGTGAGTTCTAACCTTGGAAGCAGCAAGTAAAATGCTGTTAAATCTTAGTCCCTGTGGAAAATGTAGAATAGAATTCTTAATGAATCAGATGCAAGTTGAGTGTAGGACTGGCCATGCCAGGGATGACTTTGACGTAGTTGGTCAGCTTAAATCTATTGCAATATATGGACAAACAATCCTTGTTTTGTTTAAAGGGTAAGGTATTTTTTAGTTGCTTAAGGCACAAATGGGGTAATGTTATAAAAGACACTAAGTTTGCCCAGGGGCAGTAACCTATAGCAACCAATCAGCATGTACAATTCACTAGTCACCTGTTTAAATGTAAGCATCTTTTCGGTTGCCATGAGTTACTGCTCCTGGGCAAACTTAGTGCCTTATATTACATATAGGGGAAAATGTCTCAGTGTCCTAGATAAATTGATAATTGGTTGAGTGCAGCGGACCTCTTGTATTTGTGAGAGTTTTGCCTCCTTTGCCTCACTTACATTAGGGGGTCTCCTACAATTAATTTGCTGGACTCTTTACAATCGGTGACGACCTCCACACATAAGACTTCTACCCCCTCATTTTCTAACATCACCTCCTCCTTTATATTTGCATACCCACCTCCTTTTCATGTGACTCATTCAGCCATGTTTAGGCCACACCAATTTCATCATATTTTCCCTCCAGCACCTCCAGCTCTCCCATCTTACCATTCAGACTCCTTGCATCTGTAAACACAAATTTAAGGTCACTAGGCAGCCCAACACAATCAGTAAAACAATACTGGAGGCATAACACACACTGGTTGCTCTCTCCTCTGTGCCATGCCCTTTGTTTACAGGAGATAAGCAGAGGTTTAAAAATAAAAAAAGATGGTTTAAGTAGCCTCTCCAAGCACAAAAATCACCCTCTGCCTATGATGAAAGCTTTGTTTTATATATAAAGAATTCAGTTAATTGATTTGGACATACATAGTAACATAGTAACATAGTAAATTAGGCTGAAAATAGACTCACGTCCATCAAGTTCAACGTTTTTTTTTTTATTTTAACTGCCTAACTGCTAGTTGATCCAGAGAGAGGAAGGCAAAAAACCCCATCCTAAGCCTCTCCAATTTGCCTCAGAGGGGGAAAAAATTCCTTCCTGACTCCAAAAAGGCAATCGGACTAGTCCCTGGATCAACTTGTATAATGAGCTATCTTCCATAACCCTGTATTCCCTCACTTGCTAAAAAGCCATCCAACCCCTTCTTAAAGCTATCTAATGTATCAGCCTGTACAACAGTTTCAGGGAGAGAATTCCACATCTTCACAGCTCTCACTGTAAAAAACCCCTTCCGAATATTTAGGCGGAACCTCTTTTCTTCTAAACGGAATGGGTGACCTCGTGTCAGCTAGAAAGACCTACTGGTGAATAAAGCATTAGAGAGATTATTATATGACCCCCTTATATATTTATAAATATTTATCATATCACCCCTTAAGCGCCTCTTCTCCAGCGTGAACATCCCCAATTTGGCTAGTCTTTCCTCATAGCTAAGATTTTCCATACCTTTTACCAGCTTGGTTGCCCTTCTCTGTACCCTCTCTAATACAATAATGTCCTGTTTGAGTGAGGGAGACCAAAACTGTACTGCATATTTTAGATTTCGCCTTACAAGTGCTCTATAAAGTGGAAGAATGACCCCCTCCTTTCGTGACTCTATGCCCCCTTTAATACAGCTCAAGACCTTATTGGCCCTTGATGCTGCTGACTGGCATTGCTTGCTACAGCCAAGTTTATCATCTACAAGGACTCCAAGGTCCTTTTTCATAATGGATTTTTATAAGTGGCTTGAATATTTTTACATTCCAGGTGCATGACTTTACATTTATCAATATTGAATCTCATTTGCCCAGATTGCCAGTTTGTCAAGATCCTGTTGCAAGGATGCCACATCCTGGATGGAATTAATTGGGCGGGATAGTTTTGTGCCATCTGCAAACACTGATACATTACTTACAAGACCCTCCCCTAAGTCATTAATGAACAAGTTAAATAAAAGTGGACCCAATACCGAGCCTTGAGGGACCCCACTAAGAACCTTACTCCAAGTAGAGAATGTACCATTAACAACCACCCTCTGAACCCGATCCTGTAGCCAGTTCCCTATCCATGTGCAGACGACTTCATTATGCCCAACAGACCTTAGTTTAGAAAGCAGTCGTTTGTGGGGCACGGAATCAAACGCTTTGGCAAAATCCAAATAGATCACATCTACTGCCCTCCCACTATCCAGCATCTTACTTACCTCATCATAAAAAGCAATCAAATTTGTCTGGCATGACCTATCCTTCATAAAGCCATGCTGATTGCTGCTCATAATGCCATTCACTAGGACAAAATTTTGAATGTGATCCCTTAACAAGCCTTCAAATAATTTGCCCACCACAGATGTCAAACTTACTGGCCTATAATTGCCAGGCTGAGATCGTAATCCCTTTTTAAATATTGGGATGACATCAGTTTTTCTCCAATCCATAAGCACCATACTAGATGAAAGTGAATCTGAGAAAATCAGACATAGGGAATGGTCTAAAACTGAACTAAGCTCTCTTAGAACCTGTGGATCTATACCATCAGGCCCTGGTGCCTTGTTTACATTAATTTTTATTAAAGTTTTATGAATCATATCCTGAGTCAGCCACTGATGAGTCAGTGCATCTATGAAGCGAGCCTTGGAACTCAGACTCTATTGTATACATTGAAGAAATAAACTGATTTAGCACATTTGCCTTTTCTGTATCGGTTAAAACCATACTGGTACCATTATTTAATGGAGCAACACTCTCAATGTGCATCTTTTTACTATTAATATATTTAAAAAACTTTTTAGGGTTACTTTTTGCCTGCGCCACAATTAACTCTTCATTACCTTTCTTTGCCTTCCGGATTGCTGATTTACAACATTTATTGCAGTGTTTATATTCATTAAATGCAGCTTCTGTCCCAACAGATTTGTAGTTTTTAAATGCCTTTCTCTTCTTTCTTATTAACTTCTTTACATCTGTATTAAGCCACATAGGATGATTCTTTGAACTGCTACATTTACTCCTTAAGGGAATAAATTAAAGGGTAAGGAAAGGCAAAGAAATAAAATCCCATTTTTACTTTCTTTAATGAAA
>CM044438.1:23041576-23062382 GCA_024363595.1 Xenopus borealis
TATATATATATATATATAATATTCGAAAGGTACCTGCACTCTTTTCACTGCTGAAGACTGGGTACTTGGTCAAATTCAAATAAATGGACCAGCACTCCAATTATTTCCAATCAAGGTGATATAAATTTATAAATAAATTTATTGATAAGCATGTATTTGAATTCTTAAGTTTGGGATATCCCATCTGTCCTATTTTATATACACAAATGTTTGACACCCAGTGGGAATTTTTTTAGATTCTTTATTACAACCACTCCTACATATCTAAGAGATACACCACATCTGCCTGAATGTATTAAACAAGTATTATACCAAATGATCCACCTTGCTTTTTGGTTAGCATGAATGTAGTGAGCCTGTATACTATAATTCCCCACATGGCTGGCATAGAGGTGGTGCAACACTCCTTGGAGCAATTTAGTGAATATGGAGGACCCCCAATTTCGCTAGTTCTAGAATTGTTCGATTTGGCCTTAACATTAAATTATTTTAGTTTTCAACAGCCTTTTTCTTATCTATATTGTGGAACTTCTTGGAGCACCAGGGCATGTGGCTGAACTAAGTGCGTGCAGTAGTCTTGGAATATATAAAATAAAAGGATACCAGAGACCTGAGTTCAATGTTCAAATATAGGCCTTGTGTTCATCAGTTCTTGAGTGTATTATGCTACTGGTTTTTGGTTCATGACTCTTCCTCCTGTTTATGACTACACTAATTTGCTGGCTGCCTGACTTTCTTGCCTTGATATCGACCTTGATCTGCTTGTGTACCGCAAATTGGACTATTCCTGTATGGCTGCATACCATCTTCCTCCTGATTCTAACCTGACTGTATATTTGACCATGGATGCCACTGAGGAAGCTTTGCCTGACTTACAAAAGACTCTACACAGCATGGCAACTTGCCACTGTGGTTTGCCCTCCTTCAGCTTTAGCATCACTAAAGGGCCCCCCATCCTTCTGCCTTCTAACAACAACCAGTATTCTCAAACTTGCCAAGGCTTTGTGAACCAGTGCGTAATTCAATTTGAATTGCAACCTACTGTACATACACTCTTCTGAATGAGCTAAGGTGGGATATGTCATCTCTAATTCTCCCCTAATCCATGATGCCAAATACTTTTTCCAGACCCGTCAGCCTGTTTTTGATGTTCCTGGCCATGTTGCTGCTGCCTCTTCCTGTCACCAAGGAATCTTAGTGCTAGTGAACACACTATTGATTTCAGATCATTGGTGGCAGAAACCAACTGGAACAATGATACTTACATGTCTGCCTTTTATCGGGGACTGTTCAGTAAACTTGAAGGTAATCAGGTATCCAGAGTTCTTCCTGAACTTCTGTAGGATATGATTGCTCTCGCCATCAAGGTTGACACCTTCCTTAGAGAACACCAAGGAGTCAAAGAGATTCCAGCCCATTCTGGCACCATGATTCCAAAGACCTCTTCTCCAGAGCTTCACCTTTTTGTCCCCTTACACCTCTGCCAAGGAGGCCATTAAGATAAGGGAGGCACTTCTCTCTGAACAAGAGAAACTCTGGACTAGTTATCCTGGTCTGTTTATACTGTGGTGGCAAGGCCCATTACTATAATAACTATTCTCCCAAGCAGGGAAATGCCAAAGCCTAGAAAAGTTTGGGGAGACTTACCTGGGCGGCATTTAACCTTGTCTCCTCAAGAACTCTTATAGATTCCTGCTATCAAATACAATTCAAATACAAGTGGCTTCCAAAACAGTTGATTTGCAAGTTTTTATTGTCTCTGGAGTCACAGGAAATTTTATGAATTCTGTCTTTGTCAAGGATCTTGGTATTTACCTTTTTCCCCATATCTAACAAATTATGGCTCTGATGATAGAACTTTGATATAAATATTTTTAAAAACAAGGGGAGAAATTACCTCTGACTGTGAATGCTCTACACAAAAAGAATATATCCTTCCTTGTCATCAACTGTTCTTCAGCCACAGTGTTCTTGGGCTCACCATGGCATCACCTACAGTACCTAACCCCACAAATGGCTGGTCTATCAATCAGATCTCTCAGCGGAGTCTGTACTACCTCTAAAATTGCCTACTTGCCACTTTGTTGAATATCCATAGCCTTTTCAATTCCCTACCTCCTGCTTACAAGGACTTTTCTGATGTCTATTGCAAGACAACTGCAGAAGATATCTCCTCATCATCCTTAAGATTTTCCAATTTACCTTGTTTCTGGAACCATGCCTTTCCAGGGCCATACTTTTCCTCTATCTCCTCTATTGCTATATCTAGCCATAAGTGAAATTCTTTGCAGAGTTTGAGCTCAAGTGATGTCAATAGAGAGCGCCCAACCGACAAAGCACGAGAAAAAGACGCTACAAGGTTGTTCACATTTGAAATTCAAGCATGAGGTGAGGGGAGCTCGAATGGAACCTCTACATAAATATTTTTACATTTTGGATACCATGTGAGTGTATTTAAAAAAATCTTATTTATAAGGAATAAAAATTGTTTTACATTATTGCTGTTGCATATCACTTGACAGCCAGCACCAGTGGGGAAGCTGTATTGTCAGGATAATAATTCTATGTGCAAGTTATAAAAGAATATGTTTGTCGGTACCAGATTTTCCAGGAAACCAATAATTATATGGTCAACATATCTGAAATTTGTAGCTCCATGGCACAAAAGAGGTATGCTCTCAAGAAGCATAAATCCCCTCCTCAATACTCTGTTGGGGACAAGGTGTGGCTCTCCATTAAGAATATCCATCTCATGATTCCTTTTCCTAAGTTGGATCCTATGTTTGCTGGTCCTTTCCCTGTTTAAAAAATTAACTTACGGGGGGCGGAGTTAGCTGCAAACAAGAGCAGACGTGCCTGGGTGAGCTCTGTGCACATCTTCATGATCGAAAGCTCTCTGCTCCTCAGAAGTAATAAAATAAGATTGCATAACAACTAAAGGAGATATTTATCTCCTGGTGGATCCAAACAGAAATTGCTTTTACCCCAACTTGGACACTACGGTTGGCGCCTTCACTGCGGCCTATGGAGAGCCTCGCACAGTGACTCTCACTGCCTGATCCTGGTCATTCTGCCTCAAAGGAGCAAAAGCAAATATCACATCTAAGTATACCTGAGAGAATAACTAACACACCTTAGAGAATATGTGCCTATATTAAAGAAAAAGGTGTCATATTCGGAGCCACTATAACACCATAATTTATTGGAGCATTTCCATCACTTTGGACTTTTATTTAATAACTGGTATACTTACATCATGGGGAAAATAGGGTGAGCCCCTCCCTCTCAAAAAAACACACCAAAAGAAAAGCTACAAAATCTTGATGTATACTTCGCCAAAGAAACTGGTTGTCCAGTTAACTGGTCTGAGCCAGAAGAACCGATTGAACAAACATTACTGCAACCTCAACCTGCTAAACCTTCTCTGCATTCAAGAGATGCTGAATTAATGGAGCAGTGCAAAATAATGCTGCGCACAGAATTAGATATAACTACAAAAAGGATTACTGCCCCCTTATCAAAAGAAATTAAAGGACTCAGCAAAAGAACAGATACCTTGGACCACAGAATGGATGATACAACAACAGCCCTACAGGGGCATGAAACGGATATCGACAACCTACTCTATCAGCTCCAGAATCTACAGGACAAAATGGAATACATGGAAAATAGATAACGTCGGGGAAATATTAGAATCCTACAAAAATTTGGAATCTGACGTTACTGAATTTTTTACCATACTAGTCCCACATCTCTCAGCATCCAAGTAGGAAATTGACAGAATACATAGAGCATTGAGAAGGCAACCTCAGAAGGGCAATCCCAGAGATGTGATTCTAAAACTCCATTACCATACCACAAAAGAAACAATAATGCAAGCAGCACGACAATCTACTCGGATGGAATATGAGGGCCATCCGCTACAGTTGTTCGCTGATACAACCCAAGCCACAATTGCTAAAATACGCTAATTCAAACCTGTTACATCAATCTTGCAACAAAATAATATAAAATACAGATGGGCCTTCCCCTTTTGTATTTATTTTATACACAGCGCAAAACAATACTCTGCAGCAGACTTGGAGGAAGCAACTGAACTGTTGCAAAGATCCCCTAATTTCCGAACCATCTCTGGAAGAAGATTGAAAACGCAACTTTAACCACACTTACTGTACAGGTTCTTCACTAACTATAGTGGTTTGACAAATATTGACCTAACTATGATAATTATGTATCAAATATGGTAACTTTAAAAATGTGAAGGGTTCCGAAGAAAAGCCTGTTATTTCACTCACAAAAGGATTAAAATATGAGACGTCACACAAATGTGACCTGTGAAACACATATTGTTTTAAACCTTATGTTTAGGTTGTGCATTTGTTTTATCATGTTTGTAGTTAAAATACTGATTTATTTCTGTTTAAACCGAACCTGTGTACAATATATCTTTACTCCTTTCAGTGTATGAATTTTAAACCAAGATCCCATAGTTAAACAATGACAATACTGTTTGATAATAAGGTATACTATAAGGTATAAGGTATACTATGGCTGGTTTAAAAATTATTATGCATGTTGAAGGTTTCAACTCTCCGCAAAAGCAGTCAAAGGCATTTAAATATTATCGTTCCATCCACAGAGATATTTTATTTTTACAAGAAACGCACCCTCTTTCTTATCGTCCTATTTCCAATATACTACTTGGCAGCGGGTCCTGTAAAAAGAAATGGTGTAGCAATATGTTTTACTAAAGGCTTGCAATTTAAACTTCTGTCAGCGGGGGCCTGCGGCACCCACGGGGGGTATAGTGAGGATAAAGGAGGAAGTCTTTATCCAGCGAGTCTTGGCGAAGTACAATTCAGGGGAAATCCAAAGAGAAGTCAAAGTCCAGGCAAAGGTTCAATAAGGCAGGCAGCAAGGTTTCAGAGTCAAGGACAGGAAAGGATCAGCAACAGGAATCAAAAACAAGAAGTCCAGCAAAGCAGGAGACCCAGGAACACAATAGCTTAGAAGAGCTATACTCGGGCATTGAACCTGGGTCTCCGGCGTCCTTTTAACTTCGAATTTGGCGCCATTGCGCCTCTGGCGCGGCGTGATGATGTCATGGCCGGCGCCGAAACCACGTGGCGGCCATGGGCGCCACCATCTTGGATGCGCCGCCGCGCAGGGAGTACGCGCCGCCCGGAGCTCCCGGGAATGCTCCGGGCGGCGTCCGTGACAACTTCAAACTGTGAAAAGTGATCCACATGGCAGGTACATACTACTTGTTGGAGAAATACAAGATAAAGAGGTAACACTGCTTAATTACTATGCCCCAAATGTAGGGCAAGAATGCTTTTTTGACAAGTTAAGAAAAATAATACATACCATAAGGGTCACTTGATAATGGAAGGGAACTCCAATATCTGTTTCTATGCTAAATGGATAAAACTTAGAAAGACCTTATACAATCAGTTGTTGAAACAAATATTGGATATACTAAAAACATTGTTGGTAATATATGCTTGGAGGGAAAAATGGCCTATGACTAAAGACCCACATAAAATATACTCCGGTATAGACCATATCTTCTTGTCACAAATGCTATTGCCGAATATAAATATGGCTAAGATTCTACCAATAACATGGTTGGATCATTCCTTACTACTGGTAGAACTGAGATCGTTTATTTGTAAACCTACACACTTTAGATGGAGGCTAAATAATGCTTTATTGACAACACCTCAGTTGAATCAAGGACAATATCCAGCAATATTTTGCTCTAAATCAGGGTACAGTTGTTTCACCAATCACACTATGGGAAACTCAAAAATCTGTTCTGAGGGGGGAAATTATAGAAAATAGCATCGGCCCGTAAGAAACAAAAACAAGAAAAAATACAGGAACTACAAAATAATCTAGTAGTCTTAGAAATGCAAAATAAAACGAAATTCTCCCCTAAAATACAAGCCATTATAATAGAAGTTAAAAGGGAATTAGATTTGCAATATACACAGGATATAGAAAACGCAAACCAATGGCAACTTACTAGACACTATAGTTAAGGAAATAAACCAGATACCCCCTTAGCCCGAACATTACATTCAGTAATGACCCCAAACTCCCCTCTACATAAGATTCAAACCAAAACCAGTTCTATTACAGGCAATCTAAAGAAAATCCTGCAAGAATTTACTGATTACTACTCCAAAATGTATCAAATCCCACCTAGATAACCTATTTACTGAACTGCAATTACCTACACTAACTCCTGAACAAAAACAAATAATGGATAATGATATTACAATAGAAGAAACTTTACTAGCAATTAAACTACTTCCAAATTCCAATACATGTGGCCCAGATGGCTTTTCAATAATGTATTATAAAAAGTTTGCCCCGTTACTATCTCCACATCTTACAAATAAGTTAAATATATTAATGCAAGGAGGTAAAATGCACTTAGAATCTATACTGGCACAAATTGCATTAATACCTAAGCCTAATAAAGACTCATTAGTATGTGGTAATCATCGCCCCATTTCTATATTAAAATTGGTCACTCGTTTGAATTAATTTTTAGCGACTCTAATCCACCCAGATCAAGTAGGGTTCGTCCCAAATAGGGATGGTGGAAAAAACATAAGACGCCTAATACAATTAATGTTATAGATATTAAGAAAGCGTTCGATTCAGTCACCTGGGACTATCTATATTATGTATTAAAAAATTGAACTTTGGTGACAAATTTCTATTAACTATTCAAGCTTCATATAACACTCCACAAGCTTTTTTTAAAATGGGGCCCCTTTGCTTCTGACAGAATTACCTTACATAGGGGGACGAGACAAAGCAATTGAACCCTTAGCAATGCTGATAAGGCAAGACCCAAATATAAATGAGATAACAATAGGTCAGCAGTCTCATAAACAAATGTTTTTTGCTGATGATATAATGTTGACAATAACAAAACCGCTTACGTCGTTACCATACTTGTTTGATAACCTTTATCAATTTGGACTAATATCTGGGCTAAAGATAAATTCAGCAAAGTATGAAGCCTTACCTTTAAATATTAACCAATCACAGAAAAAATTGATCCAACTTTATTTTGACTTACAATGGAGAGATAAACAGATATCTAGGAATAAAAAATAACTTCAACTCTTGGGGGATTATATCAAGCTAACTACCCTCAACTTTGGGTGGAAATTGATAAAATGCTTAAGGTTTGGTCGAAATTGCATATATCGGGGTTTGGTAAAATAAATGTGATAAAGATGATACTGCTGCCTAAAATATTATTAGTATATTATTATTATTAAAATATACTATTTTTGAGTCTTACGGATCGAAATTGCAAGATCTAACCTAAACAAAATACAAGCAAAATTTATGAAATTTATTTGGGGTGGAAAAAACCACGGCTATCCCAAAAAACATTAATACTACCCAGAAATAAGGGTGGAATGAATGTCCCTAGTTTAATTCTTTGCTACCAAGCCGCAAAAATTATGCAGACAATTCACTTTTATAGACCCAATCTACTTTTCAGTGCGCAAATTGAAGTAGCGCAAATAAAGCCATTAAATCCTGCAGTGTTGCCATGGCTACCTAAACAAGAAAGTACCATTTATTCCACTCCAGTATTAAAAATGGCACTAGTCATTTGGGATCAAGTTATACAAAAAACGCCTTTGAAGTCACCCCATTGCCCAGCTATGCCTGTTTTCGGGAATCCTATTTTTAAACCAGGCCTACAGGATAAAGACTTTCAATGGTGGAAAACACCTAAATATAACCACTGAACTAGGAGTTATATTGTAATACTATAATAAAAACGGAAAAAAAGTTTATTAGTTTACCTTTTATTGATATACAATTTCCAATATCAAAATGTTTTGAACTAGGCTGTGTAATTATGAAAAATTATGAAAACGTAAGTTTTTTCTTGATGTTCAGACTCCTTCAGACTCCTCGTCTGCGTAGGAGAGCATCCATTTTCTGAAAGTAAAAATGCATAAAAATCAGCTATTACGAAAGTAAATGCTGTATCGTTATCTAAGTTTTGAAAGAGTAAAAAATGAAACTTCCCCTAAGATGCACATTTTCTAATGGTTTCTCCTTCAGACAATCTCCTCTTGCTCCTGTCATTGTTGACAGTCAGCAAGAATATAAAGTTGCAAAAATTCTGGACTCAAGATTCTCTGGGGGTTCTCTACAGTACCGCGTTCAATGGAAAGGGTTTGGGCCAGAAAAATGTTATTGGCTTCAACATTCTGCCTGTTTCTGACTATGCTAATTTGCTGCCTGCCCTGACTTTCTTGCCTAAAAATCAACCTTGAGCTGTTTAACCAAATGCTTACCATGAATTTGACTATTTTGACAGTCAGACTGTACATCAGCTTCCTCTTTGGTCCTGACTTCAATTTACTACAACCTTTCTAGAGCCATTAGTCCCCGAAATAATAGCCAGTTAATTCAAGTGTCAATCTCCTGGTCTGGCACCATTTACAAATACAGATATACAGAATGGTTATTTTATCTGTTTTGTGTTACAAAACTTTAATTTTGTCGAAAGAATGAATTCTGTACTATAAATTCTTGCTTTCTGTCACAAATATCTATTTTGTCATTCAAATCTAGCTTAGCATGCACTAGTTACTTACACTATTATATATTCTGTACAAGTTTTTTTTTTACATAATTCATTCTGTAAGTAACTTTGCATATAAGTGTGTCTGTTACATGTAGGTTATATATTTGTGAGACAGATTAATTATTAAAATGTACAGAATGAGTTTGTAATATAATGACATCCTTTTGTGCACTAATAATATTTTGTTCTCATTCTTTAATAGAAATAAGTCTTTTGTATATTTTTTATCTGTGTATATGGTCAGAAATAGTTATATACTGTGAGAGTCATTCATTCTGTGTATCAGGGATAGTTTTGTATACAGAATGTATTTGGGACAAACTGCACCCCATAAATTTGTACGGTTGACGCACTGGCTGCTGCAATACAAGCACCCAGGTATGTGTGAGCTTAGCACTGTGATTGCCAAACCTCTTTACTTAATTTTTCGGGATTCATTCAGGTCTGGCATGGTGCTGAGAGACAGGCAAATTGCGAATGTGGTGCCGCTATTCAAAAAGGGAGCCCATTCTCAGCCTCAAAGCTATAAAGAAGCATCCCTGCCCTGCTTTATAGCTGAGATTATAGCTATTATTGTATTTCCTCTCTGATCCAGATTATAACCAACTGTGGAGGATTAAACATACTAATGGAAAGAATGTCACATTCAAACTACAATCTCCATAATTCATTGCAAATGGCAGGCTTCTGATAGAGGGCGTGTCTTTATGACATCAACTTGGTGGAGGGGGGTCAGCGTGATTGGCTCCTTCAGGGGATGCAGATTTGAAATCATGTCAGGGGGGAGCTGTTTGTGATGACACTTTGTCCCAGACTATGCTGCTTTTGTGTTTGGCTCAGTGGGATTAGTAAAAGCTTGGTTGAGGGTGTAGAGGTGATATAAGGCTATTTTTTCATTAAGTAATAGGTTTAACACTGAAAAAAACACTGTACTCTTTTTTTACTGTTAACTTTACTGAGTATAACTTAAAAGATAGAGAACACTATATTTCATGACAGTTCCCCTTTAATTTCTTTTTATGAGAAGTTGAGATCTGAGATTGTGGATGTAAAGCATTTGATATAGTGCCACAATGAAGGTTACTGGTTAAGGAATATTGGCCTGGAAAATTGTTCTGTCCTCTCTATGGGGCAAATTCACTAAGATCCGAAAATTTGCTAGCGTTAGCTTCGCTAGCGTTTGC
Source organism: Xenopus borealis (assembly GCA_024363595.1). Taxonomy (NCBI): domain Eukaryota; kingdom Metazoa; phylum Chordata; class Amphibia; order Anura; family Pipidae; genus Xenopus; species Xenopus borealis. The sequence continues at coordinate 23,051,399 of CM044438.1, forward strand.
CGCACTTCACCAGGCGAATTTTCTCCAGCACTACGCAAATTCACTAAAGTGCGAATTTCCGATCAGGTCGGCGAACGGTAGCGTAGTTGCATACGGCGGGAACTTTAACTTAGAATAGAACTATATGTTACAGCCACTACATTCCTCTACACAAGCCCAGGAAACCTTTAATAAATTAAATAAAGTTGTCCTATTGCCCTATATGTGCCCCCTGTATAGTTGTGTTGCCATATGTTAGGAAATGTAGCAGGGAAGGAGGGTAACCCCCCAAAAAAAATATCGATCTTTTTCAGACTATCACCCTCCAATGGTAAAACACGCCAGCGTTTTTTTACATTTACATAAATTTAAAAAAAAAATTTCAACCTCCTATCAAGTGTATTGAACTTCACCTGGTCTGACCAGGCGAAGTAACGTCTAGCGTAAGTGCTAACGTTTAGGAAAATGTTCATCTTAGTGAATTTGTGAATTTATGAGCCTTCGTCAGTACACAACTTCGCCTGGCGTAAGGGTGCGAAGTTGTACACGTCTATCTACTTCAAATTCGTCAGAGCTGGTTAGTGAATTTCCAAAATTACGAATTGACGTCACACTGGCGAATTAGCGTTAGCGTTAGACGCTTTGCGCAATAATGTATGTATCACCCTGGTGCAGTGTGTAGTTCAACATGCAGCTAAACCTTCCCACACTCCAGTAAAGAAATTGAGAACTGAAGTCTATAGATTTTACTGGATGGCAAGGTGAATAGGTGAAACTGTAACAAATAACATGCTACCATGAGGAGAGGATGTAACTGTGTTCTTCTTCCACACCTTGAGTTGTAAAATTGAGTCTTGGCTCCCACAAAGAATTGCACTAGGTGACACGGTGGAAGTAGGGTTGCCACCTGGAAGTAGGGTTGCCACCTCATTTACCATAATCTAGTGTCACTATGTGACACGGTGGAAGTAGGGTTGCCACCTGTCCGGTTTTGACCCGGACAGCCCGGTATTTTGAAGGGCTGCCCGGGTCAATACTTCCTGCCCGGTTTTCCAAATAAGGAAAACCAGGTGGGATTAGCTTGATTGACGCAGCGATTGGCCAATCGGCGATCACGTCATCATAACTCCGCCCCATGACGTCACCTGCCCGCCCACCGACATCACGGGCCCGCCCACCGATGTCACAGGCCCGCCCCCCTGTCCGGGTTCAGCCACAGGAAAAGGTGGCAACCCTAGGTGGAAGTACGGTAACCATGTTCAAATGCACTTCTGTAACTGGCCTTATGAAGGTGCTGGATTTATACAGGAAGTGGCCTTGTGTAGTTACAAGAAGCATCCAGCAGAGGGAGTTCACAGCATGAGTCGTGAAATAACATAGCATGATGAAAGCTTATGCTGGAGACATGACACTCCCCATCTGGCATCTATGGATGTCACCACTGTATTCCTCAGGAAACATCAATAAAGTCAGTTCAGTTATTGGTCTGAGGAACAATTTGGTTTCTCCTTGTCTGGAGGTCTTGGTCTCAATTTTGCGGACTCTTCCATCTTCACTTGGAAATGATTTGGTGACAAGACCTAAGAGTCATTCATTTCTCTGTGACTGACCGCCTTTCACAAGAACAACATCACCAGGTTTGAGATTGGGTTTGGTAGTTTGCCATTTGTTTTGTGGATGTAAAGTGGAGAAGGTGTTTGTGAGACACTGTACTTGTGTCCACTGGCATTTGTACAAGTGTTTGGTGGTAAACTCCCCAGAAGGAACACTAATTGCCTTTTGAGTAAGCAGAGTGGCAGATGTAAGCAAAGGGTCTTCTGGGTTGCTTGAGACAGACGTAAAAGGTCTGGCACTTATAATAGTTGAGTCTTGAATGAATGTGATTAGAGACTCATGGGTGAACCTTGCAGTCCCCACTTGCAAAAATATGGAATTGAGGATCCTTCAGGCTATCATAATCATTCTTTCCCAAGCTCCTTCCATTTGAGAAGAGTGAGGTGGATTGAATGTCCAGATACAGTCATGATCAGTTAAGTATCTCTCTCTCCACGTCCATAACATTGATGTTCGATGGAATCTGCAGTTCCTTGGTTGCTCTCACAAAGTTTGTGCCTCCGTCAAAACGGTGCTTCACACGTCCTCATATTGCGATGAAGCATCTCAGGGCATTTATGAAACTGGTCCAAGTGTTCATTGACTCAATAACCTCTATATGGACAAGTGAATATGACTGCCCAATCTTTACTGTTTGAATGAATTCCCCTCGTGTGTCGTGTGGAGATGGACCAAGGGTCGAACACATCTAGGCCAACATTGCTGAAAGGTGGATCTAAGCTAAGTCTGTCAGCTGGAAGATTGCCCATTTATACTGTTGATGCATATTTTTGCTCCAATTATTCACAATCCACCTGTTCATAAAGTTAATTCTGTAAATAGACGACCCTGATGTTTGACTTGATTGTAATAATGGCAAATAATCAAACTTGCAATGAGTTGATGACCAGGAATGATTACTTGATGTTTCTCTTCAGAATCTAATTTCGCACTTTTGAGACGGCCTCCTACTCTTAATAGGCCAGTTTGGTAAAGGAATGGGTCGAGCTTCCTTAAAGTCTTTAGGGTCAGGTTTGTTTCTTGTGATGCAACTGATCTCTTTAGAATAGACTTCATATTGCACAGTGCGGATGATGACATTTTTGGATTGCTGAAATTGAGAAGCTTTTAAATCTGCTGGATTTGAGTTTGTTATCAGTAGTCACTGTGTGACACATAGACACTTGAGGATGAATTTCAGCATCTGAATAAGCATCCACTAGCTTGAATGCTTCAATCTAAGAAGCAGTTCGTTTTGTTCTCTTTTATGCAAAAAAGCAGGTCCTGTGAGCCAAGTTGTGTCTTTGAGCTGACTTGCAGCAACAGCACTGGTTGCATGGTCTGCAGGGTTGTAGTCAGTAGGTAAGTAGTGCCACCATTCAGGACATGTAGCTTTCCTGATTCTGAGTACTCTGTTACTGACATAAACATAAAACCGCCTGGTTTTGTTATATATGTAGCCCAAGACTACCTTGCTGTCTGTGTAGAATACAGTCTATTTGATAAGCTCAGCTAGCTCCACAGCTAGAACCCCAGCACAGAGTTCTAGTCTGGGTATAGTATGTTCAGGAATTGGTGCCAGTTTTGCTTTGCCAATAAAAAACCCAATGTGATACTGACCATAGGTATCCACAGTATAAAGGTATGCAACATCAGCTATGGCTTTGACAGAAGCAGCAGAGAACACACAAAGTTTATTGCTTTGCACCTCTATAGAAGGAATTGAGGCATATGGGTGTGTTACATGAAGGCTGGAAAAAGTTGTTAAGGAACTCCTCCACTCTGCCCACAAATTATTTTTGTCAGGGACCAGTGGTATATCCCAGTCAGATGTCTCAAGGGTTAAGTCTCTTAAAAGTGCTTGACCTTGTATAGTGACAGGAGCAGCAAATCCTAAGGGATCGTACAGACTATTTATTGTGGACAGTACACATCTGCAAGTGAAGGGTTTTCCTCTCTGTTTACTTGGAAGGCAAAGACTTTAGGTCCCACATAAACCCAAGGCTCTGTTGCACTGGTAAAGACTCAGCTCTTAAGTCTAGGTCTCTTAGATCATATGAATGGTCTTGGGAAGGCTTCTATCACTACTATGCTGTTAGAAGCTATTTTGTGAAGCCTGAGGTTGGAGCAGGCAAGTTCTTCCTCTGCCCTTTTGAGAAGAGTGATTGCAGCTTCACTTGAGGGTAAGCAGTCATACACACAGAAATCTCTTTCTACCAATTTGAGCCATAGCACTCAAGTCTCTGGGTGATTTATGTTGATTACTCTGATCCTTTTGACATGCTCTGCAGACTCAGTATCTAGGTATTTGATTAGGAGGTCTATTTCCTAGCTGTATGAAAAGTCTAAGCCTTTGATAGTGTTTTGAAAGGAAGGAGGATCACCAGGCTCTAAAGCCTTCTGTGTGGTCATTAAACTTTAAAAGTCCTTTTGTAACTAGCTCACAGCATGCAAAGAACTTGGCAAAGTTCATTGTGACTTGGTTAGCACTAGGGTAAGTAGGTGGTTGTGTGTAATATTGAGAAGGTATTGTGAAATCATTCCTGTCAGGAGATTCTCTCTTAGACTGATTTGTGATATACCAATTTAATATATCAGTGGAAGCTGGTGCAGGGTTAACCCTAGGATTAGGTACCTGGAGTGGGTGCTGTAAGCAGGATTGGTTTGCTCAGCATGGTCTTTCTGATGCAATTGCAGCTTGCTGCTGATGTACAATGCCAAATAGCATTCTTGGCCGGGCTACCACGAGGAGAGGATGTAATTGTGTGCTTCTCCCACACCATGAGTTGTTAAATGGAGTCTTGGCTCCCATAAAGCATTGCACTAGGTCACATGGTGGAAGTACAGTAACCAGATAGGTTCAAATTCACTGCTGTAACTGGCCTGGATCATCAAATCAAGATACAATTAAAGATCAGGGCCACAGGCTATGGAACAAACAAATAACAGAATCTAGTGCAAGATTTTAATATCCAGTGCAGTCACCAAAGTGGTGCAACATTAATCTGTGTATATGTGCTCCCTGCTTTTTATTGTCATTACAGAAAAAAGAATACCCTGGAGTTGATATTGATATGCTTTTTTGAAATAAGGAATAGTGATGGGCGAATTTATTCGCCAGGGCCGAATTTGCGGCGAATTCTCGCGATTTGCCGCTGGCGAATAAATTCGAAATTTCGCCGAAAAAACGAGTTGCGCGTTGTTTTTGATGCGACACACCGAAATTGATGCGCGTCGGAAACGACGGGCCGCGCCGAAATTGATGCGACACTCGTCACAGTTGAAAAAGCGTCCCGCGACTCGTTTCGCAAATTTTTCGAATTTCCCTGGAATTTTTCGGCAAAGCGAATCTCGGGAGATTCGCTCATCACTAATAAGGAATCTTGTAATTTTTCAATCCCACCATAGAGTGGAGAAGCCATATACTAATTTAACACCATTGCACCTTATTATAATTCATTTTACCTTTTGAAGCAAACACTAAAAGCACTTTGACATAATTATAATTTTATTTTGGAGATAGCACCTTGTAGAAATTACTATAGCACTTGAAAAATCTGTGCATAGACTTTCTATGGTTCAAGTCATACATAGACAGTTTGGTGACTGCACTGAATATTAACAATATTGCACTAGATTCTGTTATTTGCTTTTTTCCATAGCCTATGACGCTGATCTTCAATTGTATCTTGAATATATATCACTACAGCCATGCCATATAAACCTAGTTCCAGATCCTTTGCTGTGATATGGGAGCTCTGTTTTTGCCTGACAACTTTCACATCTTCATAACATCTTTGAGTGCAAGCACACATTATTTAGATTTTTTAATAGCTTTTCACAGCTTTGTTTGATCATGGTAAGCACAATACCCTCAGGCAAATGTCACTTCAAATTGTACTGTACCTGCTATATACTGAAATGCAAGGCATCTGCCTGTAAATGTGAAAGTATGTGTTATTGCACCAAAATTTAGTTAACCTAAGGCTTTTAAACTATTAAAAGATATCCCTTTAGAAGAAAGTACAACTACTCTGAAAAGCCTTCCAAATGACAAAGCATCTAGTCAAGATGGGTATCCTTACCAATATTTCCAATTATACCAGCATATCCTTGAACCATACTTAGTTAAACTTTATAATGAATATCTAAAAGGTGTGTCTATACCCGCATCAGATTCTACATTATGTTTCTTGTATCCTGATAGAGGATAAAGAACCTTCAATCTGTAAAACAAAATGACTTGCCCCATAACTTCATAAATTAATGAATGCAGCTAAAGTGGGCTTTATCCAGGGTTGCCAAGCAGGTTATAATACCAGGTATATTATAAACATTGTAGAACTTTTACAGTGTCAAGGTCACTCTGCTTTAATACTTGGCTCAGACACTGAAAAGGCCCTTGACAGCCGGATTAGTCTTATAAATTTTCCCTTTTATGACACCTAAAATTATAAGACCCCTATTTCACAGAAATGAAGACTTCGTAATCAAAACCTAGTGCTTATTTAAAATTACCTGGCAAAACTAATACACATAATAATTTCTAATGGAACTAGACAGGGTTGCCCTTTATCCCCATTACTTTATGTTCTGGGTATAGATGCCATAGCAGGTAATATAAGAAAAGACCCAGAAATTAAAGGTCTTATGGTAGGGCAACAATTAAAAGAGGCATTATATGCCAATGGGAAATTAAAATTTTTGATGCTTTTTGCATGACAGATCTGCCAAATTTTGGTTCTGGGCATTGACAATTCTAGGTTACCCATGGTTCCAGTCAGCTGTTACATACCCTCTCAGCATTCCTGGAGAGACAACCTCTTTTTTTTTACTGTTGAAGACAATGGACATTACCTTAATCAATACACTAACATGAATATATCAAACTAAAGATCCCTAGCTCTGATTTACACTTACATGTACTTCTAGATTAGACATTTTACATTGCCCTTCATTAAATATTTTAAGTATAACTTGCTCACCTGATTTGAACAAATGGCTTATAATAGTCTCCCTCAAAGATTGCTGTTATCTAGAATATATTCTTTAATAAATTACCCATTTGTTAAAAAAGAGTATAAACATGTTCCAAGTGAAGATTGGATTGTAATTGGAAAAATGATAAACATTGTGTTCGTGGTTACAATGCTCATGCTCATATTTAGGATTATTTATATGTTTATGTTTCATTATTTTTTTAAATCTATCACTCTCACCTTCAGTGAGCACTCACAGGAATCATCTGTTTTGATGAGCAATTATAAATTCAGGAAGAGCTGTACAATATTATAATCAAATAATCTTATATAGTTAGTTAGGCAAAAATGTATTGTATAAAGGCTGGAGTGAGTGGATGTCCAACATTACAGAACAGAGTTAGTGACTTTAAGGGGGGCCACATGGGACATAAGCGTTCAGTCAGTTTTCAGTTGATCCTTAGCATGCAGCTCAGATTCAAAAGCAAACAGTTATGTCCCATGTGCACTCCCTAAGCCACTGATTGGCTACTGCCTGATAACATTGGAAACCAAGAGAGCTATAAAGCAGGTAGAAAAGTTCTGGCTATTATGTTAATATATTCAGTAACTCCAGCCTTTATACATTACAGTTTTGCCTAACTCAGATTTTCCATCACTATTCCTAATGCAATAACAGCTATAATGAAGAATATTGCATTGCGACCTGCAAATTTTTATTTGCAAATTTGTTCTCTTTGTGAATTTTATTACATTTCCCCCATATTCCGCTCACACCAGCTTGACATCAGGAGAATTTCAGTAAAAGGGAGCACTCCCATTAAATCAACAACCAGATTCTGGGAAAGCAGTGGATGTGAGCTACTTAGACGTTGCTAAAGCATTTGATACAGTACCACATAGATTGTTACTCATTAAATTAAGGGATGTTGGTCTGAATTAACATAGTATTTGTACCTGGATAGTACTTGCAAAAAGATAGATTACAAAGAGTGGTGGTAAATTGTACATTTTCTAATTGGACCATTGTTGTTAGTGGCATACTGCAGGGCACTGCACCTGGTCCTTTGCATTTCAATTATACATTTCTTATCTTTGTTCCTGCTGAACAGAATCTCTTGTTTTCATTACAGGCAGCTGTTAGAATTGATACAATAGTTTCTAATACCCCAGAGATGCTGCTGAGAAAAGTATCAACTAAATGTTGCACTATTGTAACAGTTAGATTCTGCAACTGAATTATGAGCTGCCAGACTGAAACACCAGAGACAAGGACATAAAGTTTAAAGATTTTGGAAAAACAGTAAAAAATAAATAATGGAAAGTAATTAACCCTTTTGCTGCCAGCCATTTTGTCCTAAATGGGAAGATCTACTGCCAAGCAGTTTTTAGAGATTTTGTACTCTTTCGCTTTAAAGGCCTTTCCTGGGGAGGTCTTTTAGTTTACCCAAGAAAACAATTTATCGTTTTATCAGCTAGAATTTTGGGATAATTCCACTCCTGTAAAAAGATATGGGCTTCTAAGTGTATAAAAAAAAAAAAAAAAGTTTGCATGATACAAATGCATCTATCAGAAACATACTTTATTTTCTGAAGGAGAACACAGCAGATTTAGAAAGTTCAGTGTGTCCCGAACACGCCAATACCAAATATATTTGGGGATTTTTATGGAGATTTCTCACTGTTGTATTTCAGAATCTCTGAGTAGTACCCTACCAAATTTCCAAAGCACCGCTCCACAAAACGGCATACTTCTGATTTCAAGCTCAAACATTCCACGAACAGTAGGTTTACCCGAGAAAACTACTCATTATTAGAAAGAATAGATCCTGGAGAATCAAAAATGGTTAAATATATCTCTGTACGCCAAACTACCAAGTTGCAATTCTATCCAAAATTGGTGAAATTTTTGAAAAATTACCTCAGAGCTTCGTATCTCTCCCACATCATGAGGTACCAATGTATAACACCCTAAATATGATTGCCAGGAGTCCACTGAACATTTTGATGCTCAATATATATAGGTGTACCTAAATATGTGGCATATAGAGGCCCCAAAATGTAGACACCCCATGTGAGCTATCAGTTATGTATTTCCAGGTACTGCAAAATCAACATATTTTCCTAATTTTTAGGTTCACCCCCCAAAACCATACATTTTTGGAAAGTACACATTCCCCCGAATTCAAAATGGGTATGCATGTCTTTCTACTCAAAAGTACCAAGCCGCAAACCTTTCCTAAATTTGGCAATTTGGTGACATTTCCAAAAATCACCTCATAATGTCCAACCTGCAGCATCATATTTCCACACATACTTTTAGGTATCAAGATAAATCACCACAAATATGAAAGCCTGGGGTTTTCTGAACAGTTTGATGCCTAATATGTGTAGGTTTACCCAAGCATGTGTCATATGGAAGCCCCAAAACGAAGATATGGTCTGTCATTTTCAACACATTTACATCATTTTTAGGGGGGCAAAATTAGAAAAAAGTAAGTTCACCCCCAAAAACCATATATTTTTGGAAAGTACACATTCTCCTGAATCCAAACTGGGTATGCATGTCTTTCTACTCCAAAGCACCAAGCCGCAAACCTTTCCTAAATTTGGCGATAAAGGCAGCTGTTTTTACATTTCTGAAAATCGCCTAAAAATATTGCAATTGGCCATATTTTCTCACCCAATTTCTTACATACAATTGTAAAACACCCTAAATATTGATTCAAAGGGTCTATGGAACAGTTTGATGTCCAGTGTGCACATATATATGAAAGCAGCTGGCACGTGCAGACCCAAAATAAAAATAGTGCAAATTACTTTTCTCTGCTGCCGATTTGCCTTCTGTGAACAAAGACCTGTGACTGAGCATTGTCTGCCAAAAGACCCCCCTAACAGCACAAATACCCCCCAGAGCTATATATCTTTGGAAAGTACAACTCTGAAGAATCAAAAATAGGTAATTATGTCTTTCTACTCCAAACTACTATACTGCAAAGCTACGCTAAAGGCAACGTTTTTTAATGACATTTCTGAAAATCGCCTAAAAATATTGCAATTGGCCATATTTATCTCACCCAATTTCTTATATACAATTGTAAAACACCCTAAATATTGACGCCAAGGGTCTACGGAACAGTTTGATGTCCAGTATGCATAGATGTACCAAAGCAGCTGGCATGTGCGGACCCCAAATAAAATAGTGATGCCAATTCGCCTTTTGTGTGAGACTGAGCATTGTCTGCCAAAAGTCCCTCCTAACCGCACAAAAACCCCCAGAGCCATATATTTTTGGAAAGTACACACTCTGATGAATCCAATACAGATAAAGATGTCATTCTACACCAAACTACCAAACTGCAAAGTTTTTCTAAACATAGAGGTTTTTACATCTGAAAATCGCCTAAAAATGTTGCAGTTTATCTCACACGTTTTACGTACAAAGAAAAATCACCCTAAATATGGACATCGAAGGTCTACTGAATAGTTTGATGCATAATATGCATAGAATTACCAAAGTATGTGGTATGAATTCTCACGCTAACCAACACAGATGCTGAAAGCAGTACCCCGACTGTGCGTTATGTGCCGTAAGACCCCAGATAACCATACATTTTTGGAAAGCATATATTCTGACAGATCAAACTAAGTAAAATATACATTTCTACACCAAAGCACCAAACCGCAAAATTATACTAAATATACATAAGGAACAATAATGCAGGGATAAAATTGCAATAAAACCACAAAAATAGCAGAAATCAATGAAATAACAAAATAACTGACCGACAGCGTAATTAGTGGACCAAATCAATTATCCAATAGTCACCCTGTTGAAATAACATTTTTAGGCAAAGATAACAGTACAATGAATAAGTAAAAAAAAAAGCTGTTTGTGAGTTTTTGTGTATACATGTTTGTACACTAATAAAAGTTGTGCAAATATGTGTAAATAAGTGTACAAAACGGACCAAGTGTGCTAAAAATAAAAAATTTTAAAATACAATTTTTTACTAAAAAGTGTATAAATGTACTGTAAGTGACTGTAAGAGTTAATACAATTTTAAAATGTAACAGTTAATGTTTTTAGCAACACTTTCAAGTCTCACATGCACATCTTTAGAAATTGTTACACTCTATGTTAATTAAGATATATGTTACGTCTATCCTTCTTAACAAGGTTATAATGTAAGAATAATGTAAGCCAAAGTTACAAAGTAAGCCAATTGGCACAAACTTTGTATGGGATAAGATCTATTACTGTAGTATTACATTATTCTATCTAAATGCATTTTAACATGGTATAATTTTTTATTAAACCAATGTGTAAATTTTACTCACTATTTACTGCATTTTGTCGATCTTATCTAAACTCAGGGCCGCCATCAGGCGGGGACTGGGGGGACAAGTGTCCCGGGCCCGGGGCTGAAGGG
>CM044438.1:23063055-23075229 GCA_024363595.1 Xenopus borealis
CTGGGTGGGCGGAGCCCAGGGGGCCCCGACAATTTTGTTGTGCGGGGCCACGTGATTTCTGATGGCGGCTCTGTCTAAACTATAAAACATATGCATGAGTCATAGAACATACTGCTAAGTAATTGCACCTGTATTGAATAACTAATGAGTGATATGTACGCTACTTAATTCTTTGAATCGCGTGATTCACATTGACTGTGTGTGCATAATAAAGCCGAAATTCATAAGGAGTCCATGTCCTGTAATGGATTTCCAGTACAGCTCCTTCACAAGCGCGACTTTTTACTGCTAATAAATCGTACCGACAAGGAGATGCCGGCGTCTTGCAAGAGGCAGTGTCTGGATTGACACAGCTACTGGGTGAGCTCCGATGTGGTCCGCATCAATTATCACTACAGTGGTAATCCCTCTTCTAGAATATGGGCAAACATAACAAAAAAAGAATCCCCCTCTGAAGACTCCAAATATGAGCGAAACACAACACTCGTTGAAGCAGTTTTTTTACTTCTACGGACCTGGAAGCTGCGCCACACAAATCCAAAATGGCGCAGAGACGACCACACAGCCCAGTCAATGACTCTGACAGCGAATCTATGAGAAATGATACCAATACACTCTCATACCTAAAGTCACTGCCGACTAAACATGATTTTGAGAATTTAGTGGCACACAGCCTTTTTAGACTGTTTGCGAAAAGGTTACAGATCTTAAACTTGAAATATCCACTTTACACTATCGTGAGTGGCAGATGCGGAAACATGATAAGACACGGTGGAGAAGGCTACAAACTATTTAATACACTCACATACTACTCAAAATAAACTGCTTTATTCTCTATAGAAGCGGTTGGAGGATTTGGACAATCGAGGGAGACACTGTAATCTGTATATTTGAGGCCTCCCAGAACAAATGGATGGGGCAAGCCTCCAAGACACAGCAGTAAAAATGTTCAATCAAATACTGGAACAACCGGACATGCATAAAGTTGACTTGGAGCAGATTCACAGGACTCTATGGCCTAAAGGATTACCCACTGACAAACCCAGAGATGTCTGACTAGATACCCCGTGAAGGAGGAAATTCTGCAAAAGGCAAGAAAAATACAGGTCATTCCTTTTCAGGAGACACAATTGATAATTCTCCAGGATCTATACTGGTCAACCCTGCAACACCGGCATTTGCTTACAGCAATCAAAGAGAGCAATTACTCCTCCCAATGGGGATATCTTTTTAGTCTACAAGTAAACAATGTCCAGTCCTTTGTGCTCACTGGTCTGGATGACCTAGCTCCATTTCTAGATGGCTTAGGGCTCACTGCTGTGGATTTATCTTAATGGTTGAAATTTTTCTACCTGCTGAAAATACCAGTCTTGCCTAATGGACTGAAGTGACAACGTCTAAAGGTCAGCGAAAGAAAAACAAGATCACCTCGGTCAAAGATAAGTTACTAGAGGGATAAGTTTACATTGTGTACCTTACCGCATACCAGTTAATTAAGCCTTGTGTTCTAGGCTGATTTTCTCTAAGCTTTGTTAGAGGAGTACAGTTGGGATTTGTTAGTTAACCTCCCCTTACTTTTTCCTCGGTATGTACTATGGTTCAATCTATGCTGGACAACATACTTTTTTTTGTTCTACTTTTGTTTTACACTGACATCTGGATCATGTGGCTCAGCAGAGGTCATAGTACCACACTGAACTCTCCACCCCCCAGGGGACTTGGTAGCTACAGAGGGAGGCACTGGTTGTCATCCCTCTTGGAGCCTTTCAAGTCTCACCTGCAAAGGTGACTGTATATGTACCCCATTTATTTCATATGTTGCTATCTCTGTTGCAGGTTCTATTATGCTATGTTATTTTTATTGTATTTTGGGCAAGGATATATAAGGGGGTTCTTTATTTTACAATGTGTATCAATGGGAGATATTACTGTGACATCATTAAATGTTAATAGTTTCAATATTCCAGAAAGAAAGTATAACATCTTGCATGCTATATATAAGGGCAAAACAGATATTATTTTGCTTCAAGAAACACACTTAAAGGGGGAGGATTGCTATCCCATTAAACGTGGTGGATATCCTAGGTGGTATTATAGCAACAATCCAACACAAAAGAATAAGGGAGTTGCAATTGGTCTCCACAAAAATTTGGATTTTAAATTAATAGACACGTTAAAAGATGCCTAGGGCAGATGAATTTTGTTAAAGGACTTCATACCAAATGTGCTATTGGAAGTGTATATTTTCCTAATAAAACACAACCTTTATACCTGAAGAAGTTATCAATTAGCATAGAAAATGTTGGAGAAGGATGTATGATCCTTGGAGGAGATCTAAATTTAATTCTACATCCCTTTCTAGACTCATCTAAAGGGACATCCTCATTGTTGTATTCTGCAATCACCTTAATAAATAAAACTCTTAATCAAGCCCAATTAATAGATACTTGGAGATCTGCATCCTTCAAAAAATTATTTTACATCCTATTCCCACGCCAAAACACTATATACAAGAACTGATTATATCCTGATCTCCCAATATCACCTGGGATGGCTGATATCAACTTCAAAAAAAGATATATTGTGGTCTGGCCATGGGGCTACTCAAGTGTACTTTCTGCATAAACATACTTCTGAATGGTGATGGAAACTAAATCATAGGATCATGATTGTATGCAGGGGTTGTCAGAGACCCTTTCAGCCTATAAAGCAGCCATTCAAATAGATACTACATTTTCTCCTATGGCTAAATGGCAAGCCTTTAAATGTCTAGATAGAGGAATTTTTATTAATCATGGCTCATGACTAAAAAAACATAGGACTCAACAACTTACACAATTATTAGAACAGATACATACACTAGAAGAGACATATAAAAAGAATCATGACGTAGAACAGGGGTCCCCAACCTTTTTTACCCGTGAGCCCCATTCAAATGTAAAAAGAGTTGGGGAGCAACACAAGCATGAAAATGTCCTTTAGGGTGCCAAATAGGGGCTGTGATTGGCTATTTGTTAGCCCATGTGTGGACTGGCAGCCTACAAGAAGCTGTACCTAGCACTATACTTAGTTTTTATACAATCAAAACCTGTTTTCAAAATTGGAATTCAAAAATAAGCACCTGTTTTCAGGACCATAAGAGCAACATCCAAGGGGGTGGAGAGCAACATGTTGCTCACGAGCTACTGGTTGGGGATCACTGACGTAGAACATCTGTGGAACTTAATGTAAGCTTAAACTCCATACCTTATTAAACCACAACATTCAAAGTACTTTAACTAAAATCATACAAATGTATTTTGAATATGGAAACAAGGTGGGGAAAATGTTAGCCCAAGCTTTGAAACGGATACATACCATCTCACATAGTCACAAAATTGAAGATGATAATGGTAAAGTACACCTCTTATCCAAACAGATGGCAGAAGCATTTTGTACATACTATAGGAAACTGTATAATATCAACTATTTCCACTCCAGCAAGAGAGGAACTTTAAAATCGTATTAAGAATTACTTACAGAATAATAAACTCCCAAGAATATCTTCCACGTATTTAGATGCATTGGAATCCCCCATTACATTCGCAGAAATGTTGGACTCTATTAAACAACTCCCACTCCATAAAACACCTGGCCCAGATGACCCAATGTACCACTCATGTCATACCATTTTTGGAAAAAATTATTTAACACTTTGGATAAGGATAACCCCCCGAATCAAGAGTTCCTGCTGGCACTTATTGCTGTCATCCCTAAACAAGGCAAAGACTAAACTAACTGTATAGCTATTGGCCCATTTTTTTCTTAATCAAGACCTGAAATTATTTACCAAAATTCTGGCCCAATTCTAACCCGCTCCGCGCTTCTAACTTATAGCGTCAGAGCAGGTGGAGGAGGGGCCACATCACTAGTGCAGCCAGCGCTATTGAGCTCACTGCACTAGAAGAGCCGAATTTCCATTTTAGAAAACGGAAATTCGACTCTTAGGGCTAGGCCAGACGGGGAGATTCGGGGGCATTTTGTCGCCTGGTGACTTCTCGCCGCGACTTGTAGCCCCCGAACCTCCCCGAATAGCCACTTACCTAAGCGCACCGGCGTTGCTTGAAAACGCCGGCGCGTATCCACACGGAGCGGCGCGCTTTTCGAAATTGCCTGGCGAGGCAATTTGGAGCAATTTCAAAAAGCGCGCCGCTCCGTGTGGATACGCGCCGGCGTTTTCAAGCAACGCCGGTGCGCTCAGGTAAGTGGCTATTCGGGGAGGTTCGGGGGCTACAAGTCGCGGCGAGAAGTCGCCAGGTGACAAAATGCCCCCGAATCTCCCCGTCTGGCCTTAGCCTTAAAGTTACCAGGGGTGGCTTTTTGCCGCCCCTGGTAACTGCCCGCTCCGTGCCGCCTGAGGCAAGGTTCTCACCTTGCCTCATGGCTGGAGCGGCCCTGGTTATAGGTTGGGAAGCTAAGGAAAATTCCTATAAGGTCCTTAATTGGATTGAATGGGTGCAGAAACAGGGAAGGCCCTCTCTACTCCTCTCAACGGACGCAGAGAAGGCCTTTCATAGAGTAAATTGGGATTTCCTAGATCTAGCGCTAGAAATCTTCTAAATAGGTCCCAAACTAAGAGGCAAAGTTATGGCTTCCTATACAGCCTCGTCGACACGAGTACGAATCAATGGAATCCTCTCCTCACCATTTGAGATTAGGAATGGGATGAGACAGGGGTGTCCCTTGTCCCCACTTAACTATGTAATAATTATGGAGTACTTGTTAAATGCTGTCAGACGAAGTTCGGATGTAACTGGCATAACAATTGTAAATAACAATTATAAAATTTCAGCATTTGCAGAAGACCTCCTCTTCACTATTTCGCAACGGATTATTACTGTTCCAAACTTGCTGAGGGAATTACAGGAATTTGGAGCATTATCCAACTACAAAATTAATATGGAAAAATCAGAGGCCCTATTACCAAGCCCGCGTATTAGCTTGAATTATTAGGGAATATACTGATCCAAATTCTATCCTCCAGTAGTGACAAATGGAAGATGCATGGGTGGGTAATACCCTTCACTCCTTACCTTGGGTTCAGATTTTGGATCACTATACTAAAGAATACGGTACTCATGTACTATTAATTCCCTCCCTCTTCGTATCCTATATAATAAAGTTCAAGTGTCTCTGCGTCCAGTCCCTGTGTCCGTAGGATTGCACTACTGCGCATGTGCCCCAACCTCCTATCTATTGTATTGCTCTAGCGTAAGTGCTAACGAACAGCAAAAAGTTGATCTTAGTGAATTTGCGTAATTACGATCCTTTGCCAGTGCGCAACTTCGCCTGGCGTAAGGGTGCGAAGTTGCACAAGTCTATCTACTTCGCTAGTGTAAATTCGCCAGAGTCGGTGTTCGTGAATTTGCAATTACGATTTGACGTCACGCTGGTGAATTTGCGCTAGCGTTAGACGCTTCGCGCTGGCTGTCCATGGGGCACATGCGCAGTAGCGTAATCCCACGGACACAGGGACTGGACGCAGAGACACTTGAACTTTATTATATAGGATTCGCGCCGTATGCAAATTAGGCTTCGCTAGCGAAATTGCGCTATGCCTAGCAAGTAACACTAGCGTAAATACGTTACCGTTCGCCGACCAGAGCGTAAATTCGCACTTTAGTGAATTTGCATAGCGCAGGCGAAAATTTGTTATGAATGAGATTTATCGAATGGAAGAGTTAACAGCGTATACAAATAATATCCATGGGAAATTTGTGGCCATATGGTGTCTTTGGATGCAATTTATAGAAAACAAAGGGGCCACAATTGCTCATTGAACAGTCATAATTTGAGAATTCAATTGAATATTTTAGATTACACTATATGGATATGTTAGCTTTGCCTTATTATTATTATTATTATTATTATTATTTTTACTATACTATTCTATTATATTATCATGATTTTGGTTTTGTTTCACTCCTTCCCTTATTCCTATTTTCTATTGTTGCATATTGACGCAAAACATATTTGAATTACATAATGACATGTAATACTGCAATTCTTGCAATGAGATACATGTAACAGTTTGTCATTTACAGATTGTCAAATACTTTGTCTCAATAAACATATAATACTTGAATGCAAAAAAAAGCTATTTAGCAAGGTTGATGAATTAAAAATCATTTTTAATCATCAATCCATTTCTTATCAGGGGTGTGAGAAGAGAAATTGTTTCCAAGGAAGCTAATGATATTTGTGGCTGATGTGATGAATAAAACATACCCAGACAACATTAAAGAATAGCTAGCAAGCAGAGACATTTTTAAATGATACAATATTACACAAGAGTTGCTAATAAAATCCAACATATGCCTAAGATTTGTGCCCAGATATTATTCTTCAAACAATTAGCATTCCTCGTCACCCACAGTGACCAGAAGTACCTTCTATCTTATATAGTGTCCTGGCAAAGTAGGCAGAAGGGTATTCATAGAGTGACAATTTAAAAAAAAGCAACTAGGTACAAGCGTGCAAAGTTCTATGATTTGTGCGGCATAAAAACTACAATCAATTTAATACAGAAACTCAGAATCATACTGATCTTCTCCATGTTTTAGTTAGTTGGTGTCTTAGTTAGTTTATCCATCTTCATATATACAACCCATGAACATCACATATATTGATCCCTTAATAACTGTTCTCTATGACTTGTGCACAATTTGTGGTTTATATGCAAGTTGAATTTATTCTTGAAGGAGTTAAATCTCCAAGGATATGTTCTAAAAAACAAAGCAAGAAACATACTGAATTTTTAATAGTGATTTCAGGTGTCCAGTAGGATTGCTTCCAAAATCCACATGTATAGCTCTTGAGACTGACTACCCATGCAAAGGATAATTCATTTGGACACAAGGTTTCTTTCTTCCACCCAGTCGCATGATAAATTCATAGGAACTGAGCTTTGTGGTTCCTGCTTTGCACAAATCACACACACTGACCTATTCCTTTTCTTCCTGTATTTGTGGCAGCCAAACGGTAAAAGCTGCTGACAGTGCTGTGTTTGATGCATGTTCTCTTGTGAAAGTGGAAAGAGAAAAACAAACGAAACTGACAGCAGATAAGAACGAGCAAGCTGCACATCTTCTTACCCACTTTATAAAGTTCATACCTTTTTGATCCTTGAGTATATTTTGTACTCAGTATATGCTTTATCCAAGCATTTTATCTTTTTACATTTGTCTTTACCAACTGTGCTAGGCTATAAGGCTTTAAAAATTGTAGAAGAGTAGATATAGGTATTAATATTACATATCAAACATTGCCATATGGGTTACCCTGATAAGTGCAGTGGTTTTTCCCTATGGTTAGAGATGCCTCCCTCCTCCACTATCACACCCCCAGGGCAAAGTATTGACAAACCACCTCAAAAGCATCCCCACAGTTATGTTGTAGTTTAGCACAGCCACTGCCAAGACTGAGAAGAGAGGACTCATACCAGGCCTGAGCTGCTGGCAGTCTTTTAGTGAGCATGAGCAGAAAATGCTGTTTGCATCAATGGAATCAACCTGCTAGCCAAAAAGGCCAACAGACCTATGTCACTTGCTTTACACATGTCCTTAAACCAGGGCCGGAACTAGGGGTAGGCAGAGTAGGCATGTGCCTAGAGCGCAAAACTTTGTGCGCCACAAAGACCAGATAGTTGCTCTTGTCTGAGCACCTGCATGCATGTATGAGCAGTGAGGGGGTCTGCAGATGGGGCAGTGGGGCCAGGTCGGGTTGCCTGGGGCCTTAACCTCATTGTTAATCACTTTCTGAAGCGCTACAAGGGGTTGGTTGTTGTGCATGAGAAGGTATGAATGATCTGCAGCCACTTTCACAGGTTTTTCACTGCCACCATGTCCTGGCACTACACCCATAACACCTATACACCCCAGCTATTGTCTAGGACTTTTCATACCATGGCTCACTATTTCAGGCTGAGTCACATAGTCCATATCCCATTGGATAATATAAGTGGGCTGGTTGTATGGGGCTGTGTAGTAGAAGCTGGTTTGAACCAGCTTGCCTCTGGGAGGTCCAGGACTTGCAGCTTATTCCCACTTACCAACCCCTTGTTATCAAAGTATCCAGTTTTGTATGTAATTGTTGTTTTTTCCATGTATGTTAATATTTTTAATATAATAGATTCAAATTTATTGTTACAACTTTAATGTCAGTTTTTGAACATGTCCAGGTCTGTATTTGGTGGATTCGCAATTTGGTGAGTTTAGTCACAGGATTGCAGTAGTTCGGTAGCCTACAGCTTCGGCATAACTCTGTCAGCTTACAACTGTTCCAAGATTCACTTTTATGCCTGCTGCCTGCCTTTGGCAGCAGTTGGCATATTGTTGAACAGTTAAAGTTGGCATTTTAATAATGATAATGCTGTGGCCTTTTTCTTCCCAATGTGTGCCTGTTTTCATTTATTTGGTATAGGGAAGAAATGGCAACTTTAACTACTGTGTTGGTGCCAGTATAGTTGACTCTCAACTTAGAACTTTAACTTATCATTAACTCGAAAAAATCTGGTGCAAGAAAAGAGTTGCTAAGATTGTGAAAAAATCCAAATTGTATGATCATCTTATTGCCTGAAAACAACAAATTATTGTAAAAAAAAACCCAGTGCAGAGCATGATATTTGCTATTGACGTTTACATTAACTCGGTTAGTGGTGGAGTACTTTTTTATTTGGGCTTTTAGCAGCCTCATGGTTTAATAAATCTCAAAAAATTTTAGTTTTTTTTTTCGACAAATAAATAGTTTTTTCCCTTTCCCATTTGAAGCAAAATGCAAATATTTGAAGGGACCTCAGGCAGTAACTTTCTGCCCACCGTAGATCTATGTTCCTGGTGTGTTTCTCTTGTCTAAACTTGTTCTGGACCACTGCCTGTTCCTGATCCTTGCTATTGTGTTTCCTGTACCGACCTCTGCCTATTCTGCAACCATTCTATTGGATCTGCATTTCTGATCACTTTGACATTGGCCTGTGACCTCGACCACCCTCTTACTACTGATTCTGTACTGCACTCCTAGATTGGTATTGACTTTGTCTGTCCCTTAGGTATGCTTCCTGTTCTCAGTATAAGACCTGGAGGCATCTGAGTAGCGGAGGGCTCCTCCTGAAGGGAAATGAGGCTGTATACGCAGAAGCATGGGCCATGACGGGACATTGGTGTTAGTTATGGGTTTTGGAATACCCTACATTACAATTACCTTCAGCTCACCCATTTTATAAGTCAAATGTTTAGCATTTGTAAATAGGGATGGCGCGAACGTCGGAAAAAAAGTTCGCAAACATATTCGCGAACTTGCATCAAAAATGCGAACGGTTCGCGAATGTCGCGAACCCCATAGACTTCAATGGGAAGGCGAACTTTAAAAGCTAAAAAAGACATTTCTGGCCAGAAAAATGATTTTAAAGTTGTTTAAAGGGTGCAACGACCTGGACAGTGGCATGCCAGAGGGGGATCAAGGGCAAAAATGTTTCTAAAAAATACATTGTTGACACAGCGCTGCGTTTTGTGCTGTAAAGGGCAGAAATCACACTACGTCACTCAGGTGATGTTTCTGGACACGGAATGTGAAAAAGCTCACACAGCTACGTGGCACTTGGTTAAAGACTGGGCAAACAATGCCTACAAGGTCAACGTATACACTAATACAGCGGTGGATACGGATTACGTAAAATATATTATTGCTGCTTGAAAAACGTCACTCAGGTGGTTGTGGAGACTGTAATATTATTGATATTTAGACAGAATGTGAACAAGCTCACAAAGCTAGATGGCAGTTGTTTGAAGAACACACTGGGCAAAAAATGCCTACAGGGCAAATAATGGCTACAAGGTCAACGTATACACTACTACAGCGGTGGATACGGATTACATAAAATATATTATGGCTGCTTGAAAAAAGTCACTCAGGTGCTTTTTCTGGAGACATTAATATTATGGATATTTAGACAGAATGTGAACAAGCTCACACAGCTAGATGGCAGTTGTTTGAAGAACAGTAGATTACTAGCCAGCAAACTTACTATCCACTGTCCCTGAAATCACTAACAGCTCTCTCCCTACACTAGCTCTTCCAAGCACACACAGCACAGGCAGAATGAAAAAAAGCTGCAGGGCTTCGGTTTTTACAGGGAAGGGGAGTGGTCCAGGGGGTGTAGGGGTGGTCCAGGAGGGAGATCTTCCTGATTGGCTGCCATGTATCTGCTGGTCTGGGGTGAGAGGGCAAAAAAAAAGCGCCAACTAACGCGAACCCAAAATGGCGAACGTCGCGCGACGTTCGCGAACATCCGGCGAGCGCGAACAGCCGATGTTCGCGCGAACAAGTTCGCCGGCGAACAGTTTGCGCCATCCCTATTTGTAAACATAAATCCCCTGATTTGTCTATTTAGCCTGAAAAATTACATTAGCAAATCCTTAAAACATAAATGTAAAATAGAAAAACCAAGTCCAATAAAATTTCTCCAACTTCTTTGTGCAGCAGTAAGGTAAATGTTTAAGCACTGGATCCTCAAGCAAATTAAGTACTGTCTTGCATAAAAATGGGCATAAACTCAAGGGATGAAAACACAATTATGCCTCTTTATAGCTCCCTGGTAAGGCCTCACCTGGAGTATGCAGTGCATTTTTGGGCTCCAGTCCTTAAGAGGGATATAAATAAATAAGGGGGGATTAGTTTAGTGCAGTGTGGGCCCATCAGTAAGTAGCTCTTAAGTCTTTCCATGTATGGGACAGATTTCAGATTGTAGTGCATTTTAAACAAAAATCCTCCCTGTGTGCTCAGACAGGTTAATTACAACTTTTGCCAATGCTTATAATATGGGATCGAAAATCACTGTTGAAGAAACTGTTGAATTAACATTAGCCTTAGCCTACCCAAACAAGAAAACCACACTCTGCCTATGCTTTTAAGATTGGCTTGGACAATGATTTCTTGGACAGACATAATATCAAAAGCTATTGTGATACTAAATTCTGCAGTTAGTATTAGTATTACATTTTGTTGTCGGGTGCCCATTGTGATCCAAGGGTACAGCAGTCAGCCATCTTGATAAGGAGAAATCTACAGGGTGGAGAGAAGCAAGGTTCCTTACTAACTGTAAGTTTTTAACCCTTGGGTTGCCAGTTTAAGGAACATTGGGAGTAATATAAACAAACATTATACTGCTATTGTGATCCAAGGGACACATCACCATATTTTGTTGTTGTTACACCCAGGGACATAATTCAGTTTCCCTGGCCCTCTCCATGTCCTCACTTTGCGGGATAGTCCCTCCCTCTCCTCAATGAAGATCCCATTCCCTAACTGATAAATTAGGAGGAAAACCTCCCATGTGTGTCTTTTTTGGGTTCTTCCCTCTCCAGGCTCCTTCAGGATCCTAAATTTTAATTTAATTAAAGGAAGGAAGCTGGGTCTGCTGTTAGCATCCCAGTGAAGAGGGTTTTGCCTAAGGGTTTTACTTCAGCAGCTTATCTCAATCCTGCAGATGGGATCCAGTGGCTGATTATCCCTGTGCCTGCACAAACCCGGCCTGCCTCACCAAGTGCGTCTGGCAGCTTGGGGCTGTATGCTCTCTAGCCCATTCTATTTTTAGGCTTCAGGAGGGGTGGTGGCAGTTAGACAGGGCCTGCGGCACTTTCGGACCCGGAGCAGACAGTTCTGTGTAACCCGTAGGATCGTTGGGTAGGCAAGAAAGGTGGAAGCAGCAGCAAGCTCCAAAATTTCAAGATGGATATGCCTGATGATTAGGAAGGCTTATTTCCATGCGAATCTCAAAGAGCCTAACCAAATCAAAGCACACTCAACCAGGGGTCAACCATGAGCAGCAGAAGCTGGCATTTCCTTGGACATCATCTGTAGGGCAGCCTCTTGGTCTTCGCAAACACTTTCAGTTCCCATTTCAAGTCAGATCTTCAGAATATTCACAGTTTGGATCTAACATTCTGAAATTGCCCTGTGGGGCCAAATAAATACATTTTGCAGTTATTCTGAATCCTTCATTACCCACCCAGGGCCAGGCAAGTCCTGAAAAGGACATGGAGAGGACATGGAGAGGGTCAGGGATAAGGGAAAATGTTCTTCCTACTACTTTCCTTTCCCTGGGCCCTCTCCATGTCCAGGTTTCACCCCCCCCCCCCC
>CM044438.1:23089712-23101310 GCA_024363595.1 Xenopus borealis
TTCCTTTTGCCCACCTTAGATTTTCTAACTGTCACCCAGCTAGCTGCCTCAACATCCTGCGGCTGTTCAATACCCCCAAACTATCTGACCCCGCTAGGTCCTGCTCAGTGAGCAAGAAACTCCTTTCGAGATTGTCAATCGACCGCAGTGTTGCAATTTGTTCCTCTAGTGCTCTAACTCGAGCCTCCAAAGTGGCAATTTGCTCACATCCACCACAGAGCTAAGCAGTTTGGATCTGTTGTTCCAAATCTGCATACATATCACAGACTGTGCACTGGGTCAGACCTTCAATCTTGCTTGCACTCATTATCCCAGTTACAGATCAAAACAGTAATAATTAAAAAGAAAATCAGGGTTTAGAACAAACTTTTGACCTAGTTTGAACCTTCTTTAGTTTATAACTCCTGATTTGCAAATCCACTTACAGATCCCCCACTTAACTCCTGATTTGCAACTCCACTTACAGATCCCCCACTTAACTCCTGATTTGCAACTCTACTTACAGATCCCCCACTTAAAGAGCAAACATTTAAGAGCAGCTAAACACTAGAGCAAGCTCCACTGGAGTCCCAGGGGTTCTATTTATACAGTCTGTTCAGGTGCAACTAATCAAACCCCACCCCCTCAAACTAAAGCAGGTTGTGACAAACTTGCTGTAAGCACAATAGCACACCAAACTTTGATATTTAGCACCAAATACAGAAAGAAAATATATAAAAAATTAAACCACAGTATTTAACTAAACCACCTTACATAAAAATAAGACTTAATAACAAATACTTATCCTTTTCAATCGGTTTGTTTGTTAGTTTGTTTTGAGTTGCTTTTTCCAGTCAGCAGCCTGTTTGGTGCAGCTGTTGGGTCTCCAACTCAATCTGTAATCAATCTAACTTGCAGGAGGGATATGTGCACAGATATTGCAGTCATCTTTTTTCCTTTTACTAAGTAGCATCGCTATAGCACAGGATACTTGCTTTATGTTCTGACTGTATTTAATGTGATTTAATGTGATTGGCATCTTAATGTGTACTGTACTTGGGTAACTATAATCTGCTGTCATTTGTCTGGGGTTGCAGGTGGCTTACTGTGTAATGCACTTATGGTATAAGAAGCCATTGTCTATTACCATATGTGTGTTTAGGGTGTTAGTATGTACTTGGATACTTAAAGACCGAACTCTAAAATAGTGATCCCCAAACAGTAGCTCAACATGGTGCTCAACAACCCCCTTGGAGGTTGCTCTTAGTGGACTTAAAGCAGGGGCGTATTTTTTAATTCCAGGATTGGAGGCATTTTTTGGTAAAATAAAAACCAAATGTACTGCCAAATAGAGCCACCTGTAGTCTGTATGGACTGGCAAGTACACCAATACACAATCACAGCCAATACACAATCACAGCCAATACACAATCACAGTCCGTTTTTGTCATCCCCATGCTTGTGTTGCTCCAAAGCTCTGTTTACATTTTTACATTTGAATGTGGCTCACAGTTAAAAAAAAAGTTGGGGACCTCTGCTCTAACTTGTACTTGGAGCTGCCTTTGAATATTGGTCTTGGGGTGTAGAAGCCACTGATATTGTATTATATGAAGTT
Source organism: Xenopus borealis (assembly GCA_024363595.1). Classification (NCBI taxonomy): domain Eukaryota; kingdom Metazoa; phylum Chordata; class Amphibia; order Anura; family Pipidae; genus Xenopus; species Xenopus borealis. Next base: position 23,091,307 of record CM044438.1, read on the forward strand.
GATAGCATTACCTATTTACCTATGAAGTATCCAAATTTCTTGCAGAGACACACTTTTAGGAATGTGTGTTTGTAAAGGGTGTGTCCTTTAAAAGTGCAACTTTTTTGCAGTGGATTGATGCGTGCGCCTCATTATTTCTCTACCTTGCCACCCCAACCAAAAACATCTTCTGCTGCCTATGTGCACGCCCCTGCCACTTGCATGTGCTTGTATGTGAAAGAAGCTTGCACAAATGCTGCTAGACTGTGCGAAAGACACGTCCTGCGAATGTGCGGACACCATCGGCCACTGATTATGGAGCAGGTCTGGCCACACAGGGGAAGGTCCAGTCTGATGAATCTATGCACTCATGCCCTGATTTTAAAGTGCTACAATTGTTTGACCCTGTGTATGTTTGCTTTTTGAAAGTGCTTTTACTTTTTTAAACAAACAACCATTAAATAATTGCAGGATTTTACAAATATATTATTATCCTTTTTAAAATCAGGCAAGTCATGAAAGATTTATTTTTCCCTCTGTGTCAAAGGGGGAGAGGCTTCAGATGGGGTTTGGTGCCTTCTTCTAGATTAGTGCTGTTCAACTTCTGTGGTACCGATGGCCATAAATAATACATTTCTAGAGAGCCAATGTTGACCAGTCTCTTTTTTTTTTCAACCACACCCACTTTAAACCATACTATTGTTACCACAAGAACTTTTAAGACCATATCAACATTAATGGTGGCAACACACCAAAAGAACATATAGTTTGTGTTCATTGCAGATACATCACTCATCTGTGAGAAATATTAAGATATACTCTTAAATCACAATCCATCAAATAAGATCCGCACTCTCAGGTCTTAAAAGTCTTACAAAAATAAATTGTTACAAGAAGGACTAATGTTTTGGCCGATTCCACGGCCTTTCTCAACGTGCCTAGTTCTCAATAAAAATGCCATGTATACACTTATTGGAGGGAAAACAACTAAAATAATGATGACATACCATCCATGTCAGCAATAAATACCATTTAAACATCACACTTTGATAGCACTTAGAATAAATACATTCATTCATAGCACCAATTTATACTACAAAAATGAATAACATCCTGGTCTAAACAATCCATTTACACTAATGATAAAATCAAGATAAAGTGTAACGTTACTTGTCTTGCCACTTCTTACTTAGTTGCTAATGGCATTTGTTACTAAAGTATCACGTTTCAGATATGTTAAAAGTCTGCTGCGGAGATCTCACCTACCCGATCATTTTATATAATAATTTACTAGAACTAGTGTTCAAAATAAAGATATACACTTAAATTCAAATGCCTCCTACACCCATGAAATAATCACCTTATTTCCAAATACCAACACACCCCCATAACAGACACTCGCCAGGCTCATCTCTCACATGCAGCAGGCAGAGTGAGGCACACAGGGACCATAGGACCAGTGGAGATTTTAAGCCACTTGCTGCTTGAGTTAGCTCCTGCAATGCTGCCCCCGTCTCTCCCCATTGCATTCCTTTTTTGTGCAGGAGGGGGCATCGCTAATGCACAACCTTCTGGTTTTAACGCCCAGAAATATGGCTGGCTCTTAAAGTTACTAAGGGTCCCTGGTAACTAGGGAGCTGCTGCCGCCTGACTCAACTTGTCTCATGGCAGCAGCACCCCTGCATAGAACAGGCACATACAGGCAGTGTAGGGCAGACAGAATGTGGAACACACAGGCAGCATAGGGCAGTCAAAGTATGGCACACTATTCAGACCACACTAAGATGAACAGAATGTACTGTACCATGTACAGTGACAAAGGGATGAGTTCTCCTTTAAACTGATACTAGATGTAAGTATCTTATCTTTATCTTGCACCACTTTGCCGTAACCTGTCAATATCCTATGCTCAGATTAATGGTAATTTTCTTTTCAGACACAAGATAAGCTCTGTTTTTATAATTTTTCATCCACACAATTTATTATATTTCTACACAATTACATTTTGAGATAATTTTAAATCATAGAAGGTGGCAAAGAAGTGGAAGATTACTGTAACTGTTTTTGCTAACAATAGAATTGCTTTTTTTGTATATCCTGTTTTTTTGTACATTCAGATTGTCAAATGAAAACCAGAGCAAAGAGCCTGAAACTTTTGAGAACCATGAAAGCATAAAACATGTTCCAAAGAGTATTTTTGGATTCAAATTCTTAGCAGCTTCGGGGTATACTACATCTATAAAAATTCAAGTTTTTTTATCTGCCCCTTTAAAACTCAACTAGAAAAATGTGAGTTTTTTGAGTAAATAACTCCCTTTATAATCTGCTGACTTAAATGAATAAGTTAGTTATTTGACACCTTGCCAATAGGTATAACTGTGTCATTAGTTCAAGTACGAAAACACCACTTTCTGTGGATAATTTTAAAGACTAACATCCCCTGTCTCTGTGGAAAGAATGGTGTCTTCCAGAGTATTAGGGGAAAAGAAGATTAACCTTTTTGAAATCTACAGGGAACTGCTATAGGCAGTTATTGAGAGAGAATCATTCTTGTGCATATAAGAGAAACCTCTCTTAGTTCCTAGCTAGGATTAACCAGTATGTGTTATAAGAGTGGGTCAGAGCAGCCCAAAGCTCCAACAGGAATTAGTAGGTTAGTACCTGGGTGCAGTGTCAGACTGGGACACCAGGGGCCCACCCTAAAACCTTAGACCAGGGGCCCTCCATAAAACCTTTGACCAGGGGCCCACTCTCAGTACTAATATTCTTCATCTCCTCAATCAACCACTATTCTCCTAATTTGTTTTCCTTACAAACTATAAACAATTATTCCATCTATTTAACCTCTTTGTTCTCATAGAAATAGGGATAAGGATAATGTTTCTCTACAGTGAGGGATCCCCATTCTACAAGCAGCATTCAGCAAAAGCCCTGGTTGGGTGAGACCATTAAACATTGCTCATATTCTTATATTGAATTACATATGCCTCAATGTCTTAAATATATTGATAATGGGTTGAGTGCAGAGGACCTCTTGTATTTGTCTATTTGCATTTTGTGGTCACAACCTCATTGTGGGGGCCTAATGGTTTTAAAAATTAGTGGTGAGCACAACTTTTCCTTGTTTGTTGTAGTTATAGTGGAGCAGTGACCAGCTCCTTGTTGTAGCCCCCACCCTTCCCAGCTATAGTCAGGTGATCCCACTGGTGTCTAATAAAAGAGCAACCAAGTTTGGGAGTTTTACTTTGAAAGCAGCAAGTAAGTTGCAGGTAAAACGTAGTCCCTTTGTAAAATGCATAATGAAGCAATAGAATTCTTAATGAATCAGATGAAATTGAAGGTAGGACTGGCCAGATATGGGATGACTTTGACGTACACTGTAGTTGGCCAGCTTAAATATATTGCAATATATGGACAAACAATCCCTGTTGTGTAAAGGGTAAGGCATTTTTTTAGTAGCTGTATGCACAGAATGTCTCAATGTCTTAAATATATTGATAATGGGTTGAGTGCAGATGACCTCTTGTATTTGTCTATTTGTATTTTGTGGTCACAGTCTCATTGCACCCCCGCCTAATGGTTTTAAATTAGTGGTGAGCACAACTTTTTCTTGTTTGTTTTTAGTGATGGGCGAATCTCCCGAGATTCGCTTCGCCGAAAAATTCACGAATTTCCAGAGAAATTTGCGAATTGCCGAAAAATTAGCAAAATGAGTTGCGGGACGCTTTTGACGCGCGTTGCGTCAACTTTGGTGCGTCGCGTTATCTAAAGCAAATCTACCAATATACAATTCAACAATCCTATAACAAGAAAAAGGACACAGGAAGTATTCTACTGTTTATAAATATGTTCTGACTAATCGTCTCAGTTCCAAAGTGATATCTGCTTTTTTTGCAGCTCTGCTTACAACTGGCAGCCCAAGGCATGTGCTGTTTATAAAATACTTAATTGCCTTTTAAAACTAGCTGTTTCACATTAAGTGCAATTTTATTGCAGTGCACAGTTTTGTTTCTGTGGTTCGGTACCTGTAAGCAAAACCCTCTAACAGCATAATCTAGGAGTGGCTTCTCTTTGTAGAAAAGAAAGGGTAGATTTACATATCATTATGTCCCCAGCCTCATATGAGAGTTGGAGCATCTTCTACTCTACTGGAAAGTAGTGTACATGTTTAATAAGCTTCTACAGCAAGACAGCAGGATGCTGTCAAGTGTGTAATGGATGCAGAATACTCAGCTAACTGTCAGAAAAATCATATATCGATTATAGATAGTGAGACATTTCCTTATTATTGATCTTTATCTCAGTTAGAATGCCAGGTGTTTTTTCTATCCTCTCCAGAAAGAAATTCACAGTTCACAGTTATAAATAAATTACCAGTTTCCTTTAAATTGCAAAGGCAAAGTCTGATTTCGGAGAAAAAAATAGTCAGAGGCAAGATGCATATTCTCTTCAGTGCCTATTCAGCAAAGGTAACATTGTAAAAGCAAAGATTTAGAACTATGTTGCAGGAGATACTTTTGTTTTGTAATAAGAAAAAAAAATATTTCTATATTTGTGATAAATCACATAAACTACACAATGTCTCTCAAACTATGCTGATTGAAAATTAATATATGTTTCCACTTGCTAGTGTTATTGCCGTTACTTAGTGATGTTCAAATCTGACCGGTTTTACTTCACCTAAAGTTTGCTAAACGCCGAATATTATCTGAAATGCATTAAAGGCTATGGTCAACATTTGCCCGACAAATTTTTGATGTGCAACAAATTTTTTGACCCATTAGAGTCTATGGCCATCATTTTCATGGCAAAACTTTGTGAAAAATTTTGCTTGTCGCTACAAAGCTAGCTTGTGCTATATGTCATAAAAGCTCATGGTCTATCCTGAATCCTCTACCTGGTTTCCAGTCAGTCAACCGACCACTGACTGAAGTAATAGAGTTCCCAAGTCAGAAAAAGTGCATAGCATTGTGAATTTACTAAATTAAAACCTGGCAACACATTAACTATGAATTGATTTTCAAAGGATTAAACACAGAAGGCAAATGGAATGTCTTAGACATTAGAAAAATATATTTCTCTACATTTTCATTATAAGTATTGTTAAGGTTATCATAGAGATTGTTATGAAAAATGTTCATTTAAGGCTAGAATAAGTTAGATGGGTCTGCTGATACATGTGAGGATAAGGAGAAATATTGAGAAAATAGAACCCCACTTGTAACCCATAATTTCAATCAAGTATGGGTTAGAAGAACCTTATTAAATAGTAATAAATAGTTGAATCAAAAAATCATAAATTCATCAATTCAAAAATGTGATTTTATACTCAGGTGTTTGTTTCCTTTTGCATAATCCTTCTGTTTTTAATTCAATGTTTCCTTCCTTTCTAAGGGGCTGAGGATTTGTGGCTTTTTAGGGCAACTGTAGATCTTCTCAAGTTTGTAGGGCAAGGTAATCTACAACGCCACAGTCCCGGTTACCCTGTCCTGCCTTTAACTTTTATGGATTTTAGCAATAAGTTTTTTTAACTCACCTCTAGTTTAACTCACCTCTATTATTAGTGAATCCTTTTTAATCACGGATTTTCAAGTATATTAGTAGCACTGAACTTTATTTGGTTCACAGATCAGATAAATATTACATATGACCATTAGTCTTTGATTATTAATGGGAATCAAATTGAGATATTCTAATTTGATTTATATTTTTAATTCATTTTTCACTCATTTAATTAACTGGATTTTCTCTACTTATTAATTAATTTGATTGATTTAGAATTATCAGAAATTAATTTTGTAATTGATGAATTCATGATTTTTTGATTCAACTATTTATTGCACTGCACTTTAGGAGTAGAATTATAATATTTCTTTAATAAGGTTCTTCTAACCCATACTTGATTGAAATTATTGGCTAGAAGTGGGGTTCTATTTTCTCAATATTTCTCTTTATCCTCACAATCATCTGACTGGTGTCAGACCTCAGCTTGTAAGCTATTTAAAGGATTTTGATATTTATATTTATATATATATATATATATAGTAGATTCACCTTTTCAATTCTGCTGATACATGTATTAGGTACAAGAAGACCAATACACTCACTACCTTAGATATGTTCAAGAAGGGGTTGGATGGCTTTTTTAAACAAGTTTTAAGCAAGTTAGAAATACAAATTTAATAAAGGTTTATTTAAAATAGCTTTTAATGAGAGTGAATGTGTGCCATGGTGTAAGGCAGATGCATGATAGAGGGGCAATGGACCCAACAGGGATCATGGGCTGATAAAAGTTTCTCTACCACCACCACTCAGCACTGGGTACACACAAAGACCTGGGAACCCTGTGGCAAATACAACTATGATGTCCCATTACAGAAAACCAGTCCATCAGCAGCTCTCGTGAGATGGAGTTTACTAATTTGATCTGGATGTGCCCCCTGTCTCCTAGGTTTCTGGGTCCTGCCACAACTTTCACACAGGAACAAACCAGTGAGGCAGATACACCAATGATTTAGTCAGGGGCGAAGCCCTCTCCCAACAGCTAGCTGAGCTACTATCAACAGCCCTTGCTTACAATCATACAATGGGACATAACTAATTTGGAAGAATGGACAGACCAGCTTGAAAGTAATATGAATAAAAGTATCATGTGATACAAATACTATTAGATACAACCAGCTGCCCAGCATCCCCTAGGGGATGAGCTGCTTTCATTAAAATTACATTGTCTATGTGACAAAATCTAAGGGTGTGGGGAGTCTCTTCCAAAAGATATCAGAAGATTTGTATGTCCCCCTTTTCTCTGCTATAAACCTGGACCTCCCCACCGAGGCATGGCCTTTTAAAAAGAGGCCGGGAGCCTTAGGAGCTAGACTATCTAATTCATCCACTCCAAGATACATCATAGTGTGTCTACATTACTTTGAAAGCAAGGAAAGCATCATAGCAAAAACCCAAAATCTTCAGTACATTGTACATCAGGGCCACAAGGAGCACATTTTCAATGACATATCTCCTACTACATTACATAAATGGAGAGAACTTCACCATGTAACCCAATGACTGACATAATACAACATATTCTATACAGTAGGTAGGGTTCCCATAAAGCTGATTACAGCCAATAAATATAGGATACATTCCAGAACCCCAAACATCTCCAGGATCTTGGTTTTCCATGAAAAGCAATACCATTTATTCCCAGTCTAGGAAAGGTGAACTGGACACCCCACCTCAAATACCACAACTGTCATACCACACAATAACCTGAATGAGGCTTTTTTGAATGACTCCCTTGTATGTGCTGATTTCATCGAGAGTATTAAAAGCTACTTTACAGATTACCCACAATTACTTGAGTATTTATGTCCTATGAAAAGTGCATAAAGAAGTTCTAAGAGATAAACTTATATACATATGCAGCCACTTGGATTTGTGAGTTAAATGCGTCATGACTCAGGATAATTGAAGAAACTGTGTTATCTAAAGTTATCTTAACTAATTTAATGCATTTAACCTTTTCATTAGCATACCAAAGCACCATTGTTTTCAATGGTGAACTCTTTAATTGGATGGGATGCTGTGACACAATATTCTGTGATAAGTGGGATAAATGGGATAGATGAGTTAAGTTATTCTGTGTCAAATGCACTATCCAAATTGGCTTTATCTGTATATAGCATCTGCTAGAAAGTGTGTATGTATACTAAGGTAACTCTGGAATGGAAACCTAGTCATTTCATACATAAGACACATACCAGCCCAACTGTTGGGCAACACAAGGAAATCCTTCGGGATTGTAAGAAGCCCAATTTACTCTCATCAGGAGTAATTGAAAAAGCCCTAAAATGGACATGACAACATTCTATGAAATTGAAGATGAGTCACATTCACTGTTAAGGGAGGCAGAAGTCTTATGAGTGGAGCTCTTCAGCAATTGTAAAGAGTCCAGCAAATTTGTTGTAGGAGTATGATATTAGAAACCCTAATGTAAGTGAGGAGGAGGAGGCTAAGCTTCTGATGCAAAATAAAAGGCTGCTAGTTTTGGGAAAGTAATGATAATTGAGGATGTAATTACCCAGATATTGACTGGAGCAATAATACAGCCAGGTCAGTTAATTGGAACAAGTTTATAAACTTGTTATGACAAATTTATGGTATAAGTTGCGGAGGAGCCAACCAGAAAAAAATGTTATTCTGGATCTAGTGCTCTCTAATGACCCAGAACGTTTAGCAAATGTGCAAGTAATTGGACCCTTGGGTAATAGTGACCATAATATTATATAATTAAGGGTCAAATTTACTAATGGGCATTTCGAAGTGGAAAAAACTTCTAAATTCGACGATCAAATTTTTTTTGGGGGGGTTATTTTCGATCGAATATGGACATTATTGCTTGAAAACTGGTGTATTTGTTCGAATGAAAAATTGTTGGAATCATTCGATTTGATCGAAAGATTAGAATTCATCAAAATTTGAAATTTTAATTTTAAAAATTAAAATTGTATTCAAATTTTCACTTCGACCTTTAGTAAATCTGTCTGTTGGGACAGAAGCTATGTTTAATGAATACTATAAAATATGTTGTAAAACAGCAATCCGGTAGGCAAAGAAAGAAAAATGAGGAGCACATTGAGGCTGAGGCTAAGAGTAAACCCAAACAGTTTTTTAAGTACAAATAGAGCCAGTCTGTTTTCTGTGTCTGGCGCACTGTAACTAAATGGGATAGATGCGCTATGCAAGCTGAATGCAGTTCCCCACATTGCCCTGACTATCCACAAAAGGGTTCGTTCAGTTTCCGTCAATCACATTACTGAAAATGAACACCAGGTGGCGCATGGTACACGGGGACTTGCTACTGTTCTCCGCCTCCTCCTCCCTCCCCCCTGATGAATATGTTTCCTGCACAGTGCATATAGATAAATTGTGACAGAAAGACACAGCAAGCCAAATGCAAGAAACTCCCCCATTTAGTAAAACAGTCATCCTACCCCCTGCATTGATGTGCATTGCTTCTGTGTCTGTGGTTAGCAGTGTCGGACTGGCCCACAGGGATACCAGGAAAACTCACAGTGGGCCCAGGTGTCAGTGGGCCTCCTTGCTTCTAACAATTTGGCTTATTTCATGTTCATTCCCTATTTCTTTTTGTGGAAAAAGAGGCTTAATAATGGAAGAATAGAGTATAGTAAGTAGATTTAGTGAGGTTTAGTGAGGACAAAATCATGCGCGTCGGAACCGGGGGGGCCAGAGGGGCTGCAGCCCCCGCCAAAAAAATTTCTCATAATTTTTTTTTTCTTTAACAATTTTACTTAATGTGGAAGTAAGTGACGCTGCAAGCGTTTCGCGCTAAAAACCGGCGCCATTATCTAGCCTTTTTCATTAGAAGAAGGCTGATAGCTTGCATGATGTAAATTAGCCAATCACGTTAAGTCAATTAGCATAATGGCGCCAAAATTCTAAGCGATGATTGGCAGACTCATTTATGCTGTACACTGGTCCCTCCCTGCCACTCCCTGCTGATTCCTTTGAAAGAGAGGACCTCCTGCTGTGCGGCTCTGTGTGGTGTGCAGTATGTGGTAAGCCGTTTCTATTCTTGCCTGCTGGTACTGACTGCTCTCTGTCTTCAGCCTCAAGCTCTGCACTCCCCAGAGCCCAGTTCCCATTTTCTATATTTTCTGTCTGGGCTTGTAACTGTAACTTGGTTTTTCTCCCTCTAGTCTGCCTTATTAAATAGAAGTTGTTTGGCTGGCCTTCTTACTTTGCTAATTAAATCACCCCCCCCGCACTGTACCTTGCCTCCCAGACCCTGTTCCAATTCCTTTAGGCTTATTTTATATATGTGGTGCTGGCAACCTGCAAAGTGCAAACCTTACACCCACACTGCACCCCTGCCATGTTTAGGTGAAAAGCTTAAAAAAATGACATGGCTTCACCTCAGTCCAGCCTAAGTGCCACACAGCCCTAATGGAAGGTGACTTCTTTATTTATTTATTTTTTAAACGGCTCCCTTTATCACAAGTTAA
>CM044438.1:23148880-23168820 GCA_024363595.1 Xenopus borealis
TTGATTCTGCAGGACTGAAACTGAACCTTTCCAAATGCCACTTCAGACAAAATCAGCTGTCATTTTTGTATCATATAATTTCACAAGAGGGATTACTGCTGGACCCTGACCATGTCAAGGCTTATACTGACAGAAAACATGGACAATCTAAATTAACTGCACAACTTAAAGTGATACACCAGCGTGGACCACACACATATTAAATGTCTGATGGACACATATGGAATGCAAGTCGTCTTGCTCCTGCTAGATATGACTTTGGAGAAGCTCCATTTGATGAAGAACATTTTTGTACAACTGCAATAGGCCTGAAGAAAGTGAAGAAAACTACCTGCATGGACCAACGTCTATGTGATGTGATGAATGTATATTATTGCTTTACGATGCATACTGTTTCATTGTTACTGTTTATTATATTTGTCCAAATGCTTTCCTACTAAAGGGGGAATGTGGTTTTTATACAAATGGCCTGCAGGTGTCACTGTGTATTATGCATATACACAGTACTTTCTGTGCAGGTTGAGAGTGATAGAGTTGGAAATTACTGTTGTGTAATGGCTGCATGAAATTGCTAATAAAGCATTGTTATACTCTGCTCATCCTCGGCTATCAAAACATAACAAACCTCTTTGTTACATACCTAAATGAACATCAGGAGCCACAAATGGGGTAAAATGTTCACAGCATTTATTCACATTTATCAAATAAATAGGACCATGCCAGCCTCACCCCAAGGCAATATGTAAACCCCAGATTACAATGCTACAATGCTTTGCAGTTCCTCACTGAAGACTTGAGATCAGCACTATGTCATTATATCCACCACTGGCTGCCTCTACCTATAGAAAAGATTACCATAACTCTACTAGCAAGAGCTGCATTTCTCACCATGACAGAGAGAGAGAGGTTCAGCAGCCATGCTGCTGGTCCCGAATCTGTGGTGTCTCCATAATAGCAAATTCAAGTAGGCTGTCACCTAGCACAAGCAGAGTAGCATTTGTATCAATCATCCCACCATGCAGTCATGGGAGAGAAACTCCTTTATCACTCTTCTAAATTTATCCGTGCAGAACTCTGGCAAGATCCTACCACCACAAATAGCACAACTAAAACCCTTCAGTTGGGTTCATCCCCACCATAACTTTATAGCTATTGGTTATTTGTTAACATTAACAATACATGGAAAAATAATAAAAATTAAAAATTCTCAAAATATACAAAACATTTCTTCAGGGTCGTGCCGGCAGGGTGCCCTTGGCACCTGGTTGGATACTCCCTAGGGAGTGATGGAGTGAGGGAGTGACATAGGGAGAGGAGGGCGTAAAAGAGGCAGGGGGAGTGCTAGAAGGGGGGGTGAAGAGGAGGATGCCCCAACATCTTTTGCCCTAGGCAGGTGCCTATCCTGCCTACCCCCTGCATTTCTTTGTATCACACCTACTGTATCACGGGATGAAATAAAATTGGCTATTAGCCTTATGGTATAATTTGTTTCTTTTGTTTGTTTTAATATCATACATTTGCAAGCCATAAAGAAATACATCCTTTTATTGAAATACCTTTAAATAGTCTATGATGTGTGCAATTGCCAGCATAGCCAGCTACACCCCTTTGAATGTTTATTTGTTGGACAGGTCACAGCAAGGGTGCCTGCCATACAATAATAGTTCACTGCTAGAGAACTGGATGAGGACAAAAATCAAAACCACTAGGTCAGGAAACTTGACCTAAGAAAGCATAGCATTATTTAGCTAATAACCATTTACTCTGCCCATGTGGCAGACTAGGATGCTCACCCAGCCTTTCAAATACAATTTGATTCCATCCTGGATACCAAAATGCCTTCTTTTAATAGCTATGAAAGGCAGGTTCAGCTTGCCCATCTGTTCTGGGGCCCTCAGCTGCCTCTGCCCAGCTCTGAGGGTTAGGTCAACCAACCCCTTACCATGCTTCTTCTGTAGTAACCCATCCACTCTCTAGAGACCCCCTCCAGCTATACATGCCTAGCTCAGAGGATTAGGTCAACCAACCACTTTGTTAGCAGGTCCAGTAACAGCCGTCTCCATGCTGTGAAAACCCATCTCAGAGATCCCAGCTCTGAGGTTAAGGCCAAATGGCCATTTACTATGTTGCATCTGTAGCAGCCTTCTCTATGCCTTGGAGACCCATTTCAGAGATCCCAGCTCAGAGGGTAAGGCCAACTGGCCATTCCACTATGTTGTGTCCGTATCCGCCCTCTCCATCTGAGAGATCCCAGCTATGAGAATAAGGCCAACCAGTCATCTACAAGGACTCCAAGGTCCTTTTCCATAATGCATTTGCCTAGTGCAGTCCCATTAAGGGTATAAGTGGTTTGAATATTTTTACATCCCAGGTGCATGACTTTACATTTATCAATATTGAATCTCATTTGCCACTTAGCTGCCCAGATTGCCAGTTTGTCAAGATCCTGTTGCAAGGATGCCACATCCTGGATGGAATTAATTGGGCTGGATAGTTTTATGTCATCTGCAAAGACTGATACATTACTTACAACACCCTCCCCTAAGTCATTAATGAACAAGTTAAATAAAAGTGGACCCAATACCGAGCCCTGAGGGACCCCACTAAGAACCTTACTCCAAGTAGAGAATGTACCATTAACAACCACCCTCTGTACCCGATCCTGTAGCCAGTTCCCTATCCATGTGCAAACGACTTCATTAAGCCCAACAGACCTTAATTTATAAATCATTTGTGGAGGCACAGTATAAAACACTTTAGCAAACTCCAAATAGTTAACATCTACAAAGCAGTCCCCTGTGGGGCACAGTATCAAACGCTTTGGCAAAATACAAATAGATCACATCTACTGCCCCCCCCCACTGTCCAGCATCTTACTTACCTCATCATAAAAAGCAATCAAATTTGTCTGGCATGACCTATCCTTCATAAAGCCATGCTGATTTCTGCTCATAATGCCATTCACTAGGACAAAATTTTGAATGTGATCTCTTAACAAGCCTTCAAATAATTTGCCCACCACAGATGTCAAATTTACTGGCCTATAATTGCCAGGCTGAGATCGTAATCCCTTTTTAAATATTGGGATGACATCAGCTTTCCTCCAATCCATAGGCACCATACCAGATGAAAGTGAATCTGAGAAAATAAGAAATAGGGGATAGTCTAAAACTGAACTAACTAAGCTCTCTTAGAACCCGTGGATGTATACCATCAGGCACTGGCGCCTTGTTTACATTAATTTTTATTAAAGCTTTATGAATCATATCCTGAGTCAGCCACTGACTAGATTGAGCTGAGTCAGTGCATCTATGAAGCGAGCCTGGGAACTCAGACTCTATTGTATACACTGAAGAAAAAAACTGATTTAGCACATTTGCCTTTTCTGTATCGGTTACAACCATACTGGTACCATTATTTAATGGAGCAACACTCTCTATTAATATATTTAAAAAACTTTTTAGGGTTACTTTTCGCCTGCGCCGCAATTAATTCTTCATTTCCTTTCTTTGCCTTCCGGATTGCTGATTTACAACATTTATTATAGTGTTTATATTCATTAAATGCAGCTTCTGTCCCAACAGACTTGTAGTTTTTAAATGCCTTTTTCTTCTTTCCTATTATCTTCTTTAGATCTGTATTAATCCACATAGGCTGATTCTTAGAGCTTCTACATTTACTCCTTAAGGGAATACATTGAGAACAGTAATGATTTAATATCATTTTAAATGGCAACCATTTCTGTTCTGTGGTTTTAGCTGAAAACATAATGCCCCAATCAATACTCTGAAGGGCAGCCCTAAAGGCACTAAAATTAGCTTTTCCAAAATTCATGGTTTTTGTTGCCCCAGTATATATTTGTTTTTTGCACCAGACATTAAATGATATAACATTATGGTCACTATTACCCAGGGGTTCAATGACTTGCACATTTGCTATAAGTTCTGGGTCTTTTGAGATCACTAGATCCAGAATAGCATTTTTTTCTGGTAGGCTCCTCAACAACCTGTGCCATAAAATTGGCATGCAACAAGTTATAAACTTATTCCCATGAATTGATCTGGCAGTACTGTTGCTCCAGTCAATATTTGGGTAATTAAAATCCCCCATTTTCCATTCCTTTGCCCACTATCTCATCTAACCTGTCTTCCTCTGTACCTATTATAGAACCCCCCCACGCCTAGTTTAAAATCTTCTCCAACCATCTAGCCATCTTCTCCCCCAAAACATCTTCTCCCCCATCTCTAGCAAAGAGCCTGTAGCCGACTGAGAAATCAGCCCAGTTCTCCAAAACCCTCCTCCCTACACCAATCTTTCAGCCACGCATTAATCTCCCTAAGCTCCCGCTGCCTTCTTAGCGTTGCTCGTGGCACAGGTAATATCTCTGAGAAAATTACCTTGGAAGTCCTCGCCCTCAACTTTACACCTAGTTTTTTAAAATCGTTCTTGAGCACTTCACCACCTCCTCTTACTTGGTCACTCCCTCCAGCCACACAAGCCTAGATCATAAGGTCCCAGCTCAGAGGAAACTGTCAACCAATCACCTATCCTTAAAGCGATACTGACATGTTCCTATAAAAATCCAAGGAATGTGTCAAGTAGGTGCTGCGCCTGGAATAGTTCTCCTCAAAGCCCACCTCAAAGCTGCCCCCAGCCCCATGAACCTGCAACCCAACCAACCGACACTGCTATATGATCTTGTGTGCCGTTTCAGTGATGCTGGACTGTGGAACAGGGCTTCAACCTATGGAAGGATTCCAATGACCTCAGCCCAGAGTCACTGAAACAATGCAGAAGATCCATTAGTAGTGTCAGTGGGTTGGCTGCACATGGATCTGCAGGGCTGGGGGTGACTTTGAGGGGGTGCTTTGATGAGTGCTTTGTGGGGAACTATTCCATGTGCAGCACCTACTTGATACTGACATGTTCTTATGATTTTTAAAGGAACATGTCATTATCTATTTAAGCTTTGATATTATGGACATTGTAATGACAACTCACCAAGGAAAGACATAACTGATAAGCTTGTTGTGACTGAGATGGTGCCTATTAGCTTGCTTGCACCTTTGCACCACAATCGCACTCCCCCGCCCCCCAGTGACCTCTGTCCAGAAATTCAAGGCTTGGCTCTATGAAAATGAAAGCTGAAATTGTAAGCTAAGTGATCAGTTTAAATATATAAATATAATAAACCTACCTCTACCCATGGCACATAAAGGGAAACTACTAATTTTATATAATTGCACACATGGTGAAATTGCATCTACACCTGATATGCAAGCTAGGTGCTATGAAACTGCAAGGGACATTTTGCTAGGTGTATGGTTTTTGTGCTGGCACTGTGGACGTTATTTAAAGCATGAAGTAAAAAAAAACCTTTTCCCAGAAAGAATGATTGCCAATGATCAACCTGAGTTCCCTGACATTGCAGCCACCTAACTGCTAGGAGTTGTGTGGGCAGTTGTAACCATGCTTGATAAAGGGGTTATCCACGAAACGTTGCATGCCGCAGTAAATACATTTTCTAGCAAGGATTTTGCCCTGCCAGCAACACCTGTGTGTTCGTAAAATTTGTATTTTGGCAATTGGAAGAGGCACCTGTCTGTCAAGAGCATGTCATGCTACCAGGTGGCATCCTAACATAGTTCTAGTTGTACGCCCCAGGCTTATCTGATCCAAGCTACCAGAAGCAGTCTATGCCTTATATAATTACCCATCTGTATCTGTAAACCTACTAGACATACTGTATTAACAGAGAATTTTACCATATGTAGGTTCCGTTTACAGTAGCAGAATGTCCTCTGAGCATGAGCTGAAATCTGTAAGTCAATAAAGCCCAGTAAAATTACTGGTCAGAATCCAATGACAGGCTGCTGGATCAAGTAACAATATCAATAGAAATACCGTGAAATGTGCAGACTCATGTAAGCAAAGTCCAGGAAAGTTTCTGTATTCAGGCTTTGTCGCTATTCATGACTTGAAGCCAAACTTCTCACTGCCTTAACCCATTACTTTTCACCCAATCACAGCTATATCTGATACTGTGAATCTCTAAACATAAACCAGTATATTCTGGCTGCTGTTTGTGGATCTCCTATGGATCCCCTGTCATGCAGCCCCTGCATTTATAGCTACAAGGCTTTCCTTTCCTGCCATAAAAAATGAAAAGCACTTATAACATATTGTTATTCATGAACATTGTAAGGCAAATTTGTTATGGGGTAATATATATTTACCTTATAGCTTTTACACAAGTGTTGATAACTGTTTTTTTATCCTGCCCTGGAAAACTCCTCTGCTCTTCTCAGAACAATCATTTAGTTGCACCCCCCAGTGCTACTGCTGTTTTCTGCTTTTAACCCTTCACTCTTGCTACTCCTTACATTTAGAATGCCATTCCTGAATTCCTCTGGAGAGAATCTTAAAGACTACAGTCGCATTATACCTGAAAAGTGAAGCCTTCTGAAATCAGAAGGTATTAACTTGTCTCATGCCATACACATAACATTGCCTAGATACCAAAATGAGAGTTTCAATTCTCCCATAAGGCATCATGGGCGGAGACATGTAAATCACTCCTTTATGTCCCTTTGGCCAACTATGCATCTAGAACTGCTGGTTTATAGCACCGATACTGCCTAATGGTTCAGAGCCATATATCCAAACTTACAGACAGCCTGTTTTCGATCTTGTTGGTGCAAATATTGGAACATGGCTTCTGAGGGGTAGGACTTGAAGAGCAGCGAACTGGGAACTTGCACTTTATTGCAGTGTTACCCACTGTATCCTGCAGCATTTATTGTCTTCCTATTTTTGTAAGTTATGCTCCCAGTTAGGTTGTAAGCTCTATTGGGCAGGGACATCCATCCTCTTTTCTCTCTGAAACTAAGCTCTTAGGGGCAAATTTACTAAAGCGCGAAAATGCGCTAGTGAGGGCTTTACCGGCGTTCGCCAGGCGAATTTTCACCACCGGTAGCAAAGTAGTGCTACTGTTACTTCGTCAGGCAAAGTGCATTTATGCTAGCGATGCCTAATTTGCATACGGTGCGAACTTAAAGGGATCCTGTCATGGGGAAAAAATTTTTTTTTCTTAATTTATCAGTTAATAGTGCTGTTCCAGAAGAATTCTGCATTGAAATCCATTTATCAAAAGAGCAAACAGATTGTTTTATATTTCATTTTGAAATCTGACATGGGGCTAGACATATTGTCAATTTCCCAGCTGCCCCAAGTCATGTGACTTGTGCTCTGATAAACTTCAATCAGTCTTTACTGCTGTACTGCAAGTTGGAGTAAAATCACACCCTCCCTTTCCCCCACCCAGCAGCCTACCAAAAGAACAATGGGATGGTAAACAGATAACAACTCCCTAACGCAAGATAACAGCTGCCTGGTACATCTAAGAACAGCACTCAATAGGGATGGCGCGAACAGCGGAAAAAAAGTTTGCGAACTTGTTCGCGAACTTCCGGAAAATTGCGAACGGTTCGCGAACTCCATAGACTTCAATGGGAAGGCGAACTTTAACAGCTAAAAAAGACATTTCTGGCCAGAAAAATGATTTTAAAGTTGTTTAAAGGGTGCAACGACCTGGACAGTGGCATGCCAGAGGGGGATCAAGGGCAAAAATGTATCTGAAAAATCCATTGTTGACACAGCGCTGCGTTTTGTGCTGTAAAGGGAAAAAAGTCACTCAGGTGGTGGTTGTGGACACTGTAATATTATTGATATTTAGACAGAATGTGAACAAGCTCACACAGCTAGATGGCAGTTGTTTGAAGAACACACTGGGCAAAAAATGCCTACAGGGCAAATAATGGCTACACGGTCAACGTATACACTACTACAGCGGTGGATACGGATTACGTAAAATATATTATGGCTGCTTGAAAAAAGTCACTCAGGTGCTTTTTCTGGAGAGGGTAATATTATGGATATTTAGACAGAATGTGAACAAGCTCACACAGCTAGATGGCAGTTGTTTGAAGAACAGTAGATTACTAGCCAGCAAACTTACTATCCACTGTCCCTGAAATCACTAACAGCTCTCTCCCTACACTATCTCTTCCAAGCACACACAGGCAGAATGAAAAAACGCTGCAGGGCTTCGGTTTTTATAGGGAAGGGGAGTGGTCCAGGGGGTGTGGGGGTGGTCCAGGAGGGAGAGCTTACTGATTGGCTGCCATGTATCTGCTGGTCTGGGGGAGAAATGGCAAAAAAAAAGCGCCAACTAAGGCGAACCCAAATTGGCGAACGTCGCGCGACGTTCGCGAACTTCCGGCGAACAGTTCGCACCATCCCTAGCACTCAATAGTAAAACGCATGTCCCACTGCGTACTATTCAGTTACATTGAGAAGGAAAAACAACAGCCTGCCAGAAAGCAGTTTCCTCCTGAAGTGCTGGCACAGGTCACATGACTGGGGCAGCTGGGAAATTGACAAAATGGCTAGCCCCATGTCAGATTTTGTTTTCTCTTTTGAGAAATGAATTTCAGTGCAGAAGTCTGTTGGAGCAGCACTATTAACTGATGCATTTAAAAAAAAACATGTTTTCCCATGACAGTTTCCCTTTAAGCGTATAATAGAGGTGTATGTTAGAGCCACTACATTACACTACACAAGCCCAGGAAAGTCTGACCTGGCAAAGTAATGTCTAGCATTAGAGGTATTTTCATCTAAGTGAATTAGCGTAGTTACGTCCCTTCCTCACTGCGCATCTTCGCCTGGCGTAAGGGTGCGAAGTTACGAAAGTTGATGTCCTTCACTAGTGAATTTTCGCCAGGAAAACAGTTAGTGAATTGGCGAAATTGCAAATTGATGTCACGCTGGCGAATTAGTGCTAGCGTTATACGCTTCGCGCTTTAGTGAATTTGCACCTATATCTTTATTGTAACTGTACTTTGTATTTATTTGTATTTATTATTGTAATGAACTTCTATTATTATTGTTCTACTTTACAGTGCAGTACATATACCAGTACATATACAGATGCAGTCACTTGGATTTGTGTGTTAAATGCGTCGTGACTTAACTCATCTATCTCATTTATCCCACTTAGCACAGAATATTGTGTCACAGCATCCCATCCAATTAAAGAGTTCACCATTGAAAACAATGGGGCTTTGGTATGCTAATGAAAAGGTTAAATGCATTAAATGAGTTAAGATAACTTTACATAACACAGTTTCTTCAATTAGCCCTGAGTCACGACGCATTTAACTTACAAATCCAAGTGACTGCATCTGTACCAGTATATGATATCTTACTAATGAACATATTAGGCATATTTTATGCAGTTTTAAAAAAACTTTTTTCTATGGTTGGCATTGTATAACAGGCAATTTTTATGTTGTTGATGCTGGCAGGTGAAAAAGAAGCAACACAATGGGCAGCAACACAGAATTATTCTATGTCAAAGTTATTGCTAAAGCAAGGTTAGTAGCAGCCCTACGTGCTTAAAGGGCCTGTTCACCTTTGAGTTAACTTTTAATATGATGGAGAGAGTGATATTAATTTTTTATTATTTGTGGTTTTTGAGTTATTTAGCTTTTATCCAGCAGCTCTCTGGTTTACAATTTCCACAATTGCTAGGGTCCAAATCATCCTTGCAACCATGCACTGATTTTAATAAGAGACTGGAATATTAATAGGAGAGGGGCCCAAATAGAAACATGGGTAATAAAAAGTAGCAATGACAATATATTTGCAGCCTTAAAGAGCATTTGTATTTTAGATGAAAGCTGGAAAGAATCAGAAGAAGAAGACCAATAATTAAAAAACTATATCAAATAAATAATGAAGACCAACTGAAAAGAATTAGATTAGAATTGGCCATTCTACAACATAATACAACAATTAACTTTTAGGAGGTGAACCACCCCTTTAAGCTGCATATTTTTTTGTTGATATCACTATAAGGAATTTACTTATTTTGGAGTTTGTGCATTTGTATA
Source organism: Xenopus borealis (assembly GCA_024363595.1). Classification (NCBI taxonomy): domain Eukaryota; kingdom Metazoa; phylum Chordata; class Amphibia; order Anura; family Pipidae; genus Xenopus; species Xenopus borealis. Next base: position 23,158,834 of record CM044438.1, read on the forward strand.
TGGGGTTCGTAACAAATATAGTAACCCATTTAAAAGAAAAAGTTCGGTTCAAACCAATACTGTAATGTTCTGTCCTCCAAAACACAGTCGCAACCAGGGTTCTCTCTTCCCCTCAAACGAATTTTCAGAAGGATTTCCAAAGGAAAATGTTGCTAAGTGTACTCATTGGTCACTGTTAGTGATGGGCGAATCAGTAGCGCTTCTCTTCACCAAATTTTTTGCGAATTTCTGTGCGTTCCGTTTTGCTGTGCTCAGCCGCAGGGGAGCTCGGGCCTAGACGCAGGCAATTCTTTTGAATGAGGTTGTGTTCACCATGTAAGCGACGAACGCAGGTTTGGACACAACATGCAACAAACAGGAGCTCCACAACCTGACCCGTAAGCTGGAGACTCCACAGCAGCTGTCCAGTCCTGTAGCCTCTCCTCCAGTGGGTTCTCCTGCCAAGTGGGGTAACACTACTATACCCCATGAACCCAAAATTATGTAAAAATTCAGTGGGGACAGAACTTAATTCTTTGTCTTTAAAGAGGCATGTAAATTGTATAGTTTCTTTTCTCACTCATTCCCATCTTGTGAGGAGAAAGTAAGGTTTGTAATGGCATTACTGGGTGATCCCCAAATTTGGGCCCTCAGATTGCCCACCTCTGATCCTGCCCGTTACTCCCTCAATACCTTTTTTAACACCATGGCAATTCTTTATGATGCGCATCTTCCACCGATTCCGTGATTCGTAAAGTGCGCCAGGGGAAATGGGATGCGGATGTTTATTGCACCGAGTTCCACCGGTGGGCAGTAGAAACTGGGTGGAACAATATGGCTCTGCATAGCCAGTTCCGTATTGGGTTATCAGAATCTATCAAGTACAGTCTTGTAAATTACCCCCTATCTTCCAACCTGGATGACCTCATGTCCCTTGCCATCCAGGTAGATAGGAGACAGACGTAAAAATTCAATGTTGCCAACGTAAAATCTAACATGGTTACCAATGTTAGGAGGAGCCTATGCAGTTAGGCACATCGTTTAACTCCCGAGGAAAAGGAAATGGAGAAGGGGAGCTCCATTTGGGTGCAGGAGTTTCCTCTCCCCAATCTGCCTCCAGAGTTTTGTTACCGGTCAAATTAACCTGGCGTACAAGCTCAGTCTTGGTATCCACTTTTGTGGACTCAGGGGCGGAGGGTAATTGTTTGGATGCTGCTTTTGAAGCCAAATACAATATTCCTTTAGTTCCTCTAAGTTCCCCCATGAGAATACTGGCAGTGGACAAGAGACCCTTAGGGTCAGGTATAGTTTCTAAAAAAACTGTATTTCTGTCTATGTGTATTAATGATCTCCACTGTGAGGAGATAGCCTTATTCCGTATTGAGGGTGCTTCCTCTCCCCTTATATTGGGGGTTACCATGGCTTCAGGTTCATAATCCCCTTATTGATTGGTTAGCTGGGGAAGTTACCCGGTGGGATTCTCAATGTGGGGGTGTTTGCATTCCTCCAGTAGTGGCCACTACCACACTAGAGGGTTTACCAGCACCTTATGCTGAATTTTCTGATGTATTATCCAAAAAGGCTGCTGAAATCTAACCCCCACACAGGCAGTATGACTGCCCAATTGATCTAATTCCTGGGACTACGCCCCTCGGGGTAGAACTTACCCTCTTTCTTTGCCAGAAGCCCAGGCAATGAAAGATTACATCAAGGAGAATTTCGAAAGGGGTTTTATCAGGCCTTCTAGTTCCCCTGCGGAGGCGGGCTTCTTTTTTGTTTTGAATTAAGATGGTGGTCTTCGCCCCTGTATAAATTATACTCAATAAGATCACCATAAAAAAACAATTATTTGATCAAGATAAGGGTGCTAAGATTTATTCCAAGCTTGATCTTATGGGGCTTATAACCTCATATGTATGAGGTGGGATGAGTGGAAGACTGCATTTAATACCAGGGACGGCCACATATCTTGAAATGCACTTTTGTCTCTGTAACGAACCCACAGTGTTCCAACAATTTATCAATGACATCTTTTGGGACCTGCTGGGGATATTCGTAGTGGTCTATCTTAGCAATATTTTAATTTTCTCCTCTAACTTGGGTGAACAGAGAAATCATGTTTGTGAGGTCTTACGTAGACTAAGGAAGAATAACCTTTATGCAAAACTGGAGAAATGTATCTTTGAGGTTACTTCTGTTCAGTTTTTGGGGTTTAATATTTCTAGCAAGGGTCTTGAGATGGATCAAGGCAAGGTGAGAGCTGTACTGGATTGGACCCAACCCCTTTCCTTGCCTGCAAACCAAAGATTCCTAGGGATTGCAAACTATTATCATCAGTTTATTAAAAATGTTTCCCTAATTGTGGCCCCCATTACTGATTTGACTAAAAAAGGGTTCTGATCCCAGAATTTGACCCCCTGAAGCTGTACAAGCTTTTGAATTTCTCAAAAAGGAATTCAGCTATTCTTCATCACCCTGACACTGCTCTTCCTTTTATTGTAGAGGTTGATGCCTCCAAGGTAGGAGCTGGGGCAGTCCTTTCTCAAAAGCATCCGATATCCAACAAGATGCATCCCTGTGCTTTTTTCTCTAGGAAGTTTTCGCCTGCTGAGGCTTACTATGACATTGGCAATAGAGAATTGTTGGTTTTCAAATGGGCCTTTGAGGATAAAGCTTGGTCCCATCTATCAATGGATTTCATTTCTGATTTGCCCCCTTCCCAGGGGAATACTGTGATTTGGGTGTCAGTGGGTAGGTCCAGAAGGATGGGTCATTTCATTCCCCTTCCACACCTCCCTTCTGCCAAAGTCTTAGCTGAATTATTTCTCTCTCATATTTTTACGTTACACGGTTTTACTGTAAATATTGTTTCTGATAGGGAGGTTCAATTCGTCTCGAAATTTTGGCGAGCTTTCTGCTCCTTGTTTGGGATCTTTTTCTACTGCCGATCATCCCCAAACCAACGATCAAACTGAGAGGGTAAACCAGTGCCTTGAGCAATATCTCGGGTGTTATGTCTCTGATAACCGGTCCTTATGGGCTGAACTGTTACCCTGGGCGGAGTTTGCCTACAATAACGCTACTCACTCTTCCACTGGGGAGTCACCTTTCTTTGTTGTTTATGGGTTGCATCCTAAAGCATTTTCTTCTTCTGGTTCCCCTGTACCTTCTGCTAACTTCTCTGTTGAACATTTTTTCTAATGTTTGGTCTTAGGTACACGACTCCCTTTCTGCACCTACCTCAGCTGCTGATAAATCCCGTAGAGAGGCACCTCAGTATAAAGTAGGAGACTCTGTCTGGTTGTCTACCAAAAATATTAAGTTGAAGGTTCCCTCTCTCAAACTAGGGCCCAAGTTCATTGGTCCATATCCCATTATTGAAATAATCAACCCTTCCTCTGTCTGTCTTCAGTTGCCTGTTAATTTTAAGATCTCTAATTCTTTTCATGTCTCCCTCCTCAAACCTGCCACACAGGTCCTGTGGAGGACTCATATACAGTAATTGTTCTATATTACTTTTATAAAAGTTCTATTTTACTGTAAACTCATTCCTTCCTTGCTCAGCTGTAGCTCAACAGATATCATACTGTTTGAGATGTTACTAGATGTAATAGCCAAGGCCAAGGCTCCCAGACGTCTCTGTTGCATACAAGGACTATAACACGTGTTTTGCACTTTGAGGAAGTCTGCACATAACATTGCCCATATAAGGATGCAACCAATCACCACAAGTGCCTCAAGGATGGTGATGTGTGTTTCATACACAGCTTTGCTTAACCCTTACCCAACCAATATAAAAAGCTTTGCACATACACAATAAAGCAGAAGAAGCATTTCTATACTGAACGCCCTGTGTCAGTGTGATTCTTCCGGTCTAGACCTAAAATCTAATTTGGACAGGAATAGATATTCTTAGGATCAGCTTGAGATCCATATCAATTTTGGCGCCCAACGTGGGGCAGCAGGTTCTGACTGCCCATCAGCCGATGCTGAGGACTCAAGTGGACCGATAGAGGACAGGACGGAGACTGATCACCTCCGGGGCAGGGTAAGACCTATTTTTATAGTTTCTTACCTGTGTCAGACCTGATACCTATTATTGGTCCCACTTGTTGTCTGAATCGACTTTTGGTAGTCAGCAAAGACAGGTATTTATTCTTGCCTTTATTAAACCTGTGTCAGAATATCTATTACCTGGTTTGTGTTTTGTATTGGTCCCTGTCCAATTGATTTGGATATTGAGAGGGGTTTTCCATGAACAGAAGTTTACAAGGGAGTTGTGTAATAGACAACAGTAGATATATTCTAGATCAGTGATCCCCAACCAGTAGCTCGTGAGCAACATGTTGAACCAAACCCCTTGGATAATAGTGAAGTCGAGCAGCCAAGCTGTGTAGATACTTCAGATAACCGATATCTGGTTTAATATCACAAATTACGGGATTTATATCTAATAGTGTTTCAGTTTCTTCCACACTTAGGAGGATCCTTTTAATTTCTGTTTCACTGTAGGCAAAAGTGCCTAATCCCGTGTTGTCGATGTTCTGCTCTGTGTTCATACCTAATACAGGTATCACAAGCTGGTCTAATAAAGGACTTAATTCAACAATAGTAAAGTCGAGCAGCCAAGCTGTGTAGATTCTTCAGATATCCGATATCTGGTTGAATAAAAAACAGCAGCACAGTTCCTGCATTAGTGTATCTGTTCCCTCATTTGATTTTTCTGCTGCAAACTCCTTGGATGTTGCTCTCAGTGACCTTAGAGCAGGTGCCTATTTTTGAATTCCTGGTTTGGAGACAAGTTTTGGTTGCATAAAAACCAGATGTATTGCCAAACAGAGGCTTCTGTAGGCTGCAAATCCACATAGGGGCTGCCAATAGTCAATCACAACCCTTATCTGGCACCACCCAGGAACATTTTTCATGCTTGTGTTGCTCCCCAACTCTTATTACATCTGAATGTTGCTCACGGGTAAAAAAGGTTGGGGATCCCTGTTCTAGATCAACCAAACTACATGTAAATTGGTCTGATGTGAAAATTTTGTGTCTAGATCCTGTTATATGACACCACATTGTGCCTGACTGAACTTCGTGAGGGTCAGGGTGTGGTGGTGGGAACGCTCTACGTGAAGTGTTGAGTTCCCCCTCCTTTAGGATACAACATTTGGTCTGACTGAACCAAGTGAGAGTCAGAGTTATGGATGGCGCGAACTGTTCGCCGGCGAACTTGTTCGCACGAACATCCGCTGTTCGCGCTCGCCAAAAGTTCGCGAACGTCGCGCGACGTTCGCATTTTGGGTTCGCGTCAATTTGCCGCATTTTTTTTGCAGCTTTTTTTTTGCCCTCTCACCCCAGACCAGCAGATACATGGCAGCCAATCGGGAAGATCTCCCTGGACCACCCCCACACACCCCCTGGACCAAAAAAAAAAAAAATGTGCATACCTCCCAACTGTCCCTTTTTTGGAGGGACAGTCCCTCTTTTGAGAGCTCAACCCTCTGTCCCTCATTTGTACTGGAAAGTCCCTCTTTTCTCTGCACTGAACAGCCAGAAAAAGAAGCAAAGATTTGAACTTAATTGGCTTTTGGCAGAGAGTCCAGAACAGCTAACAGGTGCAGATAAGATACTGTGTAACACTTTTGACATAAGAAAATAATGGATTTTTCTTTTCCCTTGATCCCCCTCTGGCATGCCACTGTCCAGGTCGTTGCACCCTTTAAACAACTTTAAAATAATTTTTCTGGCCAGAAATGTCTTTTTTAGCTTTAAAAGTTCGCCTTCCCATTGAAGTCTATGGGGTTCGCGAACCGTTCGCGAACCGTTCGCGATTTTGCGCAAGTTCGCGAACGTGTTCGCGAACTTTTTTGCCGCGGTTCGCGCCATCCCTGGTCAGAGTGTAGTACTCCGGGATACTTTATACAGAAGGTATACTGGGAGGTCAGTGTAACATTTCTGTTCAGGGGAAACTAAAATAACTCTCACGTCCCATTTGATTGGGGATATGTCATGTTCTAATTGTGTGTGTGGTTTATTATTCACGATTACACCAGATGGTTGGAGATTAGCACAAATTGGCAACAGATACGGAGGATATCCAGCACAAAGTTTAGGTTACAGACGTCTATTTAATTATATGTTATGTATATATTATAATTATATTTTATGTGCCACAAATTAAACTTGCATTTCACCGTATCTTTTGATAATCTCTGGCATAGTCTTCCAGAGATCGGTGAAAGGGCTAGCCTTACTTATATAGACCACCCCCTTGTTTGTCCTTCTTACCTGTCTGCAGGGTCAGAAGTGATAGAACAAGGTGAAATTGATAGAGTGAGGGAACTCAATCTATTTCTTACCCCATTCCATTTCACCACTTACAGATTGTGTACTCTTGTGTGGGGCCCCAACCCAAGTTCCAACCATGGGACAAGCATCTAGTAAATTGTGTGATGGGATCCTAGCTTGTGATTTAGTAGCAGCCAGAGTTGGGAAGAAACATGTAAAACTCTATTAAAAAAAAAACTATGTGATTTACACCCTAATAGTCCTCATTTACAAGCTGAGCAATGGTGTCTCCTCCTAATTAAGAAGAGAGGCATATTAGAAGATCATGGATTGATAGGGACAGCTGAAGCATGGTTACGGGTGTCAAAAGATTTACATAAGGAATTTTGGTCCAAACAGAGAATCATTGAATCTGGTGGAAAAATTAAATATTTGTATCACAGAGAGCCACCACCCTATGATGGTGCAGTTAGAACTACTTCCACCACAGCCACCACCCATACTTCCTCCAGTGGCCATCTTAACACTGCTACTAACTGCCATTCAACATCTGCCACCACCCCTAGTTCAGATGGCAGCCATCTTACAGTTCCTGATACCCAACCCAATGTATCTGTCGGCCATTTTAACTCAACCGACACCCTTCTTTCTCATTACACCCATTGTTCCAAACAAGGCACTGTCCCCGCCCAAGCCTGTGGCCATGTTTGTACACCCATTGTTCAAAGTGCTTTTGGCGGCCATTTTACCCCAGCCAATGCCCCAAATTTCTGAGACAGTTTGTTTAAACCCTAATAACCCTTTTAGAAAGGATGTAACTCCACTTTATCCTGTACTCACTTCTGATGGCCAATATTATAATCCCGACACTGATTCTAGCCATGGGGAAGTCGATCAGAATTTAACTCAGACCCCGGTCTCGGACGTATCACCCCGAGCCCAATTACCTCATTCTACTACCCCCGGGTTGCATGACCTAATTTCATCTGCTAGGCAAACGTTAGATCGCCGTACACGGGTGGGTCAACTTATAGACCAAGATAGGGCTGGAACTAGTTTTCAAACCCCCATAGCCAGACGCCACCCCCAACAAACTCTGTAACATAGTAACATAGTAAGTTAGGCTGAAAAAAGACTCGCGTCTATCAAGTTCAACCTTCTTTTTTTTTTTTTTTTATTTTAACTGCCTAACTGCTAGTTGATCCAGAGGAAGGCAAAAACCCCATCCTAAGCCTCTCCAATTTGCCTCAGAGGGGGAAAAAATTCCTTCCTGACTCCAAAAAGGCAATCGGACTAGTCCCTGGATCAACTTGTATAATGAGCTATCTTCCATAACCCTGTATTCCCTCACTTGCTAAAAAGCCATCCAACCCCTTCTTAAAGCTATCTAATGTATCAGCCAGTACAACAGTTTCAGGGAGAGAATTCCACATCTTTACAGCTCTCACTGTAAAAAACCCCTTCCGAATATTTAAGCGAAACCTCTTTTCTTCTAAACGGAATGGGTGACCTCGTGTCATCTGGAAGGACCTACTTGTGAATAAAACATTAGAGGGATTATTATATGACCCCCTTATGCGCCTCTTCTCCAGCGTGAACATCCCCAATTTGGCCAGTCTTTCCTGTATACCAGATGAGAGGCTGGGGCTGACTTTGAGGAAGTAGAGCCCGACAGTTCCCCTCCTATACAACCAAGGAGAGTTCCACGGGGTAGGGCAGCCCCAGTTTTATACATTACCTTCACTCCTACGCAGGCCTCCACTCTCCTTGCACAATTACCTGACCCTGACCGTCAACCTATGCCCTTTTATCGTAGGTTAGACCAAATCCGAAAAAATTACTCAGCCACCTGGAAAGATTTAGAAAGTTTGTGTGAAATTAAGTCAGTTAATGCTTACTGGCCAATCATGAAGGGCTCTTTACATCTCCCCAGTAATACTGACGACACAAATTATGAGTCTGGTGTGGAGTTCTGCGATCAGATCAAGCACTGGGCACAGGGTAGGCTGGCTGATCAGGCTATTAATATACAGGATTTAAAACAAGATACTGCAGAATCTGTAGAGAAATACCAAGTACGCTTTCTTCAATTCTTTTATGATTTGGGTTTCGACATTTATAACAAAACACATTCTCAGATTTTATCCTCTGCTTTTGTCAATGGACTTAAGGACCACATTAAAAAAGGATTGATTATTGCAAGACCAGAATACCTTCAAGTTAACTTTTAGTATATTGTAGAAGGGCCGATTCTAAGAAACTTTTCAATTGGTCTTCATTATTTATTTTTCATAGTTTTTTAATGATTTGCAATTTTCTTCTGTTTCTTTGCAGCTTTCAAATGGGGGTCATTGACACCATCTAAAGACAAATGCTCTGTAAGGCTACAAATATATTGTTATTGCCACTTTTTATTACTTATCATTCTATTCAGTCCATTTCCTATTCATATTCCAGTCTCTTATTCAAATCAATGCAGGGTTGATGAAGCTGAACTACTGAAACAATTGGAAGGCCTGAAATCTGATATTACTCAGTTAAAACCCTCGAAATCCACTCCTCAGAAATACAAACCCACCTGTTACAATTGTGGGAAATTAGGACATACAGTAGGGATTGCAGGGGTCCTAAACGTGCCTATTGTTATAACTGCAGCACTCCTGGTCACTTTAGCAAAGACTGCAAATCTCCCCCACGCCAACAGCAACAACAAAATCAACAAACTTTCCCACCACCTCCTCAAGACCCCTATCCCTCATGGCCAAATCCTCCACAATAGGATCTTGGCAAACCTGTGTCTCCTCAACAGCCACTAATGTCTTTTAATCAATCCAACGGTGGCCCTCTTGCAAAAATTACTCTCCCAATTGACACAGGTGCTGCCAGGAACATTATCAGGACAACAGATCTCCCTATCAGTGCTACCCTATCCAACCAAACTGCTTCTTGTGTGGGAGTAGATGGCACTCCACAGGAAAACCAACGAACTATGCCCTTGCAAGTTGGTCCTTTCTCTAATCTGCTTGCCCGGTTTGTTGTCTCTCCTACTTGTCCTCTCAATCTTTTAGGAACTGATATTCTCTCTCATCTACAGGCAAATATTGCTTTCCTCCCTGATGGTTCAGTTACTGTGACCACCCCTCTAGATCAAACAGAAGCATTCACCCTTTGTTCACTTCCTCTCCTCCTGTCCCTTACTGCACACGCAGACTCACCTCCAACAATACCTGAAACTGTTTTGGCAAGAAAACCCCCCTACTTATGGTCTCAGGGACCTGAAGACATTGTTCGCCTCGCTGTACCTCCAGTTACTGTTCGCCTCAAACCAGGAGCAGCACTCCCCCGACGACCTCAATATCCTCTTAAACCTGCACAATCTGAAGCCATTACAAAACAAATAATTTCCTTTCTAAACAATGGGGCTCTCATCAAGTGTATCTCTCCATGCAATACCCCATTGTTTCCTGTCAAGAAAAGAATGAAAAAAAGGGGAACCGGATAAGTACTGCCTTTTTCAAGACTTCAGGGCCGTCAATGATGCTACAATCCTTGACACTACCATTGTGTCCAACCCTAATACCATTCTATCCGGCATTCCTCCTTCCGCTTCCTGTTTCACGACAGTGGACCTCAGTAATGCATTCTATAGTGTGGGTTTACACAAAGACTGTCGCTACCTCTTTGCTTTCACTCATGAAATGCAACAATATACTTGGACTGTGA
>CM044438.1:23171892-23188339 GCA_024363595.1 Xenopus borealis
ATGTTACCAAGGACATTTGGACAGCGTTAGGTGTCACACTCCAGTTCCATACTCCGTACCCCCCCAGAGTAGCGGTAAAGTTGAATGAATGAATGGCAACCTAAAGACTAGGATGTTAAAAATGGCTGAAGACTCAGGAATGAAATGGCCAGACAGCCTGCCTATAGCTCTGCTCAGTGTCAGATACACACCCAGAGGGGACCATAAGTTGTCTCCTTTTAGAAATTTTGTTTGGTTCAGCACCTAAGTTAGGATGTTATTTTCCCCAACAGTTACAATTGCAGTCTGATGTGTTAACTGATTATGTGTCCCAATTAACCACTGAATTAACTAAAATACATGGTCAGGTGTTTTCTTCTATTCCAGATCCAGCTTCTGTTGAAGGTTCGCACTCCTTGGTTCCAGGTGATTGGGTGTTGGTTAAGAAATTCTTAAGAAAACATTCTCTAGAACCCAGATTTGACAGCCCATACCAAGTCCTCCTCACCACTGCTACATCGGTGAAGTGGGAGGGAAGGCCCACCTGGATCCACGCATCGCACTGCAAAAAAGTCCCACCTCCACCTACACCATCATGATGGTTTTCTATATCCTTTTGCTGTTCATTGTAGTGGGGGGACAACAGGTAGCGATTAAACAGAGTCAGGGGATCACTACTTTTTGGTATAATTCCTCTAACACACACATTGCCACCTTTGTTTTTGATTACTGTAACATCATTGACTGTAGCGATATCCCCACAACCTGGCAATGTATCTGGTATCGTGATGTCCCTCATGTCAAAGATTTTTACATATGTGTCACAGATGACTATTAGGGAGACTACTTTGGCTATTGGGGAGCAGTTGGCTGGAACACATGCCCAGATTGGGGTTATAAACCAGAAAGTGCCCAAACATGCACTGATAGAAATCGGAAATCCCTGTTTAGTAGAATGACATTGTTGAAGTTTGGCACGTGTGCTATATATATTTACACACAAAGGCTCCCTCTCTTTTGTTGGTAAAACTGGGCATCTCATGCAGCTTACCCTAACTATAGAAAATCCTAGCCCTGGGGATGCAGGCACCTACTGGTTGGGTCTGTGGTTCAAGGGGGGTTCAAGATTCCCCCTAGGTAAATTTCAACTAAAAGACATGTATCAATCCTCTGAATGGGTACCTGACACCCCAGTTACTAATCCTCTTAAATCCCACATTACTAATTTTAACGCTATGATGGTGATTGCAAACCCCACCTTTGAAGATACTTTTGCCATAGAAACTGGGTTCACTGATGTTAATGTTTGGCTAGAATGGATGAGATACAGTGCAACCCAACATAATAAGAGTAATTGCTATGTTTGTGGGGGGGCTAGACCTAATTTGGGCACTGTTCCTCTGCACATCCCATCTGCCCAGGAAGAGTATTTTCTCAGCTTCTACACCAATACTTCCACTAATTCTTCTGATTGAGAAACATGGAAGTCTCAGTATCCTATTATTACAAAGTCACCTACATCACCTGATGGCATTACTGTCTACCCTGGTAATTACTCCTGTTATAGGAGTAATCTGACAAATGGCAGAAATCTTAAGAACTTTACCAAAGATTATTGTGCTTCCTACAGTAATCTCTCCTATACTAAATTACAAAACCATATTCAATCACTAGGAGACATCTTTTGGCTCTGTGGAAACTTTAAACTAAGAACTCAACTTCCCACCTCCTGGCGGGTGAATTATGCAAAGCCATTATGCCACTTCACATTTTCTCTAATGATAACGCAATAACCCATAATATCACTGCTTCTACTAACCGACGCAAAAGAGATGTATCTCCTGGTGGTAGTTTTGACCCACACGTTTATATTGATGTCATTGGTGTTCCAAGGGGGGTCCCCAACGAATTTAAGGCCCGTGATCAAGTAGCCGCAGGTTTTGAATCTATTATCCCTATAATCACCATCAACAAAAATGTTGACTGGATTAATTACATCTATTATAATCAGCAGCGTTTTGTCAATTATACCAGAAATGCTCTGCAAGGCATTGCTGATCAGCTCACCCCCACCTCACAGATGACATTCCAGAATAGGATTGCCCTCGATATGATTTTATCTGAAAAGGGAGGGGTTTCCAAAATGCTGGAGGGGACTGGCACCTGTTGCACATACATTCCTGACAATACTGACCCAAATGGTAAGGTTACTATTGCCATTAAGGGGTGGTTCACCTTCAAGTTAACTTTTAGTATATTGTAGAAGGGACAGTTCTAAGAAACTTTTCAATTGGTCTTCATTATTTATTTATCATAGTTTTTTAATGATTTGCAGTTTTTTTCTATTTCTTTGCAGCTTTCAAATGGGGGTCGCTGACACCATGTAAAAACAAATGCTCTAAGGCTACAAATGTATTGCTATTGCCACTTTGTATTACTTATCATTCTATTCAGTCCCTCTCCTATTCATATTCCAGTCTCTTATTCAAATCAATGCAGAGTTGCTAGGGTAACTTGTACCCTAGAAACCAAATTGCCGACTATGCAAACTAGAGAGCTGCTGAATAAAAAGCTAAATAACTCAAAAACCACTATAAAAAATTAAAACCAATTGCAAATTGTCTAAGAATATCCCTCTCTACATTATACTAAAAGTTAACTCAAAGGTGAACAACCCCTTTAAGAAATTAGAAGATTTGTCTATTGAACTAAAGAGAAATTCTGTTATAACCCATCCCTGGGACGAATATTTTGGATGGATGACCGGTTGGCAAAAAGCATTAGCTCAGATTGGTGTTACTTTACTGATTGTCTTGATTTTTATCTCATTTATTATCTGCTGTATAATTCCATATATAAGGAAGCTAACCTCTAAAACTGTTGATGTCAGTGTGATTCTTCCGGTCTAGACCTATAATCTATTTTGGACAGGAATAGATATTCTTAGGATCAGCTTGAGATCCATATCAGTCCGCCATCTCTCTGTTCCTCTCCCAGTGTTGATCGAGGGCCAGCCTGAATTTGAGATCCAGGAGCTCCTCGATTCTCGTCAGGTACGGGGTAAGCTCCAGTATTTAGTTAAATTGAAAGGCTATGGCCCAGAGGAGAAATCTTGGGTCTCAGTTGATGACATCAGGGCTGACCGCCTCAGGAGGCTTTTCACTCCAAGTTTCCTGGGAAGCCTGGGGGTCCAGTGGCTCCCCCTAGACAGGGGGGTAATCTTAACAAAACTCACCCTCGTGGTCTAGTGCTGCGGCTGGGACGCCCGCCGCTTCTCTTCTATTATGCCGGCTTCCTCCTAGTGTGCGCGCGGTACGCACTTCCAGTTTTATGCATGCGTGCTGACATGATGATGTCAGCGTGCAATGGCGTGAAATCAAAATGTATTTTACTGTATCATTGCCCGTGATAGGTTTATTCCTGGTACCTTTTACCTTGTGTTGTGAAGCTTCTAGTTTGTCCTGATTTACTGTGTTTGACCCTGCCTGGCTTTTTGACTACTCTGACCTCAGAAACCTGACCCTTGACTGAAACCGACTTTGATTCTGCTTAACCCTCCTGATTGACTTCCTGGTTTGACTCCTGGCTGTTATTGACTCCAATTCGGTCTCATCCCATCTGATTGATTACCCGGTTTGACCCTTTGCCTGCCTGACAATCCTAGCTATCTGCCTGCCCTGATCCAGCCTGTGTGACTACAAATTGGCCTTATAAACTCTAACTACAGTTGTGCCCCTCTGCCTTTCCAGAGCCCTTATCTTGCACCTCTCGTTTAAGTCCAGGTGGCATCCGAGTAAGCCTAGGGCTTCTCCTGAAGCGGTCACACTACTGGTGAAGCACGAGCTGAGACCAGGGTGCTTGGTGTTTGTTCTGGTGTTGGGTGCCGACCCTGACATTCCCTCGTCGAATTTAACTTTTTTCAATTCGACCCTTGATAACTCTACTCCCTTTTATTACATAATACACTATGGGAGTGAAGTAAGGCTCTCTCAACACAAGTAATTGAGCAGTGGGGGGGGGAAGGTGGCCAAATGGGATTAAAGGGGACCAGGTTCTACTGGTGTGTGCGCTGCTGATGGTTCTTGACATTTCTCCTTAATATTTCTTCTATGCCACTTTTCTCAACAAATTAAATTGGTTGAAATTGTTATCTAAGCATAATTTAAAAAATAGATAATGGTATAAGGAGTAAATATTATGTCTTATTTTAAAAAGAGTATTATGATCATTCTTAACATTAAATTAAAAATGAAACCCTCCATTTTCAAATGTGCAAGGCTCCTTTCTCCTGCCTCAGCCACATTTCTGGCTACTTGTAAATATTCATGGGTCCCTATACCAGCACTGAAAAGTTGCACTCTGAGTTTATCTAGTAAGAACTTCCCTTGGTATACTTAATGCATAGTTGGTGTTTAGTGGCCTTTAAAGTCAAAATTAGCTTACTGCAGGAAGTAACTTAGTGGTTTAACAAAACTGGTTTTCTTCTATGGTTATTTTTATGGTTTTTAGCATGTCAGGATTCTGGAGCTATAATTTAATTACTTTATTTTCAAAGTATGTTTCAACCACAACATTAAAATAAAATGTGGTTTGAAGACTAAGGGGCTGATTTACTAAGGGTCAAAGTGAATATTAAAATGCAAAAAGTAAAATTTTCAAAGTAAATTTTTGAAAAACTTCGACCATCGACTAGACTACTTTGAATTCCAATGGTCGAATAGTAAAATCCTTCGACTTTGAAATTCGAAGTACTGTCTCTTTAAAAATACGTTGATTTTTTTACTTCGCCAAATAAAAGCTGCTGAAGTGCTATGTTAGCCTTCTGGGACCTTCTAGACCATTTTTCTAAGTTGTATTTTATCAAAGAAAAAATTGTTTGATCTTACGCTAAAATCCTTCGAATCGTTCAATTTGATTTTTCTTCGACCACAGGAATCCTTAATTTGGTGAAAAATCTTGCGACTTCGATATTAGAAGTATTTTAATTTGATGGTCGAATTTCGAAGTATTTTCCACTTCAACATTCAACCTCTAGTAAATAAGTAAAGTCATTCTGAAATGTTATAACTTAGATGGCAAATAAGTGAGAAACATACATTTTGATTTGAGATTAAATTGATAAATATATTTATCATGAATTTAGTTTATAGTAAATGTTTGCCAAATTATAAAGATAAACTAGAAGAAAGAAATTGCTAAATTATTTTAAAGCTGCACTAATGGCTCAGCTCAATCTAGTCAGTCTCAGATTCATTTTCATCAGGTATTGTACCTATGGATTGGAGAAAAGCTAAGATTTAAAAAGGGTTTGCAATGTCAGCCTGGCAATTATAGCCCAGTAAGTTATTTAAAGGCTTGTTAAGGGATCACATTCAAAATTTTGTCCTAGTGAATGGCATTATGAGCAACAATCAGCATGGCTTTATGAAGGATAGGTTAAGGATAGGTCATGAGGCATAGGTCATGTTTATTGCTTTGTATGATGAGGTAAATAAGATGCTGGACAGTGGGGGGGGGGGCAGTAGATGTGATCTATATGGATTTTACCAAAGCGTTTGATACCATGCCCCACAAATGACTTATGGTTTAATGAAGTTGTTTGCACATGAATAGGAAACTGGCTACAGGATAGGGTACATGGGGTGGTTGTTAATGGTATGTAGGGGAGAAGAGAAAGCCTTACGTAAAAGGCTGGAGAGTGACCTGATTGGCTGGGCACCCCGGTGCATTCTTGGGAGAGAGGGTGTGCCTGAGTTTGGAGCCAAAAAGTAGAAAGTCTTCAGGAGAGCTGAAGCATAGACTTTTATGAGACTGTTGAGTGCAGAGAAGCTGTTAGCCCATCCTGTTCCCTACCAATCTGCTAGACTCAGAAGGAGAAAGGTGCCACTGTTGAGATTTATCCTGTTGCAGAGCTGCTGTAATCTCCAGTGTGATTTCCTCTGAGAGAACCCCGGTGTATGAGCCACCCAAGGGAGGATACTGGCAAGGATACAAGCGTGGGACCCCAAAGTGAAGACAGCTCATTTATATTTACCTGCTACACAGAAGCTGCTGCTGAATTCCAAAGGGAGAGGTACTTTTGGGAAAAGGTATCGCTACCTGGGGAATAAGAGCTCTGGGGAAGGGACATTTTATTTGAACTGTGTGGTTAGTAACCCCTTCCAGAGGACTGGGACTTTGATATTACAAAGGACTGTGTGGGAGCAACAGTTAAGTACCTAAAAGTGATTTAGGTAGTGTCCCACGATTCCCCCAGTGTAGGAGTGCATGGTGTATTAGTTGTCCAAGTTTAATACAGCTATATAAAGTTTAAATTTGTTCATTTGCAACTGTGTGTGTTTTATTATTCATAGTGAAATCCCCCCTGTGGTGTGTTCCTCAGTGTTCCCTAGGTGGAGGCACTGCGCTGTAATTCCCAGTTCCCAGTACTTTTCATACGCAAAAGGGACTCAGGGCCCCTGGATTGCAAGGGTAACTTGCTATTTAAAGAGACAGTAACCAAAAAAGGGTTATAGGTACATTCAGTGCTTGGAGTAAGGCATTTAGTGGGGGTCCCTCAGGGCTCAGTATTGGGTCCACTTTTATTTAAATTGTTAAGGTATTGTGGGTAACGTATCAGTGTTTGCAGATGACAAAACTATGCAGCCCAATTAATTCCATCCAAGATGTGGCATCCTTGCAACAGGATCATGAAAAACTGGCAATCTGTGCAGCTAAGTGGCAAATGAGATTCAATTTTGATAAATGTAAAGTCATGGATGTAAAAATATACAAGCCACGTATACCCTTAATAGAACTGCACTAGGTAAATCCATGATGGACCTTGGAGTCCTTGTAGATGATAAACTCTCCAAAAGAGTTGGCTCTAGCAAGCAATGCCAGTTAGCAGCCTCAAGAGCAAATAAGGTCTTGAGCTGTATTAAAAGGGGCATAGATTCACAGGAGGAGGGGGTCATTCTTCCACTTTATAGAGCACTGGTAAGACCTCATATAGAATATTCCAAAAGACACTGGCACTCACGGCAGATTCAAGCAGGGAAAACTGCTTGAATCTGCCGTGAGTACTGGTGTCTTTTAAAATCTGCCTGAGTTTTCCACCTCTGCAAAAAGATTTATAGCACTAAATACAAAAAGAAACTATTTTTCATTGTATATGAATTTATACCAGAAAATTATTTCATTTTATGCATGAAAATCCAACTGATTTGGAAAGCCTCATGTCTCTCGAATGTGCCAGTACCAGATATGTATAGTTTTAGGGAGATTTAGGACTTCTGTACAGCAAAAATGCCCTGCAGTATATTACCAAATTTTGAAAGCACAAAGCAAAAAAAATGCATACAGTACTTTAGATTCCAAGGCCAAGAAATCCTGAAACAGTAGGTTTACCCCAGAAAAAACATATTTTTGAAAAGTACACATTCTGCTGATTCAAAAATAGGTAACTATGTCTCTCTACTCCTAACTACCAAACATCAAAGCTTGTATGAACGTAGCATTTTATATAAAAAATTTAAATCAAAATTCACTTCAAAGATTTTATTTTGCTGCTCTGTATACCCCAGGAGGGGGAGAATATTGGGTTTACACCCAAAGAGAAACCTGCAGATGAGACTGCTAGGGAGGATAGTGAGGGTGGAGTTGTGAATGTGGAGGGTAGCCAGACAAACGCTACTGTTCATGCTAAGATCTCTCCTCCCTTATCTTCCACTGACTCCTATGTTATTGCCATCCAATAAGCACAGGAAGCAGTGGAGAGAGCAGAGGCTAGACATCAAGCCTCCAAAGCTCACCCTGTTGCTGGGTAGCTAATTATTTCTGTTGGTCCTGTGTCAAACACTTCCAAATGAAGTTCAGGGAGGATCTCAGCAATTGCAGGGTCTCCAGATGACACGTGATTCTGATCCTTCTCCTGCAACATCTTCTCAAAGCTCTAGTGGAGAGGGGAAATTATCAATCCCTTAGCCAGGAAGATCTCATGGATGAGTGGAACATTGAAAAGGAGGTTGACAAAGGAATGGCAAATCCTTCTACCCCAATCATCCCTGCTGAGGAACTCAAAAAGTTTATTGAAAGCACCCTTGGTGTTAAATTGGAGAAGCTGCATATGGCTTGTGAGAAGTGGCATGATTTGCCATTAGTTGTCAATTCTGTGAGACAATCTCTCCAGAGTGTGACTGGAGAGATTGCAATGGTATTGGAGACTTAATCTGGTGGCACTGTTCAAGAATTGCAGTAATGTGGAGATATATTGAAACTTCTGAAACAAGCTACACACTTGCAATTAACATTGACTCTGCCACTAGCCCTATTGAACTATAGGCTAGAAACCTACCCAAAAGTCGTACATAGTTACATAGTTACATAGGTGAATTGGGTTGAAAAAGACAGAGTCCATCAAGTTCAACCCCTCCAAATTAAAAACCCAGCATACATACACACATACATCTCCACTCTTTCAAACACAAACCATATATGCCCATAGCTATACTAACTGTAGAGTTTAGTATCAAGATAGCCTTTGATATTATGTCTGTCCAAAAAATCATCCAAACCCCTCTTAAAAGCATCAACAGAATGAGCCATGCATTCCACAACCTCACCGTCCTGACTGTGAAGAACCACCTACGCTGCTTCAAATGAAAGTCCTTTTCTTCTAGTCTGAAGGGGTGGCCTCTGGTGCGGTGATCCTCTTTATGGGTAAAAAGGTCCCCTGATATTTGTCTATAATGTCCTCGAATATATTTGTAAAGTGTAATCATGTCCCCTAGCAAACACCTTTTTTCCAGAGAAAACAACCCCAACCTGGACAGTCTCCCCTCATAATTTAAGTCTTCCATCCCTCTAACCATTTTAGTTGCACGTCTCTGCACTCTCTCCAGCTCATTTACATCCCTCCTAAGGACTGGAGTCCAAAACTGCACTGCATACTCCAGATGAGGCCTTACTAGGGATCTATAAAGAGGTATAATTATGTTTTCATCCCTTGAGTTTATGCCCTTTTTTATGCAAGACAGAACTTTATTTGCTTTAGTAGCTACAGAATGCCCAGAATTAGACAACTTGTTATCTATAAAAACCCCAAGATCCTTTTCACTTAAGGAAACTCCCAACACACTGCCATTTAGTGTATAACTTGCATTTATATTATTTTTGCCAAAGTGCATAACCTTGCATTTATCAACATTGAACCTCATTTTCCAGATTGCTGCCCAGTTTCCCAACTTAGATAAATCACTTTGCAAAGTCGCAGCATCCTGCATGGAACCTATAGTTCTGCACAATTTAGTATCATCTGCAAAAATAGAAACCGTACTTTCAATGCCCATATCCAGGTCATTAATAAACAAGTTGAAAAGCAAGGGACCCAGTATAGAGCCCTGCGGTACCCCACTAACAACACTGGTCCAATTAGAAAATGTTCCATTTACCACCACTCTTTGTAGTCCTTTTAGCCAGTTCTCTATCCAGGTGCAAATACTATGTTCCAGGCCAACATTCCTTAATTTGACCAGTAACCTTCTGTGTGGCACTGTATCGAATGCTTTAGCAAAGTCTAAGTAAATCACATCCACTGCCATCCCAGAATCGAGGTCCCTGCTTACCTTCTCGTAAAAAGAAATTAAGTTAGTCTGGCAAGATCTATTACGCATAAACCCATGCTGGCACAAACTCATAGTATTGTTATTTGCTATGAAGTCCAGTATCCTATCCTTTATTAATCCTTCAAAAAGCTTTCCTACCAACGATGTCAGACTAACTGGCCTATAGTTTTGCCTAAAGTACAGCTCTTCCATATTTTGATGGCAGATAGACTTTTAATACCAAGATATTGGAAAAAGGCTCATGTACCTCATAAACAGGAAATTATCTTGCTAATTGATTCAAATCTCACCTATGAACAAATGCTGATCGGCCCTCACAAGCTAAGTAAAATTGTAAACACTTGAAGTACTTGTAGGAGAAATGGAAAGAAAGGTATTACTTACCTGCGAAGTAGCTATTTAACGCTATCCAATTCTGGTGCATAATGAGGTGGCATCCTCAAAGAGCTATGACTATAAAAAGGAGAGAGAAAGGAGAGTATCTATATTACCTATAACCCCCCTCTAACTTTCTATTTATCTAGGTGGCTCTCCACTTACCCACCAAGCTTTTATGTTCTCCCTCTCCTTGTAAAGCATCATCACATTTTTAACTCCTACCATCTTTCCTTTTCCTATAAGGGATATTCTTAGTAACAACCAAAAATGGGTGATGGTATTACTGCTCCAATATGATGCCAAATGTCAAAATAATTGAAATCTTTGCTATTTGGCCTTATAATAACATTTACACATGTCCTAGATAATAACACTGACACTTGCTTTCAGAATATCACTTTTCTTAATTCACTACAAAAATACTAGCACTTGCCCTTTTTTTTTATTATTATAACACCATCGGTACTTGGTTTTTTTTAATATTAATGGCACATGTCCACTTAAAAAACTCTGGCACATGTCACTGGTACGGTTCACTATAATAATATTGGTATCTGCCTTCCCAAATGATATAGGTATCTGATACGATAAGAAGAATGGCACTTGCTCTTTATAATAATATTGGCACGCTTTACCTATAATAACATTGGCTTTTATTCTCTATATTAACACTCTCTTTATAATTTCACTGGCACCAATTTCTTTCAATAGCACCGGAACTTGTCTTTTATAGTATCACTGGCACTTTCCCCATACAAAAACAATGGCACATACCTCCTTAATTAATCATCTTGGCAACTGCTCTCTATAATATCACCGTCATTTGCCCCTTACAATAATAAAGGCATAGGCCTTATACAATAATACAGGCACTGGTCCTCATTAATGTATTGATATCTGGCCCTTATAGCCGACACTTGGCTCCCAATATAATATTGGCATCTGCTCCTTGGAATAATTCCATCGGGGAAAGGAAAACTGATATAGCAACTCAACTTATAATTGGATTATGTATAGGTGAGAGTAAAACATCCATCAGGGAGAGAGGGATTCCCCTCTAATAGTTATATATATATATACTTTATTCTAAATTATTATATACAGGATTATGTAATCAGTTCAATGTGTTTTTTCTCTATGTGTAACATGTAAACTTAATAAAATAATAAATAAAAAATTCTGTGAGACAATACATTAAGGTCATACAAGAGGCCAAGAACTATGGAACAGTTTAATATAATGAAATTTCACAAAAAATGTTTGTCTTATCAGACCTTGATGAGGGTTCAAACACTTCCTAACACTCAATATGGCCTTGAGTATAAGCACACTTAATACAAATGGCTGTCGGGACCCTTTCTGAAAGTTTCAGGTACCCTCCTTTTTTCATCAAAGAGGATAATCTGTGAGTTTCCTCATAGAGATCCATATCACTCCAGAGCTTGAAGCAAGCTGGCATCTTGTGTGGAAGGGCAGGGTCTTCTTTAATCACCTCACTTGGACTTCATGGGGGTGGTGACCCTTTTCTCAGAATCCTTCCAGCCAGAGGTGCTGAGTGCCAACTCTGTCATCCCTGCCCATCTATTACATCTTGGGGTTCAGGAGTCAAGTATGACATATACTCTAATAAATGTGTATGCCCCTACTACTTTCTTTGAAAGTTTGTCAGATTATATGGAGACAATTGATTCTAATGTAGCCTTTATTATAGGGGGTGATTTCAATTACACCATTGATGCCCGAGACCACAATGTACGCAAGAAAAGGGACTCGTCGCAGTCAGTTTTGCAAAAACGAATTGCTCATTTCTCCTTAGTTGACATGTAGATAGAACAGAAACCAGAGACAGATGCCTTCACCTATGTCAGGGTGGGAGATGGTCATGTTTCTCAATCCCGGATTGACATTTCATGTCACAAGCCCAATCTAGCACCATTAGATTGCCACCATTTTCAGACCATATTTGTGTATCCCTGAGAATGTCAGTCACACAATCACTGCCAAAAGCTGCTTACTGACACTTTAACTCAAGAAAGGCGAGTTGCCTCTTTTGTGTTGTTGAGCAGTGTTATCACTACTTCCTAAGAAGGGGGATCTCTGCCTTATTAAGAATTGGCGAACAGTCTCACTGCTCATGACAGATTGTAAGATCATGGCCAAAGCTATCTCACTCAGGCTCAAATCTGTGCTTGCAGAGATGATTCACCCTGATCATCATATATAGTCCCTCATCAGACAATTTTTGATAATGTCTTTCTGATCTGAGACTTATAGATTGGTGTATATCTTGATTTTCTCTGTCTGGATCATGAGAAGGTATTTGACAGGGTGGATCACCAATATCTTATAGGCACTCTGCAGGTCTATAACTTTGGCCCACAGTTTGTGTACTACCTGGAAACAATGTATGCCTCTGCTGAGTGTTTAGTTAAAATCAACTGATCTCTGACTGCACCGGATCAACTGGTCCAAGAGCTCAGGCCTTCTGGAGGGTCCTCTACAGGTAGATTTCCTGCCTCCTGTTTTTCATGACGTCTCATGGGAGACAAACATCATTAAATATTTAGGGGTCGTAGAGGGGGGATCCATCTTTTATCCTATCTTTTCTGTTTTTTTTTTTTGCCTATTCCTACTATCTTCCTGGTTTTTTTTTGTGTTACCTTTTATTGCCTGGTTCTGCACTTTATGAATATACCATTTAGCATTTTGTATGTGTAAGTGTGAAAGTAAGTGTGTATTGGTAAAATAAGTGTGTGTTTGTTGGATTGTGTATGTGGGGGATAATACTAACCTGGGAGTAGCATCCAGGAGGTCAGAGATAACACGATCTTCTACGATGATCCGGTAAAAGGGGTGGAGCTGCGGATCAGGAAGTGCAGACAGCACTACAACACATCCCATCCATTGCACGTGTCTGCTGCTGCAATTGCTCCTCAGGGGATACTCGTTCTCGGTCCCTGCTTGTTGCCTGGGGGCTGGGGGATGAGAAGGAATGGAGTGTCTTTAAAAGCCACTCCTCCATTCTCAAACCCTTTAATGTTGCAGAACGTAGATTCTACTATAGTGAAATGAAAATGAATATAACAATCCTCATACTGATGTAACAAACTTTCTAAAGTACAATCAATAAAATATTCTGCATTGTTTCTGAAATAATCAAGTCTATGTTCACTATCCCTCTCTTAGCATCTGTTTCTCTTCATTCTGTCATCATACAGCAGTTGGGTGTCAGATATTCACTGACAGTTTGATAGAAGTGGCTTCCTTTCCGAGCAGATGTATTAGAGCTCATTCAAATAACTGATTCCAGTACAAACAAAATCTAAGAAAATAACTGCCTTTTGCACAAATCCTGCATGTAGGGAGACCTGATTTTCTGGAGATTTTAATAGAGTGAGTTCTAATACATCTTCTAGGCAAAAGGAGTAGTGATGGGCGAATCTCCCGCGATTCGCTTTGCCGAAAAATTCGCAAATTTCTAGAGAAATTCGCGAAACGGCGAAAAATTCGCGAAACGAGTTGCGGGACGCTTTTGACACGCGTCGCATCAACTTTGACGCGCGTCGTGTCGTTTTCGGCGCGTCGCGTCAAAAACGACGCGCGACTCGTTTTTCTGGCGAAATTTCGCTTGCCGAAATTTCGCTGGTGATTCGCGAATTTATTCGCCAGCGGCGAATCGCGGGAATTCGCCGCGAATTCTACCCTGGCGAATAAATTCGCCCATCACTAAAAAGGAGCCCACTATAAGATATTTTGGATCTAACTGTCAATGATTATGTGACACCCAACTCCTGCATGAAGAGAGAATGAAGAGAAACAGAAGCTGAGAGAGGAATAGTTAAGATGAACTTGATTATTTCAGAAACAATACAGAATGTATCTTATTTCAGTATGTTAAAGCTTTTATTTTCGTGATAGTTCCCCTTTAATATTTTGAAGTGAAGTCTACTGTTACTGGATTCATAATATTTTAGTTAGAATCAAGTACAAGGTACAGTTTTATTATTATAGATAAAGAGAAAAAAATAACAGTTTTAAAATTGAATTTAGTTAAAATTGAGTCAATGGAAGATGGCTTTCCTGTAATTGAATGCTGTATGGATAACAGGAGTAATGGATCCCATACATGTGCATGCATAGTACATTTAAAGGTGGTGTAATTTAACTTTTTAACAAAAAAAACTCTGTTTTGTAAACCTATGCACTTGCATTTATACTGAATGATTTGTGAAACAGGGAACCAGGGAATGTGCATTAATGTGGACCTGTCACCCAGACACAAAAATCTGTATAATAAAAGTCCTTTTCAAATTAAACAGCTGTCAATCAAATATTGTCTGCCCCTCCTCTATGCCCGTGGCATAGAGGTGGGTCAGACAATTACTTTCACTTTCCATTTAGCACTGACCTAGATGTCACTTCTCTCCACACTTTCATCCATTCTCTACACCAGTGATCCCCAACCAGTAGCTCGTGAGCAACAACCCCTTGGATGTTGCTCCCAGTGGCCTCAAAGCAGGTGCTTATTTTTTAATTCCAGGCTTGGAGGCAAGTTTTAGTTATATAAAAACCAGATGCACTGCCAAATAGAGTCTCAATGTAGGTTGGCAATGTACAAGGGGCTACCACATGGCCAATCACAGCACTTGTTTGGCAACCCAAGAACATTTCTCATGCTTGTGTTGCTACCCAACTCCCTTTTCTTCTGAATGTTGCTCATGGGTTCAAAAGGTTGGGGATCCCTGCTCTACACTGTTTAATTGTGTAGCCAGGGCATGGGGAAGGACATTGGTTCCCCCATGCTGGTGAACAAACAAGAGTTTGAGATGATGGAAGGCTTGCCATAATAACAAAATGGCTCCTGCCTGCTTGTTATAATTTTGAATTCCCAGACTGAAGGAAACAAGAATCAAATAATTTATATAGTGTAAATAAAGTTCATTTTGTTTGACTAATGTGATAAAATATGATTTTGAATATTTCTTTTGGGTGATGGGTCCCCTTTAAAAAATAGCACTTCCCTTATACTTAAATATATTTAGCCTTTTGAGTGCTCCCACAACCCTTTTATTGTATGGTGTAATTTTAAGGCTTTTCAGAGAGGAATGGTATAACAATGGTGCAAACTATAAAAAAAAGCTACAAAGAATATTTTTAATAAACAAAAACTAGATTTTCTTGTTCAACTTGCATATAAATGTTTATCTACTGTAGAAGCTACTCCATGTTTGGTCCTTGCAAGTTAAATAAGTAGATCCTCAGTGCACATAATACCCCCCCCATGCAAAATCAAATCCAGTTTTTCTGCTATCCAAAACAGTCACAACAAAGGGGTAAAGGAAATGAATTGTCTACTAATAAGGTAATTATCTATCTTGCAATGACAAATCATAGGGTAATTTCAATCTCCCTGTTTAGCTCAAGATATAACAAAAGTCATTAAGTTTACCCCATTAAAACAATGGTAAAAAATTATGCAATGCACAACATTGATTAACATTGATAAAACAATGGCTAAATACATAACATTAAACAAAATAAAAGCTTTAAATATTCTTTAAGATAAATTGCACTTGGTATATGTATATAAATGTTTGACACGCAGAGCTTTTCTACAAGTAGCTGAAAACATTGAGGCTGAAAGATGAATAAACATTGGTTTAAACCCAACATTATAATAACTAGTAAGTACTGAGAGTATGAAAAGACAACCTAAACAGGGCTGTTATTTCACGTGGTTGTACTGTGTCTATATTTTGATGCTGTTTGTATAAAGCTGGTTATAGTTATTTCTGTCCAAGCAGCAATTTAAACTAAATAGCCAGTTTGTTTCTGTAAGAAAACACTAACATTGTGGTGAGCAGTAAGCAAGCTTTTTATACAAAATCATCTATTTTGGCTTGGACAAATTTATCACACTTTGAGTCCCTATATATAAATCATGCAAACTATTTACTTTTTTTTTGCTAACACACCTGGCAGTAAAGAACAATTTGCTGTTTACAAAGTCTCTGGTTTTAGGATATTTTAGGTATTTAATTTCTGAAATTTCTTCAGAATCTTTTTGATGCAGTGATATATAAGATTTTAGCAAACTATAAATAGCTTTTGTTGCAAATCTGCATTTATTGTAAAGTAATAGTTTCCAAATTGTAGATTGCTAACACAGGTGCAACTGGCATGAGATGCAAAGCACAGGATCTGCTGTGGGGCAAAAGCACTAAGCCACTGCCTCCACCAGAGTGCATTATGCTTTTAACCTTTTCACTGCCAGCTGATTTGGTACTTTTATTGCCAGACCATTTTTTAACATTAACATTTTGTACCTTTTTCTGGGGGGGGGGAAAGGTCTGGGGATTTGGAAAGGTCTATGTCTCCTGATTGCAGCAATACCGAATATATATAGTTTTATATATATATATATATGGGTATAAATATATGATCATTATTGTATGCACTTATCCTTGAAAAAGGCCCCAAGGGGG
>CM044438.1:23190942-23219415 GCA_024363595.1 Xenopus borealis
GGTCTGGGGTGAGAGGTAAAAAAAAAGCGCCAACTAATGCGAACCCAAAATGGCGAACGTTGCGCGACGTTCGCGAAGCTTCCGGCGAGCGCGAACAGCCGATGTTCGCGCGAACAAGTTCGCCAGCGAACAGTCCGCTCCATCCCTAGTTTTGACAGTTGTGTATTTTAAAAATGCTGGGGCCTCCTGCAAAAATATCTTTAGTAACGGGCAAGTTCAATATAGACATGCTGTAAACAATGCCGCTCCTGGTAAAAAGCCGTTCCTGGTAACTAAGAGCTGAATTTCCGGTTTTCAAACCTGGAAATTTGGCTCTTCTAGTGCAGAGCGCGCACTTGCAACGTGGGCCTCCCCTACCCCTCTTCAGCGCTGAAGAAGTGAGCACCGTGGGCAAGGGGGGGCGGCATATCAAAGGCCGCCTCAGGCAGCAATATTGCCAGGATCGCCCCTGATAACAGATGGATTTCTGTTTAAAGTTACCCCAAGTGGCTGTATTTTACTCTGAAAAAGTTATTACCCTGTCTGCCAATTTGTACATGTGATGTGTCAAATGCAAACATATTTTTAAGACATAGTTTTCATCAGGGCTGCCATCAGAAATCATGGAGCACTGTACAGCAAATTTTTAACAAAACACTGGTGGTCAGGCCCCGGTTTTGTTAAAAAAAAAACTATTGGTGCCAGGGGCCCCATAAAAGAAGTTAAAAAAACTATTGGTGCCAGGGGTTCCATAATTTTTTTTAACAAAAAAACATTGGTGGTCAGGGCCTGCCCTATAAGTTTAAAAAAATATTAATCACAACACACACTGCTTTGTCTCTCTCATGTTCTTATTCTCTGCAAGCTCCAGTAACCAACTCTCTTTCTACCATAGAGAAAAGAACACAAACAGGAACAGTGAGCTAACAGGGGTGGCTGAATGATTTAAGTAAGCTGTTATTTGCTGAAAAGCTATGGGACAGGGCCAGATTGTAAAGTTAGGGATTGTCTGCCAATTTCATACTGCTCATGAAAACTCCAGTTGTGCATTGTCTCACAGCTTGAAATTCAGTGTAACCCATTTTTGGCCACCCCCCTGGTGCCTAAGTTTTACATCACAGAAATTCACCAACTTATAGGTCCTGAGTACTGAGGGTACTGGGAATTCTTCTTCTCTGGCAGTGCCTCTACCCAATGGGATACACCTAAGGATAGTCCCATTAGGAATAACATGACCCACACACTTTATTATATAAAAAACACAACTTTATGTAAAGAAAGTGAAGTTAAAGGAACAGTAACACCAAAAAATGAAAGTGTTTTAGAGAAAAGAAAATATCATGCAGTGTTGCCTTGCACTGTTAAAACGGATCTGTTTGCTTCAGAAACACTACTATAGTTCATATAAACAAGCTACTAAATAGCAATGGCGGAAATTGAAAAACGGCTACATGGCACAGGATAAGTAATGGATAACAGATATCATTATGTTCTACAGAGCTTATCTGCTATCTGCTGTGTAACTTGAGCCTTTTCTCCTTTGAATGGCTGCCCCCATAGTGACACAACAGCTTATTTATATAAAAAATAGTAGTGCTTCCAAAATAAAAACTGCAGTTTTACCAGTGCAGGGTAACACTGCTTTATAGTTTTATTACTTTAAAGGGGAAGTAAAACACAAAGCATAACATTACATCACACAGTAATGACTCACTCACATGGGAACAATTGTTCACATGTCTCAACATGTCACATGCAACATATGTCTCCCGAGAATTCTTATATGTTTAACAAATAGACATAGTTTCTGCTAAACGTTTAAACCTCTAGCACTGCAATTAAACATTTTAGATGTGTAAGATTATACAGTTTCTTCCCAGAACATATCCCGTAACTGAATAAGAACTTGTTCTCCTCCATAAAATATTTAATTAATTTAAATATCAGGAAAACAATTCATCAGTACCAATTACTGTTCTGTGAGCAAGGTAAAACAGTTAATTCAAAATAACTAATTGATTTATAGATTAAAGCAGTCCATGCATGAAATTAGTTTATGAACAAGACAGTGCTACATTGCAATTGACTAAAAAGGAGCATAAGACACATACAGTATATACTGAATGATGAGTATATAAAGTAAATAGACAACCATTTACTTCTCCAACCATAGGTAGAATTCTACCCATAAACCTATGAAACTTTTTCAGGGTGGTTAAAGCAGCAATCTCCATGTGAGCTGGGCTAATAGTAGTGGTTTCCTACACAATCCTTGTATCATTATTTATATCCCTGCTGATAAATGTAAACATCAGTACCATAACAGCCACATGCCAGTAGATTGTATCCAGGGGAGAATTAGAGATACACCATGTTTCAAATCAAGTCCCGGGTGCTCCTCATTATTGTAAATAATAGAAAATATTTAGGACCACTCATGGATATAACAGCAAGTGAATCACGTCTTGATGATGGTTCAAGGAAAACGATTTTCTAATATATATATATATATATATATAAATATGCCTGTTACTTGTGTGTGAATAAATGGGAATAAAACTGGAATGCAAATGGATTTGAAATATCCTGGCATGTGATTATTATTAATCAGTGGAAGGAAGAGTGGTGGGTAAGCCTTTGTTATATAAAGAAAATATGTTCCCTTTGCCAGTCTAGATATAATTGTCTGTTGCATTTTTGGAACTGTCCTTCTGTTCTACCAGAGAGAGAAAGAAAGGGAAAGAGGGAGAGAGTTCCCAAGTTGCCTGCAGGCAACGCCAAAGGCTGAAAATATTCAGCTGAACTTCATTAGGCTGCAGGCCTAATGCCGTCTCATTCTTAAATAATCATAACTTTAAAAAGCCATATATTGTCCAGTTACATATAGAAGGTTTGATTTTGTAATTATATAGCATATTTACAATAACAAAAGAACATGAAAGATAATACTTCTCACTTCACTTCTTTGAAAACCAACCTTTAGGGAAATATTTAGTATCAGAGGAATATTTAGTATTAAAAACATCAGAATATAATTCTACAGCTCTACCCGTTTACGTTTTTATGGGGAATGTAGCAAAAGATGTAATATATAATCCTCCAAGAGGGGTGTTGCAGCAATTAAGTCAATTAAGATTTGTCTCAAGTGACAGCAGACTGCTGGTTACTGGGTTGGCAAAGCCCCACGTGGTCTAAACCCTGCCCACGCACAGACCCTATGATCGTGCTATTGAGGTTTCCAGGTTTCTTTCCTTCTAAGGGCAGAATATATCTTCTCTCTCCCAGAGTCTCAGGATTAAGGAAAACCTGGAGGGAGGATTCATAATTCCTTCATCCTCTCCTGCAGGTGCTGGTTTCTTTTTTGTAGAAAAGAAAGACGGTGATCTTAGGCCATGTATTGATTATACAGGCCTCAATAAATGATGGTACAAAACCATTACCCCCTACCCTTTAATTTCGGAGCTCTTCAATAGAGTTAAGGGTGCTTCTATTTTCACAAAATTTGATCTTAGGGGCGCATGTAACTTGATTCAAATAAGGGAGGGGGACGAGTGGAAGACGGTCTTTAATACCTGGGATGGTCATTAAAAGTATTTGGTAATGGTGTTCGGTCTATTTAATGACCTTGCTGTCTTTCAAGAATTTGTAAACAATATTTTTCAGGACTTATTGGGGCGAAATGTTGTGGTATACCTTGATGAGATCCTGATTTTTTCCTCCAATTTCTGTTCACTGTGACCATGTGACACAAACTCTATGCCGATTTATAAAAGTGGATTTTTGAGGTAGCATCTGTTAACATTTTGTCCAAAAAGGGATAGAAATGGAGTCAGGTAAGGTTCAGGCTATCTTAGATTGGGATCAACAACTGTCCCTGCAGGCCATTCAAAGGTTTTTGGGGTTCACCAACTACTATCAGCAGTTTATTAAAAACTTTTCCACATTAATGGCTCCCAGAGAAGCATTTATTTCTGCCTCAGTACTCCAGCATCCAGATTGCTCATTTGCTTTCCTGGTGGAAGAAGATGCTTCTGAGGTGGGTGCAGGAGCAGTCTTGTCTCAGAGACACCCTGTTACAAATAAGGTTCACCCTTGTGCATTTTTTTCTAAAAAGTTTTCTCCAGCAGAGGAGAACTATGATATTGGTAACAGCAAATTAATGGCCATTTAATTGGTCTTTGAAGAATGGAGACACCTTCTAGAGGGTGCTAGTTATGGTCTTTATGATCATAAAAATCAGTTATATGAGTCCACTAAGCGCCTAAGTTCCATACAGGGCAGGTGGACTTTGTTCTTTTACAAAAAGATACAAAAGATAGTGTGTAAGCACTACTATAAGTAGTACTTAAATAGTTGCAATTTCAAAGAATACAGAACAAACAGGAGGGCATACTCACAGTACACCGCAGTCCCAGGGTGCATTAACATAGAAGTAAAATGTGAGTTCCTCCAAAAAAATAATAAAGCAGTAAGTAAAAAAATATAAAAAGATTTATTAGGACATATTGAGACATGGCCTGACACGTTTAGTCCCTGTTGGGGCACTTACTCAAGTATATATCGAATATGTATATATATATATATATATATATATATATATATATATATATAATAATAATATATATATATATATATAATAATAATATATATATATATATATATATATATATATAAAATATGTTCTAATAAATCTTTTTGTATTTTATTACTTGCTGTTTTATTATTTTTTTTGGAGGAACGCACATTTTTGGTCGGCATTTGTTCTTTACCCACTTTAATTTTGTGATAACATACAGGCCCGGGGAAAAGAACACTAAAGCAGATGCCCTGTTTATAAGCTTTATCTCTATTTCCAGAGAGGAATCTGAACCATACTCTATTGTTGGTAAGGAAATAATTGTGGCAGCCCCAAGTCCAGATCTTCCAGATTTACCTCCCTATCTAAATACGCGGATAATGCTCTTTCCAATGTTCCTCCAGGCAAATTGTTTGTGCCAGGAGACCTCCGTGAGGCTGTTAGGATGGAGACTCACGAATCCAAGGTAGCCAGACATCCAGGGCCTACACAGGGGAGCGGGGAGGGATTTTTGCACATAGGAGTTAAATTCTCCTTTAATCCCAAGGAGGCCCCAGTATGTCCCAGTGGGGTATACCTCAGTTACTGTTGGGCTGTTACTAAATTGCACCTTTAATTTTAAAGTTCTGAAAATTAGATAAAGTTCCAAATCAAGTTCAAAAAGTCTGGCTTGGTAGTCAACCCAAAGGATAAACCCTTTTACAATACCTGTAGTTGGTCGTTTGTTAGTTCCAATGAAGAGATGTTTACCACCATTTGGGTCTCCTTTTGTATGATCCCTTGCTTCTCAGCTTGCTTATGTTTGCGTCCTGCATGCTTTCTCCCTGTGATGCTCCCAATGCCTATGATGTTTCTAAAAAAGAAGAGGTGGTAGATACCAATGTTGGCCTGGGATGCGCATCAGCTTCTCCCTGTTGCAGCCAGTGCGGTGAGCAATCTCTGTCACCTGGTCCTGGATACCTTGTGCGTACCTCCCGAGTCCCAACTGTCCCACTTTTGGAGGGACAGTCCCTCTTTTGACAGCTCAACCCGCAGTCCCTCCTTTGTACTGGAAAGTTCCTCTTTTCTCTGCACTGAACAGCCAGAAAAAGAAGCAAAGTTTCTAACTTAATTGGCTTTTGGCAGAGAGCCCAGAACAGCTAATAGGCGCAAATAAGATACTTTGTAACACGTTTGAGCTAAGAAAATTAGTAATTGTAACAGGAGAAATATTTTCAAACTTTCATAATCTGCCAAATGAATATGCTAATTAGGGGGGGTGACCACAAAAATGGGCGTGGTCGACGTTTTAGCCATGCTACTTGCGAAAAAAAAAATGTTGTCCCTCTTTTAACTTACAAAATGTTGGGAGGTATGACCTCGTGGTCCGACTCCGTGTTTTCGGGAGATCCCTTTGCCCATGCCCATTTATACACACTTACGGTTCTATAGTCTATCACATCCCGCTGAAATTTCTGTCGCTTACGAGCTTCTTTTTACCCATGTGTTCCTTCAATTTTTTGGTCCCCCCTGCAACTGCATCTGCAGTGAAGGAGTTCAGAATCAGCTGTTGCTTTGATTCAATGCGATTCTTGATGTCAGACATGCTTTGCTGCAGCTGTTTCATAGTGGCAAGCATGGGAACAATTGCCTCCCATCTTTGGCAGAAATTTTTATCGTTTGAAAACAGTGTGGGAGGTAGATTAACCCTTAAACCTTGTGGGATCCGCTGAATTTTCACATATTCAACAAGGGTATGTACATGCAAATCAAAGGTTGTATAATTACATTTCATCCACTTGTAGGGATCCATAGATTCTATACAGCATTTATGGAGTTGAACTCTTAAGTCCCTTACATCTTTTGTTATTGGGTGTAAGCACCTGTAACAGTTCTTTTACAACACCTTTAGTTATTGGTCAAAGGGTGTAGTGACCACCCGGAGGAACAAAACGATACTTGCGCTCGCACACCCTGGCCGTCCTGTAGTGTGAGCCCTGGTGCTCGGAGAAGCAGAGGCGAAGGCAACCTCCAAAACAATTGAAGAAAAAAGGATTCACCGGCACAACAGGTACTTTCAAGTAGGGAAGCCCCTTGCTCGTTTATTTTGCGGATGCAACGTTTCGGGGCGTAACCCCTTTGTCAAGCATACCAATTAACAGTGAACATAGCAATAAATAGTGCAACCCATTAATTAGGGTAATTAGTGAATTGTGTTAAGTGAGAGCTAATACGTCAGGCCTTAAGTGTCAGGCAATATAACCCATAAGAATATAAACATTTCACATAAAATCACAATAATAAAAAGTAACAACCTACAAAGGTAATCTTAATTAATACAGTAAAAGTGAGGAAATTGGCACTTTTTCAAGAAGCAAACAGATTAATACAAAGTATCAGATAATTCCTTAAAAACTTAGTGTCAAAAATGGTATCAAAAAAGATGTATCAAAGAAGGATACTTAGCAGATCATTATATTAATTGCTGCAAATCCTGTGCAAGTGTGATAAAAAAATCCATTGTTCTCCAAGTCCAATAAAAAGTGTCCAGTGTAAAAAGTACAAAGTAATGAACAGAGTTATTAAACATTACAATACATTTCTATCTTACCCTACCAAAGTGGGGAAGTAACCTTTCCCTGAGGTATATCAACGAGGGAGTTTATCTAAAAAAGAGAGAGAAGTATACAGGATTAAAAAGAGAGACACATTTATTTACAAGAAGCAACTCATATTGAATTCTTCATTTAACCCCTTGGGGTGGCGTGATTGTAAAAGCCATATCCAAAAGCATTCTCTCTGCAATAATAATTTCTTTTTATCAGAAAAAGCTTTGAAAGTAACCTTTTCCAAAATCTGCCAACTTAATTGGGAAAGGTGATGTTTATGGACATGAAAATGCTTAGCCAATAAGGTTTCTCTTCTCAACTTGTGTTGCTCAACTTCCTTGGAATCAGCGGTCCCAGAATTTGTAGGTGCTGGTTGATAATTGCCAATGACCGATTTATGTTCGTTTGACCTTAATTTAATGGCTCTACTAGTTTGGCCTATATGTGAAATGTTTATATTCTTATGGGTTATATTGCCTGACACTTAAGGCCTGACGTATTAGCTCTCACTTAACACAATTCACTAATTACCCTAATTAATGGGTTGCACTATTTATTGCTATGTTCACTGTTAATTGGTATGCTTGACAAAGGGGTTACACCCCGAAACGTTGCATCCGCAAAATAAACGAGTAAGGGGCTTCCCTACTTGAAAGTACCTGTTGTGCCGGTGAATCCTTTTTTCTTCTGTAGTGACCACCCACACACTGCTTTATAATGTGTGCAGGGAGGAGCCTTTGCCTCTTTGGCTGCTGGTATCCATCCTAGCTGGTTGTTCCATTGCACCTGGGATCACCAAGGCCCCAGTAAGTTCAGCGAATCCCACAAGGTTTAAGGATTAATCTACATCCCACACTGTTGCAGCAAAGCATGCCTGAGATCAAGAATCGCATTGAATCAAAGGAATAGGTGATTCAGCACTCCTTCACTGCAGATGCAGCTGCAGGGGGGACCAAAAATCACAGAACACATAGACATCTTCCGGGCTGAAGAAGAGTCTCGCAAGAGGCAGAAATTTCATCTGGATGCAATGGACTGTGTAACTGGCAGTGTGTATTACTGGCCACCTGGGCAAAGGGATCTCCCTAGAACACGGGGACGCACCAAGAGGCATCCAGGACCAGGTGACAGAGATTGCTCACCGCACCGGCTGCAATAGGGAGAAGCTGCTGCATGTCCCAGGTCAACATCAGTATCTACCACCTCTTATTTTTTTAGAAACATCACAGGCATTGGGAGTATCAGAGGTAAAAAGTGTGCAGGATGCAAGCATAAGAAAGTTGAGAAGCAAGGGATCATACAAAAGGAGACCCAAACAGTTGTAAACATCTCTTCGCTGGATCTAATGAACAAACAACTATAGGTATTGGAAAAGGGTTTATCCTTTGGGTTGACTATCAAGCCAGACTTTTTTAAACTTGATTTGGAACTTTATCTTTTTTTCAGAACTTTAAAATTGAAGGTGGAATTTAGTAACAGCCAAACAGTAACTGAGGTATACCCCATTGGGACATATACAGGGCCTCCTTGGGATTAAGGTAAGCCAGTCAATATATACCTACCACAGATAATGTGTATATAGAGGCATTTATTAACAATGTTAACAGAGATGTTGCTGAACTAGAGAAAAAATACAAGAGGGGGACTGTCATTCAGCTCGAAATAATCCAACCCATTCACAATTTACAGCATTACAGGAGATCAGGGGAAATGATAATATGGTTATAAAATTCACAGATAAAGGGAGAGTGCTGGTGATCATGGACAAAAAGTTTTATGTCAATGAAATTCAACATCAGCTGTTGGATACAGTGACATATAAAGTCCTAGACACCAGTCCTCTCCCCAATATCCAGTCCAGAAATAATGATTTAATCACTGGGATTTGTGGGATTGGGCAAATGCCTGATGGGCCGCTTGCTTTAAAATGTAAATGAAATGCTCACCTAAAATATGCAAATTAGGTATGTCTTTAATAATTAAATGAGCCTATCACTTTAGAAATGTAAATGAGCTGTCCATAATAGCCAGCCACAGCTAAACCGATGCCTGAATCTGTTAGTACTCATGCCTGTACTGGCATATGGGAACCAACTTCATTTAGTAATATTAGAGTTGCTTGCTATACACCCAATCCCTTATGCTTATGATAGGTATGTTGGCAACATACAGCCTGTATATGGAAAACTGTGATATGTAGCATTAACTGCATTAGACAGACTAGTCTCTTCAAGTATGCCACACTGTGACCCTGTGATACACATAGTAATTAAAGTTCTCTTATCTGCCAAGGTACATAGTCTAGCTGGGGGCACACAAAGGGAAATTTAGAATATACTGTAAGTATAGGGTCACTAATCCATCTGATAGAATAGTTGTGATAGAAACTAGGGGGGGGGGATATTTGTTGCAAGGGCCAGTACAAGTACATAGGGTGTATTGTTGGGGATTATATGGTAATGGAGTCTTAAAATATCTATTAATTAACACTAGTTCTAGTTAACATTGGGGTTGGAAAAATATATCATGCTTTTGCATGCTTATGAATACATGGGCTGCTTTGATACTTTTGCCAGGGCTGCTTTTATCTCCCAGTGCGGCCCTGCCATACAGGTGCACTTGAATCAAAAGTGATTGATGGTAAAATATTTAGAAGTGGAGCATCCAGTAATGCTGGTATTTTATGTTTTGCCTAAAATCCATATAAATTTGGATAAACCTCCAGGGTGCCTGATTTTATCCTGTATTGGTTCAGTTTTAACACCTCTTTCTATCTTTGTTGACCAGATCATTAACCGTTATGTGGCCGTACACAACTCATTTATAAAGGTTACCAGTGATTTTCTTTCCAAAATACAGGAGTTGGGAGATTGGGAACTGATTTTGGTCACCCTTGATGTAGAGAGCCTCTACACCTCCATCCCACATGATGGGGGTGTGGTGGAAGTCCGCATTGAGCTTGACTGGGTTCCAGCACTGGATGGCGCACAAAAAAGGTTTGTTCTACAATGTCTGGAGATGGTGCTTTATAACAGTATAAGTGTTAACTGCAACTGTGGGATTCAATGTGGCCCTGTCCTATGCGAACATTTTCATGAACAGATTTGAAGAGCAGTTTGTTTACAGTGACAGGTAGTTCTTGAAATATTGTCTAAGATGGTTCCATGTTATCTTTGATTTGTTTGCATTGTGTACAGGCCACATTGGACCCTAGTGAAGTTCGTACAGGATATGAGCTCTTCACTGGCATGCATAAAATTCACAGCACATGATAAGGACATCTCTTTCCTAGATACTAAGGTTGTAAAATGTGGTAGGGTGTTATCTAATGATCTGTACATGAAGCCCAATGACAGGAACAGCCGATTGAATTTTGATTCTTTTCACCAATTACAGGTCAAAAAGTAATTACCTAATTCACAATTTATTAGGGTTAAATGCATTGTGAGTGATGGTAAACTGTTGGGTGAACGACTTGAAGAAATGCAAAAAATATTCAGGGAGAGAGGGCATCCCAATAATCGCTAACAAAAACAACTGGAGGAGGTAGCACTTCCAGAGAGAATAAATACAAGAAAAGACCGACAGCAAGGACACACAGATCGTTTTCCCTTTGTTTAGAGATTTCATGTATTAAGCAACCAGGTGGCTAACATCATAAGGAAACATTGGGGAGTCTTGATGTATTGATGTATATCATCCCCAGTGTGACTTGGACTGAGTCACCACCACGGATTTCATATAAAAGAAATAGGACAATTGGACCAATGTTAACCAAATTAGATTTGGGGATGGTACAGCCACAGCAACGTTTTCTGGGTCCAGTAAAATATGGCTCCTTCCCATGTTTGAGTTGCAACTGCTGTTCTAACTTCCAGAAAGGTGATGTCATGTATCATCTATGCATGGAAACGCCTATTAAATTCCAGAGTTATTACACTTGTGCAACAGATTTTGCCAATTATGTAATAAAATGCCCGTGTGGATTAATGTATTTGGGCCAGATGAGCCACCCAGTCACAGAACATATCAGGGAACATAAATTGGCCATACGGACAAAAAAGTGGGACAGGCAGTTGCTTCTCACTTTGTGGAAAAAAAGCCATGGCATTCAGCAGTTAAAATACCAAGTTATAGATCATGTACCCAGATTGCGACAAGGGGGTAACTGGACCAAAAGGCTCCTTAGCAAAGAAGCAATGTGGATTAGAAGATTAGAAACCCTCAAACCTCAGGGATTAGTGGATACAACCTACAAGCTATTTTCTGGGTTTAACTGCTTTTAATTGTTTTCATGTCTTACAGATCTCTAAGAACTTGGGCTAACTTGTGACTGTTCAATTATTTAAGAGTTAACAGGATATCATCTTGTGACAGTGTAACAAACCTGTTGAAAATTGTTATTAATTTGTAACAGTAAGCCAGATGTCGCAATATGTTTCTGTATAAAAAGTTGAGTGTGTCGTAATATTGAAAAAAAGACTCTGTGCAGCCTGAAACGCTGCTTATCCAGGTCCTGCCTCCGTTTCCAATAAAGGCATTTTTAATCAAAATAATAATAGTGCTGTACTTCAATCAGTTGATGTTCCTGTTTCTCGTCCTGTCTGCTGCCTGTCCTGATTATTGCTCGTTTTGACTACTTTTGGATTCTGATTTGGTACTGTGATTCTGGTTTGACTTGGCTTGTGACTCCAACCATTCTTATGTCTCCTGCATCTCTACCGTATTGACAGTTTGTTATCCGTTTGAAAAAGTTATGGGCAAAATGCGCTTCGGTTTGACTTTTACAGTGCCAGTTGGTTGCCTTCATTACCTCATTGTAGGCTCTCAATTTTGTGAAATGATTTATTTTTGCCTATGCCAGAAGGCAACTGGGGCATTGGGCATACATTTCTGATTAAGCAATACTTACCGCTTACTAGCATGTTTAATCCCTAACAATAAAAGAATAGCTAAAAGAGAGAGATAAACAGTGCTCCTTTAAAACATTTTTAATATGTATTTTCATACATATAAAAATTACTTGTTAGATGTAAAAAGTTCCCACAGTTTTCTTGTCACTTATGTGTGTGTGAGATATACAATAGATTGGAGTCTCTTTCAGATGAATACAAAGTTCAAATGCAATGGCGGGTGATTCAGTCCTAATCCACCACTTGAGAATGTGATCCCTCCAGGGCCGCCATCAGGGTGGCACAGGGGGCACACCTGTCTGGGGCCCGGAGCTAAATGGGTGGCCGCCCTTGCTGAAGACCGGAAGCCTCGCCGAAAATGCTATGTGGAGAACTACAAAGTTTGGAATTGTCTGCAAGATCCACGATCAGCAAACTCATTTTCAACTGAAACTATGCACGTTTTCATGAGAAGAATGAAATTGGCAGACAATCCCTAACTCTGCAATCTACTCCCCCCCCCCCCCCCCCGTTCCATTGCTTTCAGCCAATGACAGCTTCTCCCTTCCTCTACATCACTCAGCAACCTCTGTCCAGCCCCTTTCTGGTTCAATGGAAGTCAGTGTTGATATTGAGGTGGGTAAGAAAAGAAATGCTTTTAGGGCTTTCAAGTTTTGTGGGACAGCCAAATCATTTATACAAGGAGACAAATACATCATGCAAAAAAACAGACTAGAACATTTTAACAAACAACGGTCTGATGCCAGATTTTGTTCATCCCAGGGTACTTGAGGTTAGCTCTGTGATTGCCAAACCTCTTTACTTAATTTTTCAGGAATCATTGAGATCTAACATGGTGCAGAGAGACTGGTGATTTGCTAATGTGGTGCCGCTATTCAAAAAGGCATCCCGTTCTAAGCCTCAAAACTATAGGCCAGTTAGTTTGATGTCGGTGGTAGGAAAGCTTTTCGAGGGGTTAATAAAGGATGAGACACTGAACTTCATAGCAAATAACACTATTATTAGATTGTGAAACCCTCTCTTGACCCCTCCAATCTTGACAACTTCCGACCTATCTCTCTGCTACCTTTCATCTCTAAACTACTAGAGCGCCTATTCTACAACCGATAAACCTCATTCCTCTCTGACAATAACCTGCTGGACCCCTTACAGTCTGGTTTCAAACCACAACACTCCAGTGAAACTGCTTTGAACCGTCTAACTAATGACCTTTTAACAGCTAAAGCCAACAAAAATTTCCCACTACTAATACTGCTTGATCTCTCAGCTGCATTTGACACTGTAGATCACCCTCTCCTCCTCCAGTTCCTCCATTCGCTTGGCCTTCGTGACACAGCCCTGTCCTGGTTTTCTTCTTACCTCTCTAATCGCTCCTTCAGTGTCTCCTACAACGGAGTAGCATCTTCCCTCTACCTCTCTCTGTCGGGGTTCCTCAAGGCTCTGTCCTGGGACCCTTATTATTTTCTCTATATACTTCCTCCCTCGGCAAATTAATCAGCTCATATGGTTTCCACTACCACCTCTACGCTTACGATACTCAGATCTATCTCTCCTCTCCTGATCTCAAACCAGAACTCCTAACTCGTGTCTCCTCCTGCCTGTCTGCTATCTCTACTTGGATGTCACAACGCTACCTTAAATGAAACCTCTCCAAAACGGAAATGGTTCTTTTTCCTCCAACGAACACCAGTAACATCCCGGAAGTATTCATCATAGTTAACAATTCCACTATCACCCGTCTCCCCAGGCCCGGTGCCTTGGGGTTATCCTAGATTCAGCCCTGACATTCACTCCTCATATCCAGTCACTTGTTAAGTCATGTTGCTTCCACCTAAGGAACATATCCAAATACGATAATTTATCACCCAAGATGCTGCCAAAATTCTTATTCACTCTCTTGTTATATCGCGTCTAGACTATTGTAACTCTCTTTTAATTGGCCTTCCCCTCCAGAAACTGTCACCTCTCCAGTCCATAATGAACATTGCTGCTAGGCTTATACACCTCAGCAACGGCTCTTCCTCTGCCATGCAATTCTGCCAATCATGGGCGTCCGCAGAGGGGGCAAGAGGGGGCAGTGCCCCCCCCCCGGACTGTCCACATAAGTTTCCACCTGTTCGCGAACAATTGGCCACAGCTTACTGTGGTTTCTGTCGCGATCCCTTGAAGATTTTTCTTCTGTGCAGCAGAGTTTTCTTTTAGCTCCTTCCCTAGGTGCTCGCTTCCCCCTCCCTTGTCACAGTGCTGCTGGATCGTATTACTTCAGCTGTGACAGGGAGAGAGAGCAGCCTGAGCATCTGATTGGCCAGTTGCACAGATTGCAGTGCGGGAGAAAATAAAGCAAGGAAAGCCCTATCTATTGCAGTCTGCAGCCTTGTACGTGTGAGTTCTGGGGGTATTTATACAATTACTTGCCCCTGTGCCATCTGTTTGTGAGTTCTGGGGGTATTTATGCATGTACTTGCTCCTGTGCCATCTGTTTGTTAGTTCTGGGGGTATTTATGCATGTACTTTCCCCTGAGCTATCTGTTTGTGAGTTCTGGGGGTATTTATGCATGTACTTGCCCCTGTGCCATCTGTTTGTGAGCTCTGCTGGTATTTATACATGTACTTGCCCCTGTGCCATCTGTTTGTGAGTTCTGCTGGTATTTATACATGTACTTGCCCCTGTGCCATCTGTTTGTGAGTTCTGGGGGTATTTGTGCATGTACTTGCCCCTGTGCCATCTGTTTGTGAGTTCTAGGGGTATTTATACATGAACTTGCCACTTTGCCATCTTTGTGTGAACTAGGGTTGCCTAGTCAGACAACCGGTATTTTGAAGGGTTGCCTGGGTCAAAACTTCCTGGATGGTTTTTCAAATTAGGGAAACTGTGCAGGATTCCCTTGATTGACCTGGCGATCGGCTGATCGCCGTGGCATAGCTCCACCCCCTGATGGCAGTGACACACCCACCTATCTCACAGGCCCGCCCACAGATGCCTCCTTGCCC
The DNA here is from genome assembly GCA_024363595.1 of Xenopus borealis. Taxonomy (NCBI): domain Eukaryota; kingdom Metazoa; phylum Chordata; class Amphibia; order Anura; family Pipidae; genus Xenopus; species Xenopus borealis. The sequence continues at coordinate 23,205,990 of CM044438.1, forward strand.
CCCCCTGGAAAATTTTCTGTGGACACCCATGCTGCCAATCCCTGCACTGGCTTCCACTCCCCTTCAGAATTAAATTCAATTTAATGACCTTGACATTCAAAGCACTTCATAACTCTGCCCCTCCCTTCATCTCTGAACTAATCTCCATATACTCACCCAACCGCTTACTACGCTCCTCTACTGACCTGCTACTCAACTCTACTCTTATTACCTCCTCACATGCTCGCATTCAAGACTTTGCAAGAGCTGCACCCCTCCTCTGGAATTCTCTCCCACGGTCTGTCCGACTTCTTCCCAATCTTTCAGCTTTCAGGAAATCTCTTACAACCCACTTTTTTAGAGAAGCCTACCCTCACTGTTAACTACCCAATGCAATACCGCTTACATTACTGCATCTTTATTGTGATGTATGTAACTCCATATTTATTGTGATGTATGTAACTCCTTATGTTCTATGTATGTAATTCGTGTGATTTAGTTGTATAATCACATTCACTTTACAGCGCTATGAAATAAGTTGGCGCTATAGAAATACGTGTTAATAATAATAATAATAATAATAATATCCTTGTGCCCAGTCCATTACCCAATGGAAAGATGGTTAAATATAGGAAATTGACTTCCTGCTGGCTATACTGGCTCGTGAACTGTATGTTCCAGCAGTTGGTATTTAAGTAGGTCAAGAATTTATTAAGGTCTTCTAGTGACCCCCCCCCAGATGAAGAGGCAATCATCGATATATCTCTTCCATATCAATAAACCCTCTGGATCTCCCACTAGTTGGATATACAGTATGTCTCGTCCTAGAACCCCATGAATAAGTTGGCATAACTAGGTACCACCAAATTGATGGAAAAAGGCTACAATGAAGAAATGATTGACCAGGCAAAGAGAGACCCTTATGAAGAAAAAATCTGTTGAAGTAAATATGGAGGAAATCACTTTTATAACCTAGTATAGTGCTGACCATAAGGCACTAGAACGGGTATTAAATAAGCACTGGCATATTCTAAAATTGGATAAGAATATGGAGTCTATCATTGGTAATAAACCTAAGATGATTTATAAAAGGCAGACAACATCAAACGTAAATGAGTCCCAAGTTATCTGAGGACCAGTAGGCAAGAAGGCAAGAAGGTACAGTATGTGGCTAAAAAAAGGATCAGGGTTCAGCTACTGTAAGAATTGAGTGACATGTAAAACAAGCAGCTGCGCAAAAACGTAAGGAAAGAGTTTAAGGCAACTACAAATGGGAATAGTTATACTATGAAGCAGTCATTGAGCTGTAATATGAGTAATATAGTTTACCTCTTACAATGCCCATGTGGAAAACAATATGTTGGGAGGACTACGAGAAAATTAAAGACCAGATTAGGGGAACATATAAGAAATATAAAAAAGGGGTATATGAAACATCACTTATCTGAACATTTTGCTTAGGCACACAATTAGTGATGGGCGAATCTCCCGCGATTCGCTTCGCCGAAAAATTAGCGAATTTCTAGAGAACTTTGACGCGCGTCGCTTTCGGCGCGTCGCGTCAAAAACGACGCGCGACTCGTTTTTCCGGCGAAATTTCGCTTGGGGAAATTCGCCGCGAACCCTGGCGAAAAAATTCGCCCATCACTACACACAATAAATATCCAAGTGGCCTTATGTTTATGGGAATTAGCCATACAAAATCCAACTGTAGAGGAGGAGACACAAAAGGAAGTCTCTCCCTTAAAGAATATACCAGCTGGGGATGTTGGTACCTCAGGAGTTAAATATTGATTTTGACTTAACCTGTTTTTTAAGTTTTATGAGTGTATAATTTTAAATATTTACAACTGTGATTTTACTGATTTGAAACTGTTGAGTATAAAATGGTTTACCTATTTATGTATACTTAAATTGTGCAATTCAATGTTCCCCTATGACCTATAAATACTAGGGGAGGGTGCCCAAGGTACACAGGAAGCCTCTGAGGAAGTGTATTGTATACACGAAACGTATTAGGCCGAGCTAAGGAATCTTAAATTGCTCTGAATGGAGAGACTAGGAAAGAGCACTAGGACCCTGCAGACACCAGGAGGAAAGTCACATGCCAGGAAGGGAAGCAAGCTGCAGATCTGTGTAAGAAGGAGAGTGATACTGCTGGAAACTCATACAACGTAGATTTTCTCAAGACTCAAAGTAAGTTGCTTAATAACATGCAGTGGTTACGGAACGCATATTAGGACATCCTTGCGAAAAAGCGCTGTCCTATATGCGCACTCGTAAGGCTGTTGAATGCGGCGTCCTATGTTTTTATACTCAACCGTCCTAAGAATCTTTAGTAAGGGATCGGTCCTCGCTCCTCCGTCTTGCGTCGTCAGCCCTCCCTCCTCGCAACTCAGCCCTCCCACCTCAATAGTCAGCCATCCGAACTCAGCCCTCCCTCCTCCCATCTCAGCCCTCCCTCCTCCCAAGTGATGGGCGAATTTCCCACGATTCGCTTCGCCGAAAAATTCGCGAAACGTATCGCGGGACGCTTTTGACGCGTCGCGTCGTTTTCGGCGCGTCGCGTCAAAAACGATGCGCGACTCGTAATTTATTCGCCAGCGAATCGCGGGAATTCGCCGCGAATTCGACCCTGGCGAATAAATTCGCCCATCACTACTAACAGTACCTGGGTACTCAATTAAATGTGTTATTATCTTTACCTTTAGTGAAATAAATGGATTGATGCTACACCTAACACATTACTGCTATGTCCAGTTTTTTAACATATATGTGTATTTTAAATTTGGAATAAAGTGTGTTTTACCTAATATATTCCCTGTTTAAGTAATTCTCCAGTATGTGGATTCTTTTCTTCTTAAGAGTATTTTAACCTTACTTTGTGGGGAGGGAGCTCCGGGTGTATTTTCCCTTTAAAGGAAACCTGTCATGATTGAGTTAACACTAGGAAGGAAATAAAACTTTTAAAACAAACCACATAACCCTATTTATTATACTCAAATCTCACTAATTCTCAATTTATAACTACTTTTCAAAATGTCCATGAGACTAACTGAAGCCCTGACTTTCCAGAAAGTCAGGAGAGCAAAGCATCATGGGTAGAATCAGTACTCATATCACCAGTTTGTGCAGTTGTTAGTGGCTGGAGAAGCCCACACAATCTGAATAGAACAATAGAAGGTGTTTCAAATAATTCCCATAGAATATCAAGTCCTAGTGTGACATGAGTTATACAGAGCCTGTCTATCATAGAGTTTACTCTGACTAAGCATGAATGAGATTTGGCAGTTTGGCACAGCCCACACACTGAAAACAAAGGGGTGTTTAAACATGGCAGCGCCTATGAAGCCCTTTTTACATGAAGGATATTTTCTAATCCGTTTCAGATATAGACAAAAACAGCTGACTAAAGGGTTTAACTAAGGATGGAAAAGAAATATTTTACACGTGTCTCAAGGTGACAGGTCCTCTTTAAAATACTGGGTAATTATATGAATGTTGCACATTGCTGCAGCTTTGGGATATCTTGTTTCCCATTCTACAACTCTATTCTTGGTTCGCTTGCTTGCACAGAACTCTCTCCTTGGTTCTCCCAATTAAGACCAGGTGGCATCTGAGTAGCGGAGGGCTCCACCCGAAGCCATAGGCAGCTTCTAAATGCAGAAGAGTTGGCCGCGAGACTGGAACTTTGGGGTTTGCTCTGTCCCTGTGTTACAGATAGGCTGTCTATGAACTGGTGCACACTAATTTCAATTTCACATGTAATTCAATATAGGTTACTCAATAACATATAAATGCTTGTGGTTTTATTATTTTGGAATGACTGTATTCAACATGCATCTAGGATAGAAAAAGCCAAAACTCTTATTCCTAAACATTGTATAGAATCAAAGCATTCATTCTACTGCATAGTATTTGATAGTTTACCTCCATATGGGGGTATAGAGGGTGAATAATACAGCCAAAGAAACATCACTCGATTCTACAATTGCATTCTATGGCTGACATTTTTATTTGCAAGTATTTATATACAGCGCATAGCACTATACATAGATTATACATTGTAATGGCCTAAATGGACATTTCATATTTTTGAAATATTTTTTTGTTATTTTTAAGTAGTTGGATTTGTCATCACAGCTTACATTGAGGTAGGGGGTGGTCTTAGGGGGAAAATGCTATAACATTTGCAAAGAGAACAATGAATAAAAATTTGCATGTCACAATGTAATATTCTTAATTAGGCATTTATTTGCATTCTGAATATTAATTAGCTCATTGTGAATCTTTAATGCCTGCTTGAAGGTCACGTAAACTGTTGGAGCAAGTTTTCCATTAAAAAGTTTTATTAAATACACTGCACAAACAAACTATAAAATTTGTGATCACTTTCCTATTGTCATGTGAGAGGCAAAGTGTTCTCAAAGGCAAAATTGTTCACTTGGTGAACATTTATTTGCATTTCAAACAAATGTAAAATATTTTTTCCATAAGCAACCAATATTACTTTTCCCAATTAGTGTCTTAAATGGCATACCACCAGTACAGCACATCTGCTCTTGTGGGACATATATTGTAAAGGTTACATTGTACATATCTTTGTAAATATAATAAGTGAAGTAAGAGTCCAGTGAGTGTAGATATTCTCTCTTAAGAGACTGTGTATCTCAAGATGTTGCAGGATTTTATCTTATGGGGTTATGCACTTATGTGTTAGAAATGTAAATACAGATTATTAAACTATGTGGTATAGTCTGATTTTTCCTCTCAGCTAGATAAACCCAAATGGCAATTAAATGACCTTTGAATGAATAATGTTCAATGATTCATTGGGCACATTCATAAATGTTGCAGGGTCCAGGATGATGCTGCATGAGATCTCATCCATTACCTGCAGATTAAAGGGAATCCCAGAGCATGCCACATCACACAGTTCTCATTACCCAAATTGGAAACTTTCATATCTCTTTTCCTATCCCTCTTTACTGCCAGAGGGTCCAGCAGCCCATTAATCGACTCTGAATTAAAGAGCCTTCCAGCTTAGATTCACCTAGCATGATTGCTTGGATGTTTCCCATATTAATGTTATTAGAAACACTCCTAATATATGTACTTGACTTAGCATATAAAGAACTCAGCCTCTTAAAAAGGTTGTTTACCTTTCAACAATTTTTTAAGATCAGTTTTCAGATATGTTCACCAGAAATATATAGCTTTTCCTTTACTGCCTATTTTGTGATTGTTTTTTTAATATTAAAATTTAAAGTTTAATTTTTTACCTTCTTATGTCTTTCTGGGGCAGCTCACCCCAGAGACACTGTCAACTGATCTACATGATACATTAACTAATATTTCTTATTTTTGGCACTGCTGATCCAAATCCCTGAGTTTCATTAAAGGCAGCTGTTATAATTTTTATAATAGTTGCTAATATTCTACAGATGCTGCTGATAAATGTATAACTAATGTAGTCACTAAGGGGGTTATTTATTAAAGTCTGAATGCTAAAAATCTGAATTTTAGTGGAAAAAATCCAATTGAAAATACTCCACCTTCAAACTGTTGAGGTCCTGTAGAAGTCAACGGCAGAGGTCCTATTTGCAATTTGAAGATATTATTGTCTGTGCTGGATTTCATGCGATAATCTGAACATTTTAACTTTTCCACCAATTTCACGAAAAATTCAGACTTTTCGGGCATCAAATCTGAAAAAATTTTTAATTTTCGTGCGACAATCCAAAAAAGTTGCGGATTTTGTGGTACAATCTGAAAAAGTTGAAGTTTTTGTCATTCTGATCTTTTCATGGTTTTTTATTGATAAATAAGGGTAAATCATAAAAATTTGGTTCGACTTTTTTTTAGTTAAAAAATCAGAAGAATTTGGATTTTGATAAATAATACCATTAATGTATCAAAGTGGAAAAGTTCAATATCTGCACCTGAGCTGAGCTGTCAGACTGAATCACCAGAGACAGGAACATTAAAGTTTAAACTTAACTTTTTGAAAAAAGTAAAAAATTAAAAGCAACTGAATAATGTATTTAATTCTGGTGAACAATCAGAAAATAACTGAAAAAGGGTCAATGAGTGCGACTGGGATGGGGATCAAGGGCTGGCTTCAGGAGTGTGGACCAAGGGCTACAGCTCAGCTGAGTGAAACAGTCTTATTCTCTAGTACCACTCTCTAGTTATGTCTAATATATATATCTAATGTGGCTGCAAAACAATTGTAAGTCTCCCAGGACTCCCTGACTGGGTAAGGGAGGATATTTGTGCAGGCTACTGGATGAGGGCTAAAGATGAGCAAAATGGTCTCTACTTCTCTTTAGTCAACTCATCTGGCAGCAAAATAATTTTAAGGGCCTGGGACTGTTTGAGGGTAGGCTGCAGGACCAAGGCTACAGCTGCAAAGTTGTCTCAATCTCCAGTATACAGTTGCCACTGCGTTCACCCTGCTTTGAGTGCTGGGGTATTATACATGAAACTGCCACTGTGTTCATCTTGCTTGTTGTAGGGATATAATACATAAAATCATTACTGTGTACTTCCTGCTATGAGGTTCAGGGATATTTTACATGAATTTCCACTGTGTTCATTATGCTCTGTTATTTTTGCCCCTAGCCCCAGGTTCTAGTGTGATAGCTAATAACCTTAGTCTGATGGGAACTGAGATAAAAACTGACCCCCATGCTGCAAAGCAGATATAAAGGTGTGAGCATCAAAAGGACTACCATGCCTAGGGCTCCATTTAGTGTTAATCTGGCTCTGCATAGCTATACTAATTGGTCTTCATGGGCAGTTAATTGCAATGGACAATGGAAATAAAGCTTTGTTCCATTAGGCTAAAATGGAACATTGTTTGTTCATGGAGTGTCTTAGGGATCTGTCTTAATTATTTAATGTAATGCAAAATTACCTCAATGCAGGTTGTAGTCACTTGCAATTCCAAATAATGGATCCGCACACACTTATTTCTGCAGTGGGGGAAATCCCCTTTCCTTTTATTCAACCACCAACTTCAACGTTTCGGGGGGTACAACCTCCCTTCATTAGGATCCTGATGAAGGGAGGTTGTACCCCCCGAAACGTTGAAGTTGGTGGTTGAATAAAAGGAAAGGGGATTTCCCCCACTGCAGAAATAAGTGTGTGCGGATCCATTATTTGGAATTGCTGTTGCTAAGGGACCTTGTCGGGTCAACGGACTACCAGCACCACTGAAGCAGTGAAGTGAGTAAAAATCCGGGTGTGCAGTGTAAAAATACCATAGGTTGTAGTCACTTGCCATAAGATTTGGCTAAATTGGAGGAGTGATCAACTAACTTGCACGTGATGTTCAACAATGAATGTCATGCACTTGGCCAAAATAATATGAATACTATAGCTGCCCAATACATGGAATTCCACTGTTGGCCTCCTTAATGGAGATTTTTTGGGGTCAATAGGTCAAAGTGACAGATGGTACTGTAGCTTTCAGCAACACTGTCCTACAAATATGTATACATTATCCTTTCCCTGAATAACAACTGCCACTCTCTTTACCACTGACAAGCAAAATAGCTGATCCTCCTCCAATTTTATTTATTTTATAGACTACTGAGAGGACATGCCCTTCCATCTTTACAGACAAAGTAATTTACCCTATGGTAGCCAGGAAGAGTAATTGTATTAAATTACATAAACACTTCCGGCTCATGTCCAAAAGAAGTTATTACATTAAACTATGAACATATTTTCTCAATAATCTCTTACACTCCCTCCATTTTATCACAGAAATGTCCTCATTGCCATCTCTTTTAACAAAGGTGCAGTCAGATAGGAACAATTTATCATGCATGGTGATTAGTGATGGGAAAATTTGACCTGATTTGCTTTGCCAAAAATTCTCAAAATCGCAAAAATCAGCCAAAATGTATTGAAGTCTATAGGTGACAACATTTTTTTTTGATGCATTAGATTTTTTCACTCTTTATTAATGGTAACCCACTTCTTAAGTAGTGATGGGCGAAAAAAGTATTTTCAGTGCCCACTTCCAGGTCATTAATAAACAAATTAAAAAGCAAAATATCAAAGACATGTGATTGATGGGGTAGACAAATTATTGGGTGGGGCTGGGAATGACACAACTGTCTTAGTACATATCGGTACTAATGACAAGATAAATGGTAGATGGAAGACCTTAAAGAGTGAGTTCAGGGATCTAGGCTCTAAGATTAAGGGACGGTCTTCCAATGTAATTTTTTCAGAAATTTTACCTGTGCCATGTGCAAGTTTAGGGAGACAGCGGGAGCTTAGGGAGTTAAATTTGTGGCTTGGTTTAGGAAGGAAGGGTTTGGGTTCCTAGAGAACTGGGCTGATTTTTCCTTGGGGCACAACCTATACAGTCGTGACAGATTGCACCTCAATGGAAGGGGGTCCACTGTGCTAGGGGAAAGAATGGCCAAGAGGTTGGAGGAGTGTTTAAACTAGGCAAGTGGGGGGTGGGTGAGAGAAAGAATTATGGGGAAGCTAGGGTAGTAGGGGTAGTGGGATTAGTAAGGGGTCATGGGGGAGGAGTGAGGGGGCATACAGTTTTCCTTGTAACAGAGGGACCTCCTTAGCTGGTAAACAGAGTTAACTTATAATTCCCCTCAAAGTAATGTACATTTAAAAAGTAAAAGTAGTAACCTCTGCTGTATGCTGGCAAATGCACGAAGTTTGTCAGGTAAAATGGGAGACCTAGAATTAATTGCATGCTCTAAAAATTATGATATAATTCGTATCACTGAGACTTGGTGGGATGAAACGTGACTGGACTGTGAATTTAAATGGTTACACCCTTTTTAGGAGGGACAGAGGGATTAGAAAGGGGGGAGGAGTATGTTTTTATGTAAAGCCTGAAAGCCATGCACTAAGGAAATAACCATTATGGGCACTGGTGAGGGTTTGGAATCCCTCTGGGTAGAGATTTCGACTGGGCATAAGGTTACAAAGAAAATTTTCATTGGTGTATGCTATAAACCACCTTGTATAAGTGACAATTATGAAGCCCAGCTATTTTTACAAATAGAAGCGGCTTCACAACTAGGTCAAGTTATTATTATGGGTGACTTCAATTATCCGGACATTGACTGGGGTAATGGGGTTGCCAAGACAGATAAAGCTAGTAGGTTTGTAAATATACTAAATGACAACTTTTTATCCCAGCTCGTTCAAGAACCTACTAGGAATAACCCTCCTTTGGATATTGTAATAACTAATAATACTGAACTCATCTCTAACATTTGTGTGGGTGAGCATTTAGGAAATAGTGATCATAACATGGTCTCCTTTAAGAATCTGTTGCAGAGGAAACTCTATAAGGGAGTAACTAAAACAGAATTTCAGGCGTGCAAACTTTGACAGTATAAGAGCATCTCTGCAACATATTAAGTGGGAAATGCTTTTCACAGGGTTAAACACTGAACAAAAATGGAAAGTCTTTAAAATGCTGCTTGATAAATATACGTCAGTATATCCCGCTTGTAATCAAGGAACATTGTTGCAAAGCAAAACCTTTTTGGTTCAATAGAAGTGTTGGTGTTGAGGTGGGTAAGAAAAGACAGGCTTTTAAGGCTTTCAAGTTAGCTGGGACAGCCAATAAATCATGCAAAAAAGCTATCAGGCAAGCTAAAATCGATAAGGAAAAGAATATAGCAGTAAAAAAATCCAAAATAATTTTTAAATTTTTTAAATATATTAATATATATTTTAAATATAATATTTTAAATATATTAATAGTAAAAAATTGAAACAGGAAGGGGTAGGACCTTTTTATCAGAGGGGGGTCAGCTGGTTGATGTAAACAAGCAAAAAGCTCAGATTCTGAATGCATACTTTTCGTTTGTCTACACAAATGAGGAACCAGCTAATGAAGGTTTGCTTATTAATAGTCCCAATTCTAATAATACATCTAATGATGCATGGTTCACACATACTGAAATTCAAAAGAGACTAGAACATGTTAAGATAAACAAAGGTCCAGGGCCAGATGGGATTCATCCCAGGGTAATTAACGAGCTTAGCTCTGTGATTGCCAAACCTCTCTACTTAATTTTTCAGGATTCATTGAGGTCTGGCATGGTGCCGAGAGACTGGCAAATTGCTAATGCGGTGCCGCTATTCAAAAAGGGATCCCATTCTCTGCCTCAAAACTATAGGCCAGTCAGTCTGACGTCAGTGGTAGGAAAGCTTTTCGAAGGATTAATAAAGGATAGGATACTGGACTTCTTAGCAAATAACAATACTATGGGTCTGTGGCAGCATGGTTTTATGCGTAATAGAACTTAATTTCATTTTATGAGAAGGTAAGCAGGGACCTCGATTCTGGGATGGCTGTGGATGTGATTTACTTAAACTTTGCTAAAGCATTCGATACATTGCACACAGAAGGTTACTGGTTAAATTAAGGAATGTTGGCCTGGAAAATAGTATTTGTACCTGGATAGAGAACTGGCTAAAAACTACGTGGAGACTCTCAACTATAAGAAGACTCATTCTCCAACTAAAAAAGGAAAGAACCAGATGTTTTTAAAGATCCAGAAAGGGAGATCAGGGTGACATCACAGGCCAATGAAAACTCTACATCTGGTAAATATAAATTTTTGTTATACTTTTTACCGATTAAATTTTGGATATTTATTATTCCTATGTGTATTATAGTCATACCGTAAACATTGACTTTCCCAGAATTGCAAACTGGGAATAATCTGTTTAATTTGGGTCCATTTTATTTTTAATTAATATATATATATATATATATATATATATGATATCCAAGTTAAGGATGTAATGGGGAAAAAAAAAATTTAAGGATAGAATTCCTTAGCAAATCAGAATCAGTTATATACTCCTCCTTTGATACTAATCTATATAATACCTTGTTATTAAGTATTAAAACGTGAACGTATATATTATCTTGTGGATGCTTGCCGTTAATTGAGTAATATCTATTGGTCAATTTTCCTTTTAATTAATTATTGAATGTATATCAGGGAGTGTTTAGTAGATTTTTTGTAAGAAGTAATAATTTAATTTTTTTGTCATATTCATATTTAAATAAATTAATTATTTTATAAAATAATTGTCCTGATTTTTCACCTTTGTACCAATTGATTGGGAAAGCTCGATATCGAATTCAGGGTTGGGAATATATTAATTAAGACTCCTCCTGTTTATTACTAATAAGGAGCCTTAAATTCTTTTTTATAATTTTATTAAATACACGCACAATTAGCCCGACATTTATTGATATGGGATGGATCACTTGATCTTAATTAGGATTTCCACGAACATATAAATAATAATTATCACAAACTTAATTTTTCTGTAACACATAACATGTTTTTCTGGACCTCAATTTGAGAGGAAATGCTTATTTAGGCAAGATCGAATCTGAGGTTTCCGGAAAATCCACACCAAGTAATACTATACTTAGGATGAATAGTTGCCATCTAAAACATACATACAGTATACATAAAGCATACTGTATAGCCAATGTGTTAAATACTGCAGGAATTGCAGCTCAGACAGGTCTTTTACATAACAGTCCTGTAGATTACACAGGAGTGATTATCCATTTAACCTCAATCTTATGACAGGAGAATGCATGACCTGGTGGAAACAATAAAGGAGACAGGACTCTTATTTATATAATGATAGGGATAAGATCTTTTTTTATAGCAGAATATAGTAAAGAATATGATTCAGTTTGTAGAACAGTACAGAAATATCTCCCTATCCTGTGCAATGATAGCAGGCTTAATGAAGTATTATCCCTAAATTATATAAAGCGTGTATCAAGGAATGCCCCCACTTTGGGAAGTATTTTGGCCTCTAGTATGGTCTTCTCATCCACACCCAGTACAGAAGCCAATTAGCTCTCTCTAAAGGGAAAAATCAAATGTGAAGCAACCACTTGCAAAACCTGCAGAGTCACTGATATTAGCAATGATTTTAAATCTTATGTTACAGGCCATATACCAGAATAAAGGTTTCAAAATTCCAACTTGCAAAATGTATAGTATACCTTTAAGAATGTAGATGTTGCATGAAGCAATATGTTGTCGTTCTATTTGTTGTTTGAAAGACAGAGTAAGCGAACACATAAGAGCCATTGAAAAGAAGGATGATAGAATCCCTTCTAGGGAAACATTTTGCATCTTGCTCCCCCAGGGGTATCCAGAATTTGAGTGTAAAGGTCATAGAACAAGTCAAAATGCCCTTCAGGGATGGGGATATCCTGTACCCCTTAAAGGGGTGGTTCACCTTCAAGTTAACTTTTAGTATATTGTAAAAGGGCCAATTCTAAGAAACATTTCAATTGGTCTTCATTATTTATTTTTCATAGTTTTTTAATGATTTGCAATTTTCTTCAGTTTCTTTGCAGCTTTCAAATGAGGGTCACTGACACCATCTAAAAACAAATGCTCTGTAAGGCTACAAATGTATTGTTATTGCCTCTTTTTGTTACTTATCATTCTATTCAGTCCCTCTCCTATTCATATTCCAGTCTCTTATTCAAATCAATGCAGGGTTGCCAGGGTAATTTGTACCCTAGAAACCAAATTGCTGACACTGCAAATTATAGAGTTGCTGAATAATAAGCTAGATAACTCAAAAACCAAAAACAATAAAAAATTAAAACCAATTGCAAATTGTCTCGGAATATCATTCTCTACATTATACTAAAAGTTATCTCAAAGGTGAACAACCCCTTTAAATTTAAGAGAAGTGTTTTGGATCTTCAAGTTGGATACCAGAGTTCCTAAGGGTTTGAATATGAGGTATGATCTTACATAGTTATATTAATTTTTTTATATCTATTTAAATTTACGCATATATATTTTCATACCTTTTGGTAACGAGTATGCACACTTGATTTTTGTCATAATTCTGCTTACATTAATTTCCATACATTCCTGATATTGGCACTTTTATTTTTCCCTTTTCCCTTTTTTTAACATTTTATTTTTCTTGCTTCTTTTGCTTTTTAAGAATTGTACAATAAAATGTCATTTTAACTTTGGGAGTTATAATATCTATGTAATATATAATTTTAAAGCTATTGGCTGCTTATTTATATGGTGCCCAGTAGGGGTTGCTGTTATGCTACCTATTTTAGGAAACAATGACTACTAACTTGTGAGGCTATGATTAAGGGAGTCTTTCCCGAAACACGTCAGGCTATGTAAGATCCTCTATCTGTTGCAATAAAGAACCTTTTATTTTATCCCTATTGCCTGTAAATTGAGTGGCTATATCATACAGTTGGGACGCTGGTGGCTGAGCACCCAAAGGTCTGTGGAGCTGAATAGGGATGGCGCGAACGTCAGAAAAAAAGTTTGCAAACATATTCGCGAACTTGCGTAAAAAATTCGAACGGTTCGCGAACGTCGCGAACCCCATAGACTTCAATGGGAAGGCGAAC
>CM044438.1:23226291-23297894 GCA_024363595.1 Xenopus borealis
CGAACAGCCGATGTTCGCGCGAACAAGTTCGCGGGCGAACAGTTCGCGCCATCCCTAGAGCTGAATGGAGGAATACATTGCAAGGGGGTGAGTCTGAAGTGGTCACTATTATTGACTTATTGAGTTAATATATAAAATATTAAAATATTTTAATCACATTGATATCTTTGTGAAGGTTTTCCTTCAAATGTGTGACCACTCTAGTGTTATTGGCAGCTGAATACGAAATGGAGCTTATGTCAGGCTTGCAGTCTGACGTTTCAAACACTGGATGTTTTCTAGGGTCCAACACAAATAGTGATATAGTACTATCCATATTTTATACACGCATAAAAAAAGACATTAATAAAAATGTAAGGAATAAAAATAAGACAAATAGGTCATGAATTTTGAATCAATGTATTAATTAGCTATAGGAGAAAAAGCATTTTGCCAGTTCAAAGTGGATTAAGGGAAACTGGAAGTTATCACAAAAAAACAGACATTTGTTAGTTAATTAAGTATCAACCCCAGTAGCAAAGGTTTTTACCATTTTGTTTAGGTTAGTCAGATTAAATCTATGCATCTATATTTTTTCAATACTGCCACAGATTCGCAGTATGCTATGAATGACATTGCAAGACATCCACATTTGTTTTGTCTCCGAGTCACTCCAGTGGTCCTTTAGCATCATGTTTCAGATTATTGTCCTGCTAAGAGATATATTTTTAGCCAACGTTCTGTTTTTAACATATGGAAATAGATTAGTCTGCAGTATTTCAAAAATAGAAAGCATATTTTGCAAGTGATCCGATTTCAAAAAAATATTTAATATCGCTTTCTGCTTCAATCTCAAACGAGTCCCTGGATCAACTTGTACTATGAACTATCTTCAGTAACGCTGTACTCCCTCACTTGCTAAGAAAACATCAAATTCCTTTTGAAAGCTATCTAATGTATCAACCTGTATGACTGATTCAGGGAGAGAATTCCACATCTTCACAACTCTCACTGTAAAAACCACTTCTGAATATATTTGGGCAGCACCTCCTTTCTTCTTATCGGAATGGGTGACGTTGCATCAGCTGGAAAGACCTACTGATATATAAAGCATTTGAGAGATTATCAAATGACCCCCTTATATATTTATACATAGTTATCATTTCACCCCTTAAACACCTCTTCTCCAGTGTGAACAACCCCAATTTGGCCAGTCTCTCCTCATAGCTTAGATCTTCCATACTTAATACTCAATACAATAATGTCCTTTTTGAGCTCTGGAAACCAAAACTGCATGGCTCAGTCTAAATGGGGCCTTACCAGTGCTCTACACAGTGGAAGAATTAAATAATATCCTGTGTCAGCCACTGACTAGATTGAGCTGAACCAACAGTACAGCTATGTGTCATCCTGGGAACTCTGACTCCTCTATTGTATACACTGAAGAAAAAAACTGATTTAGCACATTTGCCTGTTCTGTATCTGTTACAACCATACTGGTACCATTATTTAAAGGAACAACACTCCCAACCTGCATCTTTTTACTATTAATATATATAAAAACATTTTTGGGGTTAGTCTTAGCCTCAGCCTCAATGTATCATAAGGGATTCTGATCCACTAGAACCCTGCTGGGTCATAAGTATCAAAAGTGGCACAGCAATGTGAAACTGAGAACAAGCAAGGTTAATAGAGGTGTTGCATCTGGAAGTCACCCGGACAGAGCCCTGTGTACAATAGACCCAATTCTCAACTAGTATAAATGTAATGTCTTAGTCTAGGAAACAATGTGATAGACATGTATAAGACAGAAACACCTCTGAACTACCTGATTGAGGCTATACATTCTTACAGGACTGATACTTAACTATCTCCAATTTATTTAGAACAAAATGAATAAGGCTGACAAATGTAGGAGAATGCAGTCTTACTGTAATAATTGCTGCCATCTCACGTAAGGTAATGTTATGCTCCTGCACAGGGGAGTTAAGTGCGTTGCAGCCTGAAGCTATAGAACAGGTAGAACCCGTATGTAACGGAAGAGGCAGGTTCCGGTACTGCTGGTGGTTCAAGTGGAAAAATTAGATGCTGGCATCTGCTGTCTAATCAGTAACCTGTCTGGTTGGAAGAACAGCCAGACCTGTATTCTAAAGTACCACTAAGTAGGGAAATAAAAAAACTTAGACAATCTGTTGAGTGCAAATATAGGCTTATCAAAGAGAAAAATCTATATCTATATGCACATCCCTATGTGCACCTTAATATTCAAATATATATACACATATACATACACCTATACACACCTGTATATATATTTATATACATATACACCTATGAACACACAACATACACAAACATGCATATGCACAAACATGCAGATGGCTCACTTATAGATGCACTTATCTATATTTCTTGATAGACTCCATTCTATTATGGAGTTTAGCCATAAGATGTACATTCATTCTGAAGGCCCTAGAATCCCCCTGCAGGGTGTGTGTCATGGTCCTAGCCTCAATTAACTGTGTGATTATTACACATGCCTCGGTCAGGGCCCTAGGCTACTGTTTCTGGAGAGCACCATACCCAACCCCAGAGCCACAGCAAAGGATAGTAATTATACCAAACAATTGACTGGAATAAGTAATTATTAGGTGAACCTCCCTTAATGCAGTCAGTTATCTGTAAAAAAAAGACTGCTGAATCTAGTAAATCTTATATTCAACAGCCCCAAATGTACTACATACCTGTGGGTTATTGTTAGTCCAGTGATCCTTATGAAAGACGGACTTCCGAAGACTACCACCCTGGGAAGAAAACCTTGCCAAGAACAGAAATAAAATGCATTCCCTGCTCAATTTGTTAGGACATACCATACGCTAGGAGCAAAGAAATGGCATGATAAGACTTTGGTAATGAACTCCAATGTACCCCAAATCCATCGCCACACCATATCATGGGTAATTTAGGTTAGCTTTTGTTTAAAACAAGAGTGTTTCAGATCCTAGCAGTCACCCAGCCCAATGATCTATATCCATTAGGGCTACTCATTCCAGGTGGGCAATAACTAGAACATATCCTACTGCAAAGCAAACTAGGAGCAAATAGGTACAATCCCAGCAACATGCAATACATAGCTGATATTAGTTGTAGCTTAGGGCATTCATCTATAAGGCCCTGAAAGCTCACCAGGTCTGCTTGACAGCCCTTAGGGCTATTTGTTCCTGGTGAGCAATTGCCTGAGCATATCCTGCAGAACATAGAAGCCTGCAGATATAATAACAAACACATGTAATGCATAGTTTAGATTAGCTGCCGCCTAGAGCAGGTATGTATCAGGGCCTAGCAGTCAGCCAGACCTGTGCTCTACATTCATTAGGGCTACTTGTTCAGGTGAGCAATAGCCAGAGCATATACTGCAGAAAACTACAGGAGCACACCAATACACTAACAACAACATGTAATGCATAGTTTAGATTAGCTGCCATTTAGAGCAAGCATGCAGCGGAGCCTAGCAACCATCCAGAGCTGTGCTCTATAGCCAATAAGGCTACTAATACCTTACTGGCCCCCCTTCCATGGGTGTGAATGTAGAGGTAAATTAATAGATGTGTTTATGATCTTTTACAAGGGGATCCTTCATCCGGAAACACATCACCCAGAAAGCTCAGAATCCCCGAATAAGGAAGATTATATCATACTTACTATGATCTTCCTTTCCTGGACAAACTCCATGTCAGTACACATTGAAGCCAGAACATACAATATACAGAAGAACAAAATAGGAGAGCATGGATACAATCACAGCTACATATACAACACCCTTTATGATTATCTGCTGTTTGGAGCAAGCATATATCAGAACATAGCAGCTACCCAGTGATCCATATTCAATGGGCTTACTGATGTAAAGTATGCAAATGGCCTGAACTCAGCACCCTGCATGTTAGTATACGCTATATATCAGCATCAGAGCATGCTAGCCCATTTGACCATTTGTATTAGGGCTACTGGTTTCAGGTGGGCAAGCAACCAGGATCAAGCCGGTGCAGGTAAGCATCTGATTACATTGCATACAAACAGTTAGATAAACTTTAATACACTGCAGATCAGCGTATAGCCACTCTTCTTACCTGCTATTTTTTATGCAGGGCTGTAAGTGGACCCCTTACTGCCACATATTTTAGGAAACCCTCTGCATACATTAGGAGGATCACTTAGGGTTAGGGTTCCCATCTGGCCGGTATTTTACCGGCCTGGCTGGTATTTTTGATGGTTGAGCCCAATGTTATTAATAGGGAAAAAAGATAAATATATAGGAAGGCCGGTATTTTTTTCTGGAAAAGGTGGCAACCCTGCTTAGGGTTGCCAACTGTCCGGTTTTGACCCGGACAGCCCGGTATTTTGAAGGGCTGCCCGGGTCAGCTTGATTGACGCCGCGATCGGCCAATCAGCAATTGCGGCATCATAGCTCCGCCCCGTGACATCACGGGCCGCACGGGCCTGTCCCCCTGTCCGGCTTCAGCCACAGGGGAAGGTGGCAACCCTAGGATCACTATTAACAGGAATATCAGTCCTCTCCAGTTTACTGACCACAGCAGTACTTACTCGAGGCTTCTGAAGCAATGCTCTAGTCTGCTAAATTAG
The DNA here is from genome assembly GCA_024363595.1 of Xenopus borealis. Classification (NCBI taxonomy): domain Eukaryota; kingdom Metazoa; phylum Chordata; class Amphibia; order Anura; family Pipidae; genus Xenopus; species Xenopus borealis. Next base: position 23,230,915 of record CM044438.1, read on the forward strand.
AGAGTGGGTGGGGTCATCTCCCCTTGCTATAGCTGTGAGTTATCTAGGAATCACTTGATTAGACTCAGCTGGTGTCAGCACCCAGCTGCTGATCTGCATAGGTAGGTAACCAAAATCAAATGCTGAGGTTATAAAGAGACAAGTTGGCTAATTAGTGTTAGTGCTTCCTGCCAGGGCCCGAGTTGCTGTTATATTGGCTGGAGCCTATAGAGCAACTTTTGTTTTTGTCTTTTTTGATTTATCCTTTTTACCCCACCTCCCTGGAAAGACTGCCTGCCTCCATTAAAATAAAACAAAAGTAACAGGAGGCAGTAAGGTTCAGGCCTCTATCTTATTAAGCCTAACTAACTGCCACCTCCCCCGCCCATCCGTAAAAAATGGGGTGTAGGGGCCACATACACCACTATCACCGGACGCCATTTTGGACGTCGGGAGGACACACGGATGGAGGACAAGCACTTGCCACCAAATGTTCTGACAGCAGAATAGGGAGGCAACTAAAACACAGGCAGACAAGGAGTAGCAAGCATTGCACACCAGTGCCTTACCGGAAGACTCCAGATATGAGGTAGTGTGCTGGGGAACAAAAGGTCCGTGGACCAAAACCCCTGTCCCTAGTATGCCTTCAGGGCAGGCCTAATGCTTTCCCAAGGTTAAAAAGAAAATTTTACTTATTGGGGCAAAGCCCAAAGCAAAAGAGAAGAAAAAAAAAGACGTCGGTGAGTGGGTATAGTTGGTTTTTTAAAGGCTTGGGGAGGATCCTTCAAATGGGAGCAGGGAGGAGGGGCTATCCCATTACGTACAGACATGGCGTTCGTTTAGGGAAAATATCATGTAGTGTTGCCCTGTGCTGTTATAAACAGTATAAACAAGCTGCTAAGTAGCAATGGTGGAAATTGAAAAACGGCTATATGGCACAGGATAAGAAATGGATAACCAATAACATTATGTTCTACAGAGCTTATCTGCTGTGTAACTTGAGCCTTTTCTCCTTTGAATGACTATCCCCATGGCTACACAGCAGCTTATTTATATAAACAATAGTAGTGTTTCTGAAGCAAACACTGCAGTTTTACCAGTGCAGGGCAACACTGCAATATATTTTTATTACTTTAAAACAATTTCATTTTTTGATGTTACTGGTCCTTTAAGAGTCTTCTTAAAGGGGTGGTTCACCTTCAAGTTAACTTTTAGTATATTGTAGAAGGGCCAATTCTAAGAAACTTTTCAATTGGTCTTCGTTATTTATTTTTCATAGTTTTTTAATGATTTGCAATTTTCTTCTGTTTCTTTGCAGCTTTCAAATGGGGGTCGCTGACACCATGTAAAAACAAATGCTCTAAGGCTACAAATGTATTGCTATTGCCACTTTTCATTACTTATCATTCTATTCAATCCCTCTCCTATTCATATTCCAGTCTCTTATTTAAATCAATGCAGGGTTGCTAGGGTCATTTATACCCTAGAAACCAAATTGCTGACACAGAGCTGCTGAATAAAAAACTAAATAACTATAAAACCACAAACAATAAAAAATGAAAACCAATTGTAAATTGTCTCAGAATATCACTCTCTACGTCATACTAAAAGTTAACTCAAAGGTGAACAACCCCTTTAAAGCACTGGCTTGCATGACATACATATATTTCATATGTATGCATATTAACTTGTACAAAATATGCATATTATCTCTTTTATGACATTTTCACCTATCTATCATCCTTCTATTTATCTTACACTATTATTTGCACACAGGCGGATGCTGCTCCCTATACACTACTATTATAAATTGATTGTAAAAGAGCTAACAATCATAATTAAATCATTAAATTGATGTCTATGCTTCAGAAACCAGAGAGAAAATTAACTTCCCACCAACCTCATTTTTTTTCCTGAACATGAAATAATGATTTTCTGCCAGTCTAATTACAAAGCCAACATCTGATCACACAGCATCCAGAGAGGATTATCAAATGCTCGCGTATTAAACCTCATTACCAGCTTGAGTGCAAAATTATTACATCTTGTAATTGGATGGTGAGATTTATATACAGATCAGAGCAGTTTCTGTAAGATTGTAATTACAAGCTTCGTTGGTTAGCTACTATCACTCAGCGCAGAAGAGAGCAAAATAATCAACAAAAAATACATTTCATTACCCATAACCCTATCACAGGAAGAACTGCTGTAACATCCATGTCTGTATTAGAGAGGACAGCTAAATTCCAAGATGAAACAATTTACTATGCTCCGACAAATAGAATTATTTTTGCTTAACCCCCAATGCACTATTTACTTGCATTTATGCTGCATAAGCAAAGCAGTCATTTTCTAGATAACTAGGCTCAATCATGTAATTATATAGGGTAACTGAGCGAAATAAATATGCTACTTGGTAGACATCATGGTTATTAAATAGACAAATTCATGCAAATTTGCTTATTCACCTGAAGGGGATGGTTCAGATGATAAGTAATAGGGAGTAAAGGGTTTTTAAACTAAGATTTTCCATATTATTTTCAATGACACTTTTGGTTTGATACATTTCCACAAGCATAATGAATATGAAGTAAGGGTCTCCAAGTAGAAAATGATCTCACCACACAAAGGAAGTGAGCCCTTAGCATGGTGAGTGGATAAACTGAAATATACTTACTATATACTTACACCCCAGACTTATACATTTCATGTTACAAGACACTTAAAGGGTGGTTCAACTTCAAGTTAACTTTTAGTATATTGTAGAAGGACCAATTCTAAGAAACTTTTCAAGTGGTCTTCTTTATTTATTTTTCATAGTTTTTTAATGATTTGCATTTTTCTTCTGTTTCTTTGCGGTTTTCAAATGGGGGTCACTGACACCATGTAAAAACAAATGCTCTTTAAGGCTACAAATGTATTGTTAGTGCCACTTTTTATTACTTATCATTCTATTCAATCCCTCTCCTATTCATATTCCAGTCTCTTATTCAAATCAATGCAGGGTTGCTAGGGTCATTTGTACCCTAGAAACCAAATTGCTGACACTGCAAACTAGAGAGCTGCTGAATAAAAAACTAAATAACTATGAAACCACAAACAATAAAAAATGAAAACCAATTGCTTTCTACATCATACTAAAAGTTAACTCAAAGGTGAACAACCCCTTAGGGGCAGATTTATTTTCCCGAAGGAATTTTCCCAGAATTATATCGAATATATGGAATATCGAATTCGCAGGATTATACCGCTAATCGATCTATCGAATCAATCGAATAGCGATCATCCAATTTAATGAAAAAATTGTACAAATTCATCCGATTTCATGAAAAAATCATACAATTCGTACGTTTTTTTTCTGAAAATTCGGATGATATCTATTCGATCAAAAAAAACTTAGAAAAAGCCTGTGGGAGCTTCCCATAGGCAAATATAGAAACTCGGTTTAATCTGGCGAAGTAGGCAATCGGAATTTTTTTTAAAGGGGTTCGACCATCGAATGGTCTAATTCTGTGGAATGATTCATTCAAATCATTCGATTCAATCGAATCTAGCAAATTCGATGGTCAAATTAGCCCCAAAAAAATTTTTGCATTCGAATCCTTCACCCGAGCTTAGTAAATCTGCCCCTTAATCTTTATTAAACTTAATATAAATTCGAATCTTCGAATATGCAAATTAGGCAAATTCGACCATCGAATATTCGAATTCGAATAATACGAATATTCAAATAAAATTTTATTCGAATATTTGAATATTCAATGGTCGAATAACTTCCCCTTGAAATTTTTATTCGACCACCTACTTCGCCAGAATCAAGCTACCGAATTGGGAATAATTACTTTTGATCGAATAAAAAAATTTGATCAATCGATTAAATCGTTCGAATCGATTGTTTTATCCGATCGTTCCACCAATAGAATTGAGGTAAAATCCTTTGAATTCGATAGTCGAATTCGAAGGATTTTACTTCCCATTTATTCATATGGTCGAATTTTTTATTTTTTAAATTCGAAATTCGACCAATGATAAATCTGCCCCTAAGTGTCATGTAACATGGAACGCATGAGTCTGGGGACAAAATACATTTTTCACTGCTTGGTTGTGGTCTGCCTTCATTGAGTGCATGCTCTAAAGAATATTTTCGATTTTCCCAAGCATATCAACAAGACATATTTGTCAGTAAGTATCAGGATCTTTATTGATTTAGGAGGAGAAATTAATTTTATGATACTTTATGCATTTTTTTCTGACAAGCACCCAGTCTCCAAGCCCACTAACCTTTACCATTTAAGTGCTATTACTCTGACCATTCATAATTGTTTTTCTACTAGCACCCAGGCAGTGGCGTAACTACTCGCTGGTGGGCCCTGGTGCAGGATTGGCACCCGGGCCCCCCTCTCGGGCTCTCCCCCTATGAGTTGCACATTGGAGTTCTCCTAGACTTTCTGTGGGGCCCCCAGAGGGAGCGGGCCCTGGTGAAATTGCACCCCCTGCTCCCCTGGTAGTTACGCCACTGCACCCAGTTAGTTATGTGGGGATAATTAACTTCATTCTGTTTGCATATCCTTGACCACCAACTAATACAATAACCCACATGCAAGTTTAGGAAAACAGCAGGAGCTTATGGAGCTAAATGCATAACACAAGTCTTGGTGTAGAAAGGAAGGGTTATAATTCCTAGATCACTGTGCTGATTTTTCCTTGTGGTAGAACCTATACAGTCATGATGGATTGCACCTTAATGGAAGGGAGTCCACTGTGCTAGGGGAATGAGTGGCTAAGAGGTTGGAGGAGTGTTTAATTTAGGCAAGGGGGTGGGTGAGATAAATAATTATGGGGAAGCTAGCTAGGTTAGACGGGGCAGTGGGATTAGTATGGGGTGATGGGGGCATACAGTTTACCAGCTAGGGAGTTGTGGTGTTGCTGATCTCAGATGCGGCAAAAGGCAGCACATATGTATGCTTTGAGGGCCCCCTGGGAGCTCGCCTAAAGCCAAAGATGAGGGAAAAAATCTGGAAGAGGGAATATATTGATATATTCACATTACTTCCCCTTGAAAGATTCAACATAGAAAAATGGGAAAAGGGGAAGGAACACCGTAAGGAGGAGGATGAAGATAGGAGATGCTACAGGCTGATCCCCAGGACATTTGGGAATTGGCTGCAAGCCTTTTCTATCCTGGGTAGCGTTATCGGGGGAAAAATCACCCTAGAGTTGTTCATGTCTATTTTGCTACCTGGACACAATTTGGGAAGCACATAGGGTCTATGGGGGAAGCGCATGGCTTAAATATGATGAACGAATTCGTCTGCTCATGTCGGTATGGCAGTCCCTGCAGTGGGACCATAGGGACATAGCCCTGTGGCTGAGGCTGATGATGGCTCAAAAAGCCCAGCTTCCATCAGCATTTTACAGTCTAGGTCAGAATCCCTCTCCAGCAGGAGCCGGTGGGCCCGCCAGTGCAGGGTCGCCGGCCACCCCAAAAAGGGGCGGAGTGTGCTGGCAATTCAATGAGAATCAGTGCAAATGGGGGGGGGGATGTGCAGGTACAAACACGAATGTGCAGGTTCTGGGGGAGCCAATCACCCAGTCAGCAGATGCTATAAAAGACTGAGGCCAGGAGGTTCAAAGCCAGGGGAAAAATTTGGAAAAAGGGAGGAGTCCAGTCAGGGTAAATGAGATATTACCCTGGCTGGAAAAATACCCAGACAAGGAGAAAGCCAATTTAATAAAGGAGGGGTTTGTAGTTGGGTTTCACATTCCATTTCGGGGGGGGGGATGGGGCAAGATTGCAAGAACTTGCGGTCAGCCATAGAGCACCCAGAGATAATTAGGGAAAAACTGGCCAAGGAAGTACAAATGGGCAGAATGGCTGGACCTTTTACAGTCCCACCCATTCAAAACCTGCGCCTGTCACCGCTAGGCGTGGTGCCCAAGGAGGCAGGAAAATTTCACTTGATCCATCATCTGTCTCATCCACATGGCTCATCAGTCAACGATGGGATAGACGGGGAGACAGCTCATGTAACATACACCTCCTTCGATGTGGCAGTGCGGCTGGTGAGGACCTGCAGCCAGGGTGCCCTCATGGCGAAGGTTGATATCGAATCGGCCTTTTGTCTATTACCAGTACACCCAGATTGCCAGCATTTGCTAGGGTGTAGATTCGAGGTCAAGATTTATGTAGACAGATGTTTACCCATGGGCTGCTCTATTTCATGCACCCACTTTGAAGCCTTCAGCTCCATCTTGGAGTGGGTGGTGCGGGCAGAAACAGGGTCCAGGGAAGTTATCCACTATTTGGACAATTTTCTATGTGTTGGCAAGCCGGGGACAGAGGAGTGTATGATTACACTTCAGGTCCTTCTAGCAGTGTTTCAGAGGTTTGGTGTCCCTGTAGCCAGGCAAAAGACAGAAGGTCCCACATGCATCCTAAAATTCCTCCCAATGAGGTCCCTCATGCAGCACACTTGCCCTTCACCCAGGCTAGTAGAGGGGTTATATTTAGGTCTATATACCCCAAGATAAGAAAACTTGGAGACAATTGGTAATTCAATATTGGCTAGGTTCTCGTCGGACTGTGGGGGGTCCACTACGAATAGGTTAGATTTGGATTTATTGACTCTCAGTCCTGTTCCAAATGTGTCCGTTAGCCTCATAAGCTCCTTTATCGACCCCTCCCTGTCACCCAAGTAAATGAGCGTATCATGTGCGTATAATTGCTGTTTATCTACTCGATCTGGTGTTTTTCAACCCTGGATATTCATATTCTGGCAGATCGCTGCAGCGAAGGGCTCAATAGTAGTGATGGGCGAATTTATTCGCCAGGGGCGAATTCCCGCGATTCGCCGCTGGCGAATAAATTCGCAAAATGCCAGCGACACAACGCGTTTTAAAAACGACGCAACGCGCGTCAAAAACGTGCCGCGACTCGTTTCGCAAATTTTTTCACCAATTCACAAATTTTTCGGTGTAGCGAAACTGGGTAGATTCACCCATCACTACTCAATAGCTAGTGTGAACAGAATGGGTGACAGGGGGCATCCTTGCCGCGTTCCCCTAGAGAGAGGGAAAGGGTTTGTATTGCTATTGCCAACCCTGAGGGACGCCACAGGGGCTTTGTACAGTAGCTGCACCAGAGCCACAAACCTTGGGCCTTTACCATATGCCGCCAAGACCCCCCACAGGTATGGCCATTCCACTGTGTCGAAGGCCTTGGCAACATCAAGCGCCGCTATGGTCCTGGTTCCTACATTAGTGTACTCAGAGGTAAGATTGTCTAGTAATCGCCTGATGTTTAGGGCAGTGGTTTTCCCTGGCATAAAGCCCAACTGATCCTCTTCAACCAGAAAAGGAACATTCTGTTTTAGGCGATTAGCCAGGACCTTGGCAATAATTTTTACGTCCGCTGTAAGTTGCGAGATTGGCCTATAGGATTCTCGTTGTGTCTGGTATTTCCCCGGTTTTGGAATAAGGGTAATAGCGGCATGAGGTGATGAGGTGATACTGTGTGACTGCCTCCTTGTATGTTTTAAGTAGGATTGGGGCCAGTGTATGGGCATGTCTTTTATAGATTTCTATGGGTAAGCCGTCTTCACTGGCGGCCTCCCCAGAGGGGAACGATTCTATTGCCTCTTGGATTTCCAAGAGAGAAATATCAGTTTCTAAGTAGTCCCTATGGTTGTCAGCCAAGGAAGGCAGTGTCACCTTTCCTATAAATTCTTCTACTAGTTTGGTGGAGCTGGTGTCATGGGTAGACTGTATAGGGTGGAGTAAAAGTGTGTCAGGGCCAATTGGATTTGGATAGGGTCAGAGGTTAGTGTTCCCTCCTGAGTTCTTAGCAAGGTTATTGCTGGGGAAGAGGTTTGCGCTCTGGCTATGTGAGCCAGTAACTTACTGGCTCTTTCTCCACTCTCCCTCACACTGAGTTTCATGAAGCTCAAGGAGTGTTGGGCTTTCTCTTTTAGTAACTCTGTATATTTGCCCTGGGCAGCCTGGAGGGCATTAAATTTGTCTGGTGATGGGTCTAGGGTTACCACCATTTCTGCTTCACTTACTTTTTTGCTCCAGCTGGCTTTGATGAAGCTTTTTTTTGCTTTTTGAAGGCATTGATTTCAGAGTTAAATTGGCCTCTAAGAAAAGCCTTTAGGGCGTCCCATAATGTTAGGTAATCTACTGTACCCTCGTTAATAGTCAGAAACTCGCAAATTTCATCTTCAATGGACTGAGAGTTGTCAAGGACATTTAACCAGTTAGGGTTAATGGACCAGCGTGTTTTATTCATTGGTGTATCCATTCTTAATAGTATTTCTAGGGGGGCGTGATCAGACACTCCCCTGGCCAAATACCTCACCTCCTGGAGTTGCAGGAGTACACCTCGGCTCAGGAAAGCCATATCTAGGCATGATAGTACTGAATGGGACATGGAGTAGCTTGAGAACTATTGTTTATCGGGGTGTCTATGTCTCCAGGCCTCTGTGAGACCTGCCGACTCAGTCAGGGCTCTAATATTTGTGTCTTTATCTTTTATAATCAGGTTTTGTCGTTTAAGATGATCCATAGTACTGTCCAGGAGTGGCAATTATCTCAGAATGCGGATAACTTGCTGCAAATTCAATGAGATGGACCAGACATGTATCCTGATATGGGGGTGGTATATATATACATTCCAGAATAACCTCTTGGGATTGGATATACCCATGTATAAAAATATATCTCCCCTTGGGGTCAGATTTGACTGTTACAGCTCTGAATGGAGTATTGCGGGAGATAAGTATTGCTACCTCTGAGGAGTGGCTAGAGAATTCCACATGGTAATACCAGCCTACCCAAGGCCTCTTCAGGGCTAATGTCTTACTGCCTAGCAGATGGGTTTCTTGCAGCATCATTATATTTGCCCCTGATTTCTTAACAAAGTCCATAACCAATCTACATTTTATGCAGTCATTTAGCCCTCTGACATTCCAGCTAAGTAACCGTGTCATTTTACCTTCTGGAGAATTTTTTATTACCCATATTTCCATTAACCATATGAGGCACCCGCACTGCCTTTACCTGTTGAGCATACATAACATATTTGAACCTTTTTTGAGGAACTTCAACTCTTATTAACTTAAAACCATAAGGTCGTACCCCCTCCCCACCTGACCAGCTCCCCAACTCCTGGCAGATTTGTAACCCATAACCATCAGAAACAGTTAACTTCAGCATTAGCAGGGGGCGCTTGAGTTGCGCATAGCCATTCCTTCCCATGTGCTAATCTTAGCACTGGCCACCTTCTAGGACATAGAGTTACTACTTTTCCCAATCCCATGTTACATAGGGGGAGTTACACACTTAGCAAACGAAAGTTAGCAGATATGTTCTGGACAGTATTAACCGTTCTTGTGGGGAGAACAGTGGCTGCTGCCCGGGGCCCCTAGGGCAAAAGTCAGATCCGCTGAGAAAGTATAACGATAAACAGTAATGTGGTTTTGTAATACAACCTGGATAAAGTGATTCATGTGTCCCATGGAACTCGGGGAGATGGGCCAATGCAGGCTCAATTGGGGACCAAACCGGGTTGTTGGGCCTCTCTCTTCTTCTTTGTATCAATCCAGTCGCTGAGATCTTGCTGTGAAGTGAAAAAATGTGAGGTATTATCTGCTATTACCCTTAACCGGGCGGGGTATAGCATAGAGTATTGGAATCCGAGGTCCCTCAGGCGGCGCTTGCACTCCACAAATTTAGCTCGCTGGCGCTGTATCTCTGCTGAGAAGTCGACAAAGATGGAGATCTTTGCTGTGTTGTGGGTTAAAGGATCAGCTTTCCTGGCATGCAACAGCGCTGAGTCCCTGTCCCTGGCATTAAGCAGTCTTGTGATGACTGGTTTCGGTGGTGCTCCTGGGATTGGGGGTTTAGTTGGTATACGGTGGGCTCGTTCAACTGCAAAAGTGGCCGAGAAGGCCTCCTTTCCAAATTGCTCCACCAGCCAGGCTTCAATAAAATTCTCTGTGGAACCTCCTTCTGCCTTTTCTGGGAACCTGATAAACCGGAGGTTGTTGTGACGGAGCCTGTTTTCCAGGTCGTCAGATTTGCTCGCCAAGGAGTGTTTTGCTCTATCTATTTGCTGCATACGCTCCGGCATCGGGTTGCACATATCTTCCAAACAGCTTACTCTGCGCCAGGCCCGGACTGGCCATTTGTGGGTTAGGGCAAATGCCAGAGGGGCTGCTATAAGGTCCCATAGAAAGTCAGTGTTTAGTGGGCTGGTGGGGGCTGTTTGGGCCTCTATGTGGGCTGATGGGCCTCTTGTGTACCTGAAATGCCAGGGCCTATTTTAATTCTCAGTCCAGCCCTGCTCTGCGCTCCAGTGTGGTGGTTCATTCCCGCAGCTTTTGGAAGTCGAGCTTTATTATAGAGAGATCAACTTTTATCTCATCTGTCTTTGCGCAGATCAGCGATTTGCAGGCCTCACTGGATGCTCTGATTTCAGTAAGGAGATCCGTAAGTGTTGGCTCTTCTGGTTGGGTATCCCCGCTGTCATTGGGGTCGGGATCATCTCACCATCTTGGCCTTGCCTCGCTTCGTGGCCCTGTCTTTCCTCCCAGCTGCGGCTTCTGTAGCTCGTTTCTGTGCCTGATTTTGCCCCATCAGGGATCTCCGCGGCAAGGGCTCCCAGTTTAAGTCGCTGGATTCCATTTTTGCTAAATGATGTCACAGATATAGTCAGGATTCTCGGGATTGGGAGTTAGAGCAACTCTCTAGTGCGACCTCTTACATGCAGCACTAAACCGCGCCCCCAAGATTGGGAGTTTTTACTTTGAAAGCAGCTAGTAAGTTGCAGGTAAAACTTAATCTCTTTGTAAAATGTATAATGAAGCAATAGGATTCTTAATGAATCGGATGAAAATTGAGCATAGGACTGGCCAGATATGGGATTACTTAAATATATTGCAATATATGGACAAACAATCCCTGTTTTGTTTAAGGGTAGGGCATTTTTTAGTATTTGTATTCACAAAATTTCTCAGTGTTTTAAATATATTGATAATGGGTTGAGTGCAGAGGACCTTTTGTATTGGAATGGGTGAGTGTTGGGGGGTAAGGGGATAGCCCGTTGTCACAGCTGGGCGGCTGGTCCCTGGCAATGGGGAGAGTTAATTGAGAAGCTGGAGTTTTTTACCAAGTCCCAAGTTGATTAATGGAACTTGGTTTCTAAGAGCGTTGGTCTCTGGGAGGGTATGTTGTATTGGTGGTAGCAGGCAATCCAGCGTACCCATCATGCTGGAAGGCACAAGAGGCTGGTGGCTGGTACAATTGCAGGCACCTAATTGGGTCCATTGCCAGGGGCCTTGCAGTGGGTATAAGTTAATGGTACATCACTGTTTGTATTTTTACATATTTGTATGTTTACAATGTTGTTTATATAAATCGTTATTGATATGTGTTCTCTATTATTAAATTATGTTTGGTGCAATTGTTAATTATTGGTTAATGTAAAATGTATTATACTCTAGTATGGATTAAGTTAAAATATGTTTCATTTGTGCACTCTTGACTTGTCATCCACACATCCTTCTACACATCCATTCCAGACATGGTTCCTTAAGTCTGGAATGTGATTAGGTTTCAAGAAACATATTGAATGTGTATGGGTAGGCTGGGGGAGGTGTATCCCACAGTTGTTTAAATATATCCCTGGATAAAGGGCAGTTTGGGTCTCTTTCACACAGGACATGCACACACACACACACAAACACACACACACACACTGACTCTCACACAATTCAGATATACACAAATTTTATGCAACATAATATATACAGTACATACATTTTAGGATTCATTTTGGTAAGCTGTCAATAGAGTATTTGACTGGCTAAATATATAATAATTTGTATGTATCTTTTGTAACGCATTTATACACATTAAATATACTTAAATATCACCTTGGTGAGTGGTGTTTGTTGACCATAGAACTTACACAAATTATTTAAAGAAACAGAATTTTCTACAAATGGTGAGCCTAGCCAGATTATAGACCTGGACAATACACATATACACACTCTGTCAGCTTCAAAGGGGGACAGGAGAGTGTAGCTAAACTAAAGCTTCCAGATGTCTATATGAGTAAAAGAACCTAGAAGTCTTTTGTGTAAGTATTACAGGCGTTGACATAATTGCGGGCGCAGTGAGAAAGATTCTGCTTTCCGGTGAGTATGGATTTTCTTGATAATTTAGCTAGTAAGAGCAAATTCAAGTTTGATATCCCTCATAGTGTTATGTCTGATGCAGAGATATGGTCAGATCTGTATACTCAATGCATGAATGCTAATGTGTTGATAGAGAAAAAAGATATTTTATTTTCCAGATTGAAACATAAAATTCATAATGTAATGTTATTGGTGAAAACGTTTAATTCATTAATATGCTCAGAGAGGAAGGAAAATTATAGAGGAAAGATTACTGCTCCAGATGAGGAAAAAGTGGAATGTGAGTTAGCACTGACTGTCTGGTTAAGGAAATTTCTAAGCATGAACTAAGACTGTCAGAAATAGAGTCAGTTTTGCAAAGGAATAACCAGGTTTCGGTTATTACAAAGGAAAAGAGATGCATGTTTGTCCCGGATCTCAATTAACCAGAATTAGACTATGACAGGGCCAAACTGCAATTAAAAATTAATAAACAGTTGTTTAAAATTGTGGAAAAGATTCCTCATTTCAACCCTGAGTTAAATGTCCTCATGATTTCTAATGCATTTGAGTCTCATATAGAGAAATATAATTTAAATGAGGAACAGAAGAACAAAGTATTTAAACTTTGGGTGCCAGTACAGATTTCCCATAGGTTATCAATACCAGTGATTGAACCAGATATTGATATAGATGGGAATCTAACACATGGTACTAGAAGGGATAGGCTTTTGCAACTTAATTTTATCATTAATGGGGAAGAATTTATTGACATCGCACTGCTTAGTAATCTTAGGACCTCCATAGACAATGACCCTTTTGTGTTTATGGGTATATTTGAGCAAGCCTACAGGCTGGTTATGGGTATTAAAGAAGAAGATCTAATTCCCGAAGGAATGGTACAAGCTTTTGTAAAAAAATTTCCATACTTAGATACAGGAGCTGTGGTCCATGCTTCAATGTTTAACACTCTTACTGAAGCAGCCAGTTACATTGATAAGTATAGGAGACATCTTATACTGCAAAGCTCGGACCTGTCAAACAAACATGTGATCAGGGAAATATGCCAAGCAAAAGAAGCAGATGTAAAACCACACAAACAGGTTTTTTTATATTTTTGTGGGAAATTAGGACATATATTAAGGAAATGTTTTATTTGGAGGAAATCAATGATACGTTTAAAATGGAAAATATATCCTACTGATAAAAATTCTGGAATGGTGCATGAACAAGCTCAGGCAAGGCAACCAGATGCACAGAATGGCCACTCCCAATGTGCCATGGACAGATCAGTCTGTCATTGCAAAAGACCCAGGTCTAAAGACAAAAGGAGTTACTCCTTGTTAATGAAAAAATATTTGCCAATGATACAATTATTTCTCTCATATTTGCCGAATAAGTACAGAACTAAAAGACTGAATAAGTCTTAATATATAATGGAATTAGTAAAACCAAATTTTTTTGGGTTCACATGTTTGATAATTAAGAGGAAAAGATAACAAATGTAATATATGTGAGATATATGTGAGACAGGAAGCATGGGAACAATAGCATCTGCTAGTGGGATTCACAGGAAAGTAAAAAGTATAAGTTTAGGCCCTGAGTAAGGTGTAATAGGATCTTAAAAAGATACTGTTAGACTGAAGAATGTTAAGACCCTAAACATTTTTGTTTGTAAAATTAAATGTTCTAATTTGTTTATGATTATTGTAGGACATGGGTTCCCTTTCCACATTAAAGCTTCATGGATAAAGAGGATGCAAAGAAGATGCCCTCTTGCAGTACATGAAGGGGGAAAGCATGCACAATATGTTGATTTGTTTGAAAATTATTCATAAGTTGGAAAGAATAGCTAAAATGAGCATGTTTGCATGATAGTAATGTAGCAAACTCTAATATCAACTTATTTGATCTTAGTTGACTACACTATGCAAGTTTTTTTAGGTGCACATACTGAAATCCTGCACAGGTAGATTTTTATACAGATTATACATAACATACAAATTTATACATATACTTCTGTACCCAAAAATTACAATTTTCTGAGGAAATTATCATGATTTTGTTCCACAACACAGTGTTTTTTTAGTGGCGTTGCAGTCACCAGTTGTAGTCGCACAGGACACAATTAAGGCCCATACGTCAAAACTGACACAGTTGTGCTCACACTTTAATTATGAACAGATGTAATTGTGCTTAAAATTAAAAGTTTGGTTGGCATAATTTTTGGCCTCCGAAGTGGTGGTAGCTCAAGGGCTCTCCTGTGTCAATAGAAACAACAGCGTTCAGTTTGGAATAGGAGGCAGGAGGATGGTAGCTAGTGTATACCTATAAAAAGTGCAAGAAGAACATGTTGATGCAAGTACCTGAATGATTGGGATTTTTCACACAACTGACAGAGGGGAAATTTGCAGGTCCACAACTACAATGTATTAAGTAACTGACCCATATAATGTAATAAATGTTCTGTTATTACATGGACAATTGGTAGAGGAGATAGTTATAGTGGCAGGTGTGTTTTAAGTAATTTTAAAGCGTTGTGAATAAAGATGTAAATGGATTTTAATGAAGATCCGGGTATGTCTGATTTACTTAATCTAACAGCAGATACTTGTCCATATAAAGACTGACCTTTATAGTTTCTCATAAGTTTATTTCTTAGTCTCTCAATAATAGGGTTCATAAAATGTGTTTCATGCAAGGAATGCAAAATCTGCAACCCTTTATAAATACTGGGGTGAAAATTTAAGAAATGTGAAAATCCTTGATAAAAAAGAAATCAGTTTCAAATAAAAAAATTGCAAAAAAAAAACATGATTAAGGATTTTATTACATACAAGATGAAAAATGTAATCTACCTATCGGAATGTTCATGTGGATTATACTGTATTTTGGACGAAAGTATTCAATTCTTAAAATTAAAAATTGCTGAACATGTGAATAATATAAAGAAAAAAGAAAATTAATTCATACTTACCTTTTCTTTTCCTGATAATCCCCATGGCAGCATAGAAATAACATAATTACATAATTAATGTTGTTTTCATCTGCTTGTGTCAACAGGAGAGAGAGTACCCAAATGTAATATCTATGCTGCAGGAAATGACATTTGATCCATATGGACATATCCAATTCAGTGACAAAAAGTAATCTCATGGTTTATCACATGAAAACTCATTGAATCTCATCCATAAATTTTCACTTGATGAACCTTTTTCTCACTGAACTAAATCTGAACTGAATGTTAGGGGAAATGACATAAAAAGGATTTCCCAAGAGGAGACCAAGTAAATCTATGAATCAAACACTTTATTGAAATTGGGCTCAAATGCTTTATTTCAGACTGAATATCGAAATCTTTATGTAAAGAGTCTAAGACACAATGCGTCCTAAGCAACCTGGCTGACTACGTTGACCCTCTTTGTGCACATGTGCAAACAGGCACGTGTGTACATACACTGTCTATACAGCAATTACTGTGATGGGTGGGGGACACAAGGGTCTGAACTAGGGCAAGCCAGCAGAAGAGGTGCGTGCCTAGCACCCCTTCAACTTTACACCTAAAGCATGTAACTTTTATGCCTACTTGAACTGCAACGCTTAACTAAACTCCGCTGTGACTGGAAACAGCAACTAGTAACGTAGTGATTCTGTGGAACTTCAACTATCTATAATATCTTGGAGAATTCGGCCCTGGCGAATAAATTCGCCCATCACTAGTCGTCTAATATGTATGTGCGAGATCCTGTCGAAGGCTTTATCTGCATCTAGATTTAGTAATACTCCGTGTTTTCTTTTTTCCAGATTGCAGTGATGTTCGATTGTGAGTATTTTACGAAGGGCTGTCACCGGTTGTCTGTGTTTGACTTGAAGTTCTGTAAGTATACTGGGGAGGATTAGTTGTAATCAGTCTGTCATTATTTTAGTCAAGATTATTATATCTTGATTGAGTATTGATATTGGTCAGTATAATATGTGATCTGTTGGTCTCTACCTTCTTTTGGGGTAAACAATATTCTTGCTACATTTGCTTTATGCCACACTGATAACTTGCACGATTTTATTGTAAAAGTTAGTTATGATAGTGTAAGGAATGTGATAAATTTTCGCCTGCATTGGAATAGGCGCGGGCGTCGAGACGCTTGCGCGCGTCTAGTTGGGCGCACGTGTCGAAAGGTGTGCATGCGTCCTGACGTCATCACGCCCTCATCTTTTGGCGCCAAATGCCAGCCTACTTAAGGGCACCTTCGGCCTAGAGACTTTGCCCGATTATAGGTAAAGCTAGCCTTGTTCCTGGGTGCGCCTTTTCACTACAAATCCTGAGCTTCCTGTGTATGACCTTGCCTTTACCTTGGACCACTGAACCTTCGCTGCCTGTACTGATCTACTGCCTGGACTGATCTACTGCCTGGACTGATCTACTGCCTGGACTGATCTACTGCCTGACTACGATTTCGTCTTGAACCTTACCTGTACCTCGAACTGTTTTCTGTCTGGTGTTCCCTCCTTGGTCCGCTACCAACTCCGGAGCCTTCGGGTCTTACACTATAATCGGGCCATGGACCCGACTGAGGGAACCCACGATTTTGGCCGAGCCATTTCTTGCTTGAGTGACCGCATGGACTCCTTTGAGGCCTAGCAGGCTAATTTTGGATTGGCCCTTTCTGCTATCCTGGACAAGTTGTCAGCTTTGTCTCTGGTTCAGCACACACCTGCTCCCTCTCCTTTACCAGTTGCTCTTTCGTAATCATCTGCACGCGCTCCTGAGCCTCCCATTCCGGCACCTCCTCTTTTTGGCAGAGACCCCACGGCGCGCAGAGGATTTTTAAACCAGTGCGAAATCCAATTCACCCTGCTTCCTCGTCAATTCGCTTCTGAGAAGGCTAAAGTGGGCTACATCATCTCTCATCTCACCGGGAAAGCCCTTGAGTGGGCCTCGCCTTTGTGGGAGAAGAGTGACCCCCTTGATGCTCCAGGGCGGGCTGCATCCGCATCCTCTCATCTGCTGCAGATTCGCCAGGGATCTCGATGTGTTCCGGAATACGGCATTGAATTCCGTACTTTGGTAGCTGAGACCAATTGGAACAATGAGGCATATCATGCAGCTTTTTATAACGGTCTCTCTTTTCACATAAAAGATGACTTGGTTTCTCGTGATCTTCCCACTCACTGGGAGGATCTCATTGCCCTTGCTGTCAAGGTGGATACACGCCAAAGAGAGCACCAGCTGGACAAAGAATGTGCTAAGAGATCCTTACCACCTCCGGCTCTGCATTTTCAGAAGCCGATACTCCCCACTCAGACAGTCCCATCTCCTGCTTCCCGGCTACCGTTGAAGAGCCAATGCAAATTGGACGGGCACGTCTGCCTCTTCAGGAGAAACTTCGCAGGCATGCAGAAGGACTTTGCCTTTACTGTGGGGGTAAATCCTACTTTGCTTCCAGTTGCCCTGTGATGCTGGGAAACACCAGCGCCTAGGTAGGGTTCAGGAGACCTACCTGGGCAAAATCGAGTCATCTCCTCAAGCCTCTTCTCAACGCATACTCATTCCGGTGCAGTTCCAGTTCTCCTCGAAAATAATCCATACTCAAGCTTTCCTGGACTCTGTTGCTACTGGGAATTTCATGGACAAATCTTTCGCTGAATTCCATTCCATTCCCCTCCAAGCACTGGCAGTTCCCCAAGTATTGGCCATTGATGATCGTCCTCTTTCCTCGGCGGTGAAAAACTCTCGTTCTTGCTCATCGACTGCCCTTCTACTCCTGTGGTCCTGGGTCTGCCTTGGCTCCGCATCCACAACCCTACCATAGACTGGTCCATTGCTCAGATCACCCGTTGGAGTCCTTTTTGCTCTCAGCATTGCTTGCCTGTGACCCCTCTTCTTAAGCTCTCCTCTGTTGGCACTGACATTTCTTCCATTCCTCCATCATACCTGTCTTTCGTTGATGTCTTCAGTAAAAGATTTTCAGAGAAACTTCCTCCTCATCGCCCATATGATTGCCCTATTGAGCTTCTCCCGGGTACCATGCCACCTCGGGGGCATATTTTTCCTCTCTCCCCCTCGGAAACTAAGTCCATAAAGGAGTACATCCAGGAAAATATTCAAAGAGGCTTTATTTGACCATCTTCCTATCCAGCCGGGGCTGGGTTCTTCTGCGTCCATGCATCGACTACCGTGGCCTCAACAAAATTACAGTGAAGAATCGTTACCCTCGTCCCTTAATCTCTGAATTATTCGACCATCTGAGAGGTTACTGTATTTTTACCAAACTGGATCTTCGAGGGGCCTATAATCTGATTCGGATTAGAGAAGGCGATGAGTGGATGACTGCTTTTAACAACCGTGATGGGCATTACGAATACCTCGTAATGCCCTTTGAATTTTGCAACGCGCCTGCAGTGCTCAAAGAATTTGTTAATGATATTTTCCTAGACTTGCTAGGCCGTTGTGTAGTAGCCTATTTTGATGACATTCTCGTTTTCTCAAAAAGCCTGGAGGAACATCGTTCTCAAGTGTGTGAAGTCCTGTCTTGTCAAAGGAAAAATGCCCTCTATGCCAAGATTGAGAAGTGCATCTTTGAAGTCTGATCGATTCCCTTCCTTGGGTACATCATCTCTCATGAGGGCTTCAAGATGGATCCAATGAAGATTTCTGCAATTCGTAATTGGTCACTGCCTACTTCTACTAAAGCTATCCAAAGGTTCATAGGCTTTGCCAATTACTACAGGCAGTTTATTAAAGGCTTTTCCACCAAAGTCTCTCCCATTCTGGCCCTCATACGTAAAGGAGGCAAGCCTCAGAGTTGGTCCCCTCAAGCTTTGGAGGCTTTTGAATCTTTGAAGAAATGTTTTTCCAACTCCCCAGTTCTCAGACATCCAGATCCTAGCTTCCCTTTCTTCATTGAGGTGGATGCCTTGGATGTTGGTGCTGGCGCCGTTCTTTCCTAGAGACTGCCTTGTGACGAGAAGTTTCATCCCTGTGCCTATTTTTCACGGAAGTTCTCGTCCGCAGAAAAGAATTATGATGTAGGAAATCGGGAGTTACTGGCTATTAAACTCGCCCTGGAAGAGTGGAGACATCTGTGAAATGGGTTCTTCTGTACCTAGCACCATCTATACAGACCACAAGAACCTCAAATACATCCAGTCAGCAAAATGACTGAATCCTAGACAGGCTCGTTGGGCCCTCTTCTTCTCCTGGTTCAACTTTGTTATTACCTTTTGTCCAGGTTCCAGGAATAAAAAGGCTGATGCCCTGTCAAGAAGCTTCTCCACCGAGGACCCTAATACCGAGGATCCTGACCCCTTTATACGTCCTATTAAGATTGTTGCAGCATTATTTCCTACGGTGGCTTCCCAGTTATTATCAGCCCAGGCTTCTGCTCCATCTGATACTCCTATGGGAGTAGCCTTTGTTCCCCCTGAGCTACATGCCCTCATCCTTGAACAAACTCATAACTCCAGGCAAGCAGGTCACCCTGGGATTAAGAAGACCATTGAACTCTTCTCACGTCTGGTCTGGTGGCCCTCGCTTCGGATGGATGTTAAGAAGTTCGTCTCTGAGTGTTCCATCTGTGCCACATCCAAGTCTGGGTGATCATCTCCTCAGGGTCTACTTCTTCCGTTACCAATTCCTTCCCAACCTTGGACTCATTTGGCCATGGACTTTATTGTTGATCTCCCCGTTTCACAAGGACACACTGTGATCTGGGTTGTAATTGACAGATTTAGTAAGATGGCCCATTTTATTCCTCTCCGTAAGCTCCCCTCGGCTGCTGAACTCTCCCAGTTATTCATTGTTCACATTTTTCGTTTACACAGACTTCCTACTGAGATTGTGTCCGACCGGGGCTCACAGTTTGTCTCCCAGTTTTGGAGGTCTTTGTGCAAAGCTTTGAACATCTCACTCCCTTTTTCGTCTGCTTATCATCCACAGTCCAACGGTGCTGCAGAGAGGGTTAATCAAACTCTGGAACAATTCCTTCGGTGCCATGTCTCCTTGTGCCAGGATGATTGGGCAGAACTCCTCCCGTGGGCTGAGTTTGCTCACAATAACGTATTTCATGACTCTTCCGGGAGGTCCCCCTTCTTCTGTGTCTATGGCCTCAATCCACTGGCATTTCCTCAAGACTTTGTCTTCACCAATGTTCCTGCAGCCAATGACCTAGTGGCACACATGTCTGCCATATGGCATGCTACCAAAGCCAATCTGGAAAAAAGCTCTCTTTCTCAGAAGAGATATACAGACAAAAGAAGAGTTCCTGCCCCTCAGTACAGTCCGGGTGATATGGTTTGGCTCTCAACCAGGAATATTTATCGGTCCTTATTCTGTAGTCGAGGTGGTTAATCCAGCGGCTGTTCGTCTTCAGCTTCCTCCAGAGTTGAAAATCCCAAATGTATTCCATGTGTCCCTTCTCAAATCTGCAGTGGTTTCTGACTCCTTGTCTCCTGCTCCGGTTCTTGTCGATGACCATCAAGAATTCGAAGTCCACAAAATCTTGGACTCCCGGATTTCCAGGGGTGCTCTGTAGTATTTAATCGAATGGAACGGATTCGGTCCAGAGGAATGCTCCTGGTAAAGGCCAGTGATGTCCACGCTCCTCTCCTTGTCCGCAGGTTCCCGTTTAAACCCGCTCCTGGTGGTCCTGAGGCCCCCCGTGGAGAGGGGGGTACTGTAAGGAATGTGATTAATGTGATTAATTTTCACCTGGGTCGGAATAGATGCTTGTGCGGGTCTGGAGGCGCGCGTGGTTTGTTGTGCACGCGTCCAGATGGTCGCACGTCGTCACACATGCATGCGTCTTGACGTCATCATGCCCTTGTCTTTTGGTGCCAAAACACCAGCCTATTTAAGGGCACCTTCGGCCTAGAGACTTTGCCCGATTATAGGTCAAGCTAGCCTTGTTCCTGGGTGCGCCTTTTCACTACAAATCCTGAGCTTCCTGTGTATGACCTTGCCTGTACCTTGGACCACTGAACCTTCTTTAACTGTACTGATCTACTGCCTGGACTCTGACTACGATTTCGTCTTGAACCTTACTTGTACCTCAAACTGTTTTCGGTCTGGTGTTCTCAATGTATTTATTTTTGTCTTCCTGAGAATTAGTGGTTTTGGCTTTGTAATAGGGTATATTTCCCAACAAAAAAATTTTTTTTGTATTAAATAGGAAATAATATGTCCTCTCAGATCAGCTTTTAGTAGCAAAGTATGCCGGGAACCTCCAGTTGGATGAGCATGATTGGGGTTTTGGTAATTCCAATTGCATCAATATTATAGCATGGTCAGAGATATCTATGGGGTGGATTTTAGCTGTGGCTAAAGCTAGCCATACACGGTGAGATCCGCTCGTTTGGCGATGTCTCCAAAGGAGCTGATCGCATGCCCTGAATCTGGTAGATATCGATCCAGTAAGCTCGTTGGAGGACCCCATGCACGGGCCGATAAGCTGCTGACTCAGTCTGTTGGCAGCTTTTATTGGCCCGTGTATGACCACGTTAAGTTGGGGAGCAGCGTCTGTGAGACAAATATGTAGATATGTATGTATCTATTCTGGAATGAGTCCCATAAACCCTGGAATAGAAGGTATAGTCTTTAGTGATTGGTTGTACAAATCTATAGGTATCTTGTATATGTATCATTTCATATAATGTATGTAGGGGTTTAGCTCTAGAGTGTGAATGTAGGATGTCCATGTAGCTGTTCCATACAGAGTCACCGTCTCCACTGAGTAGGACATTTGTTTGCCCCCCAGGAGTCAAGTCGTTGTAAGACATCTGTGAAAAAACATTTACTGTCAGTATTAGGATCATATACGTATATTCGCTACTGTGAACTTTGTATTCTGAATTTCTATTAAGTCTGCTATTAGATATCGCCCTTTCTTATCCTGATATGTTTTCAGAACTGTGCATTGTATAGATTTATTAATCAGTATTGTTACGCCAAGTCATTGCAAGTCATTTATTTCTAAGCAGCTGTGTACTCTTAGAATTGGGTGGAATGTCTCAGGTGTTTTCTCTAATTTGTCTGGGTCTTCTGATGAAGTTCAAGTGACTTTGTCCTGTGATCCAGTTGCAGGTTGAAGGTCTTTATAATAGGTAATGGCTGCTTTGGGATCTTCAAAGAATATAGATTTGCCATTGTCTTTGTTTATTATCTTAAGAAACTTGTAAAAAGGCTGGCACAAGCCTGGAACCCACGAAATAGTGAAGCCACAGTCAGGTTGTAAAAGGATAAAAAGCTTACGTTTATTGCCAAAATTTAAGAACCATCGGCCTGACGCGTTTCGTGTCCAAAAGACACTTAGTCATTATTTCAAGTGGCTGGAGATACAGTAGGAGAGCAAACTTGATGCCTGACATCTGCAGATGGGGCCAAATTCTTTGTGTTTTGCCACTACTTAGGCTGAAAAATCCTGGAATAGCAGTAGTTTATGGTTTTCATAGAAGAGGTTTTTTTACCTTTCTGTAAAGTGTGAGAATAGTCATTTTGTCCACGTAATTAAGAAGTTTGAATATGACTTGTCTTATTCTAGTGGATTCCTTTGGGGGTGGAGGTCCAATGCGGTGAAAGTGTTCAATTTTTTTAATATATAAAGAAAAGGAGATAAATTAAAGAAGTAGTGTTATAGTGCACTTAGAAAACCATGACTAATAGACAGTTTACATATATCAACATTAATTTGGATTTGCTGCCCCAGGTTAAGTGACTCAATACCCTATTAAGTTGTTAATCCTCTTTACTACCAGAACCTGTTTAGCGGCCAATTTCTTTTATTGGATGTGTATCTAGCCATGGGGCCCAAACCTTGTCAAACTTGTCATATGGTAGCTTGATTGATGGGAGGACTTTATTTACCAAATTGATCCAGTGCTCCACTCTGAGCACTGAATTTCCCATCCAGTTCATTGCTATTATTTTCTTAGCATAATATAGAAGAACCCTTGCCAGAGATCTATTTTTGTTTAAAGGCAGGAGATCGTTCACTAGGCCAAAAACACAAATTCGTGGATTGCATATGTTTGGAAAGGACAAGTTACCCACCATGTATTTAACCGCCTCTCTCCAATATAATTGTATCATTGGGCATTCCCATTTTAAGTGAAAAAAGGAGGCATTAAAAATTTGGCATCTGGGACATCTAGCTTCTGTTTGACTCCCAAACTTTTGCAATTTCAGTGGAGTGATATACAATTGGTGGTTAATTTTAAACTGGATCATCCTATCCTTTATAGAGATTAGGTCTTTATACGTTGTTTCGGTCACTTCCTCCCATTGATCTTCATTTAGAGTAGGGATAAATTGCACCCACTTTTCCTTTGCCCTGTCGAAGGGTGTTGGTACTGATACTATCAAGCCGTGATATAAGCGAGAGGTGAGCTTGCTGGTTTGTGGTTGCCGAAGAATCAGTTCCATTGATGGTGAGTGGTATGTCACTGCGAGGGAAAGAAATTGAACCCGAAAGGCATGACACAGTTGCAGGTATCTATCAAATTGAATTACAGGAGCCCCAGTTTTGGTTTGCAGCTGTGCATATGAAGAAAAGGTTTGATCTACTAGTAGATCCCCCAGCAGTTTGATCCCTCCTAGAGGCCAATAGTGAAAGTCTTGTGGGTTTTTTATGTGTGGGAGATGAGAATTTCTCCATAGAGGCAAATAGGGAGAAATAATTGGTGATTCCCGGCCCAGGGTTTTACAGGCTATGACCCATGCTCTATGAGGGGTCGAGATAACTGTTGGCCTGTCCTCGTAATCTGTTAGTTTCCTGTAGGGGAGGTTCTTAAGGGCTTCCCATGACTCTAGTCTAAGGGTCAGGAGGATCATACCAGTATCTGTTTCGTCAATATGTAGCCAGCTATGCATATGGTGTATCTGTCTCGCCAAAAAATAAAAATATAAATTGGGAAGAGCAAGTCCTCCTTTGGCAATCATGGCAGTTAAGTAGGTCCAGGAGAGTCGAGGAGATTTATTAGCCCACAGAAAAGGGATGAGGATGGAATTTATTTTCCGAAAGATTACTTTGGGAATCCATATTGGGGAATTGTGGAGTTTATACAAACATTTTGGCAGGAAGATCATCTTGAATAAATTAACTCTTCCCCACAAGGTAAGAGGAAGGCCGGACCCAGATGTCGTTGCGGTTCTAAAATTGCAGATTTCTGACGTGATGTTTTCCTCTATATACGTGGAAAGTTCCGGTAATATTGTAATGCCAAGATATTTGAATTTTGTGACCCATTTAATTCCTTGTATGCT
The DNA here is from genome assembly GCA_024363595.1 of Xenopus borealis. Classification (NCBI taxonomy): domain Eukaryota; kingdom Metazoa; phylum Chordata; class Amphibia; order Anura; family Pipidae; genus Xenopus; species Xenopus borealis. Next base: position 23,255,326 of record CM044438.1, read on the forward strand.
CTCTGGTTGATTGGGTACTGGGTCTATCAGGAGTATTACTGATTTGTTTTTATTAATTGTCAGTCCTGAGTCTCCTGCAAATTTTTGAAGTACATCCAGAGCAATGGAAAGTGATTCTTGGTGATCAGAAAGGAAGAGAAGCAGGTCATCTGCATAAAGTGCGAGCTTATCCTCCAGGTAGCCCAGTTTAAAGCCCTGCATGTTTGCAGTTTGTCTAATGTGAAGAGCTAGAAGTTCAATTGCAATAGCAAATAGGAGTGGGGATAGGGGGCAACCCTGTCTAGTGCCCCGTGTAAGAGGAAAGGTCGATGAAAGCGATCCTCCAATTTTTATCTGGGCCCTGGGTTTCTGATACAGCAGTTGAATCAACTAATTTATTGTGGGCCAAAACCAAAGCGTTTTAATGTCTCCCAAAGGTAGGGCCATTCAACCGAGTCAGAAGCCTTAGTTGCATCCAGTGCCATCAATATCCTGGAACCTGCATTCTCGTGAGGAGTTTGTAGGTGGGTGTAGACCCTTCTAAGATTTGTTGCAGTGGCTTTGCCAGGCATAAATCCAGATTAGGGTGAATTACTGATGTTATTAGTGTCTTGAATCTTGTTGCTAATATCTTAGCAAATATTTTTGCTTCCGTATTGATCAAGGAGATTGGCCTATATGAGTTGCAATGTTCTGGGTCCTTTCCTTCTTTATATATTAAAACTATAATTGCTTTATGGAAAGATGAAGGTAGAGAGCCAGTATCAATGGCATTAACATAGGTATTATATAGATGTTGAGTAAGGTTTTTCTTTTTTTTTAATGTATAACAGGCTGCCGGGAAACCATCTGTCCCTGGTTTTTTACCTTGTGTTAGAGATGCCACTGCCTCTATCACTTCCTCTTCTATTATGGGGCTGTCAAGGTAAGTTGTTTCTTCTGCTGTTAAGTGTGGAAACTCAATACCATTCATGTATTCGTTCAACTGCTCAATATTATATGCAACCTTGGATTTGTACAGTATTTCATAGAAGGAAGCAAAGCTATCTAGCATAGTCCGAGGGTTGGTAACTAGGTTTCCTTCAGGGTCCATGATCCGAGGGATTAATGTTTGGATGTCCCCACTTTTTGCTAAACTGGCTAACAGACTCCCAGCTTTGTCTCCCTGATCAAACACACGTTGGTTGGACAATAGGAGCCTTTTCCTAGTCAATTTAGTTTGCACTAGGTCAAAGTCTCTTTGTGCTAGGGCTAGAATGGTCTGGTTTCTTTCTGTCTGTGTGGATTTATATCCGTTTTCAAACTCTTGGTCTCAAATACTCCATGTTCCCAGCAAAACTATAGATATATATATACATTATCTGTAGTCAGTGTCTGTTGTTATAATTGCTGGGGGTGTTTCCAAGGGCAGGAATTAGTGAGGTAACCAGGCCTGGTTTGTAGCATGGCCTGTACTCATGAAATTGGGGCCTAGGTTTTGCCCACTTGTGTTTAGTGTCTGCTGTGGAATATTTTTGCATGAAGATTAGGGAGTAGTTGTGTAGTTTCCCTTTTATGCCTGTTTTCTGCACTTATTTGTCCAAATCTGTGGCATAGGCTTAATAATGTGGCTGGTATGTCTTGTGCATGTGCTTTATGTGGTTGGAGTATGGGGTATGGCACCAGTGTCTGCAGGGGCGATCCTGTCAATTTTGCCATTTTGCCGCCCCAGGTAACCAGAAGGTTGTTGCTGCCTGAGGCAAGTGTCTCAACTCGCCTCATTGGCGGAGCGCCCTTGAGTGTCAGTAGGGTATTTGCTCTCCAGTGACTGATATTGCCCTGATTACTTTACCAGTGTTCTGATCAGGTCTGCTTGTGTTGCAGTTTGGCACTTTCAGAGTAGCAATTTGGTCCTGGTCCTCTAGATGGTGCGCTCAATTCTGGGGTCGCAGCGTGAGCCTACTATTGTCTTTAATCTTTCACCCTCGGTTATCCGCTGCAAGTCTGACTGCTTGTTGCTCACTGTAATGTGAGTCGCAAGCTTTAAAGTTGTTATTTAGAGCCCTGGCTGCAGAGCTGAGATGCAGACATCTTGTGAATCAACCCCCCCCCGGAACCTCTCCTGCACCACCAACGTAGTAATTTTTTAATTAAATCTGTATTGTCAAAAGTCTAAAACATTTCTCAGTTGACATATAGTTATTGCTTAATTACACACAGTGTTCAAAACTTTTGACTGGAAGTGTATACATAAGAAATTGGCCAGTACAAGCCCTACAATCTAGTGCATCCTTTTTTTTTTTTTAACAAAACCTAAAGAATTTTTGAATGTTTGTTGTAAATGTATTGCAGATTTGTTTAAAGTAACTGAATAGGAAATTAATATGCTGAACTTTTTACTCAATATCAAGTGTCAAATAACAAGTAAAATAAAAACTGCAAGGCAAAAAATCAATATCACTTCTGGAATGTTGATTTATGTGACATATTACAACTACCTACTTAAAAGATGTGAATTAGCAAATGGGTAGAGATCTCATCCATTAGCTTAGAACTACCAGAAAAAATTAGATGGTCTTTTAAAAGTATGCTATAAAATATCATTAGATGTTAGACAGAGGACTGGAGTTGAAATTCAGCCGAAGTGTTTAATACTGTCAAATGTACAAAAGATTTGTTAGCTAACATCTGGGTTCAATTTTCACTGGGTCGTCAGATAACTTTTTGGGTGTAATATAAATGAATAACAGGACTGCTGCAATTTAACTGTCATCAGAATAAATATTTCAACTGGGAAAGTATAACTTATATGTGGCCTTCTTCTCAATCTCTTTCTGAGTTCCTGTTCTGAATTACAATTTCAGAATGTTACCTAAAGATAAAAGCATGCAGTGTGATTTACAAAGAACAACTGAATCATTGAGACTGGAAACTTTCAGTGCCAAGCATGATTTGTTTAATTGATTGAAGATAAGGAGTTGGGAGATGAGACCATATTTTCAAAGTTTCAAGAACTACAGCTTCAGTTCAACATACCTGTTAGGCATAGCCCTATAATACCATTAAAAAGAGACTACTCCCATCTCACCAGACAGTCCAAATAAATATATCAATTTACTACCTTGCTTCTTCACTTAATGTGGTTTACACTTGTGCAACTACAACTCTCAATCTAATACCAATATATTAGAAAGACAATTCCTCTCTGATAGAATATCTAATGAGATGCTATCAAAGCTTTTATCCTGATTATTCAGTTTCTTAATTCAATAAATTAATTAGTTTATTTAATGCCATTTTGTTAATAGTTTCTTAAAATCTTTACCTCTTTTAATTCCAATGCAATTAATTATGCTTATGTGCTACAAATGAGTGTCAAATATAGATCCTTATACAAAACAGCTAATGTCCCATTTTTTATACAGACCATCTGGTTCCCTTGTTGCAAGTTTGAAAATCAATTATGATTCAAGCCGTAATAACTTAGTGAGTCTAATTCTCCCTCTGCTTTGATATCCTATTCTATCTATGCATTGAATGCAAAGCAGAGATACATTGCCTCCATAGCATTGAGTAAAATGCCTTGAGATTGTTGTCGCTTCACTTTTCAATGTTATCTGGTTCATATGTTCACGCATTCTATTGACTTGCATGTTAGTAGGTACACCAGAAATGTCACATTACACTTATTGAAGTGTTTCATTCCAAATTCTCTGTCTTTTTTAGTACTTCTAAAAGATTTAGACTTATACACTTGGGTACATGTCATGCAATGAGACGCTCCACACTGGTACATACCGGTTGTAACCAATTAAATTGTGACTTCTCTCTTCTAAACTCACTGGGAGATAAAACCTGTCCAAAGGATGGTGCCCTACGACTTACAACTTGCATCAATCTTTTAGTACCACTCGTAACTTAGAATCACTAGTTACAATAGGTAAGTTATTTTTTCAGAATATGTTTTATCTTTCCAAATTGGCAACTGAAAAATGTGATCAACATTTGTTTATCTTTAATCTCTCTTCCTGGCTCTCTGTCTTTTAAAAAGTATTTTATATCTTAAATGCAGCTTTGAATGTTTTTTCCAAATCCGGCAGTTTGTAGCTCCTCTCTAGGAATCTATCCCTTAATTCACAGGCCTTAATGACAAAACCACCCTCTTTTTAAAATCACCACTGTCTGCTGATCCCCGGATTGCACACTATATTGGAAGTTTTCTGGAGTCTCTCCAAGCTGCAGGTTTGGGGCGCTGCACCTGGACCAGAGACTACAAGTGGTGAGAGGCCTGCTAACATTGAATGCTTGTGAACATGTAAATTTAAGTGACAGGTCCGGGCATACGCACCCAGACCCACTCAGTGAGAGGATGAACAGTATTTATAATAAGTGTGTTTAAACAATTCACATAAGGGCTGGAGAGCATCCAAATTGTTGTTATTTGATTAATGTTCCTCTTTTGATTAAGAATCTGAGTTAACATTATTAATTGTTATGAAAGTACTTGGGATAGTGTAAAGACATTTGTATAGATTAAACATTTGTTTACCAAAGTGTTGGAACTTTAAAGGGGTGGTTCACCTTCAAGTTAACTTTTAGTATATTGTAGAAGGGCCAATTCTAAGAAACTTTTCAATTGGTCTTCATTATTTATTTTTCATAGTTTTTTAATGATTTGCAATTTTCTTCTGTTTTTTTGCAGCTTTCAAATGGGGGTCACTGACACCATCTAAAAACAAATGCTCTGTAAGGCTACAAATGTATTGTTATTGCCACTTTTTATTACTTATCGTTCTATTCAGTACATCTCCTATTCATATTCCAGTCTCTTATCAAAATCTTTGTCTGTATCCAAATGAATTACCATTAGCAATGTTTTCTTTTTTCCAGGTTGCATTAGTAGATCACTGGACTAGGTGTCGGTGTTTGAGGACTCTTACTTGATGTTCAGTAAGTATTCTGGGGACGATGTGTTGTAATCTATTTGCCATTGTTTTAGTTATCATTTATAGATCTTGGTTCAGAAGTGAAATCAGTCTATATGATGTCAGTCTGTCAGATTTCTACCTTCTTTAGGGATCAGTATAATTCTGTTTTGTAATTGTTTGCAATATTTGTGTTAACGATAGGTGCATCTAAAATGTCTTGGTCTTGGACTGAAAGTTTCTAAAAGTTAGTCTTACAAAGAAATGCAAGCCAACCTGACTATCATCAGTTGCCTCCTCATTGAAGTTCTTAAAAATGTCAGTCAGTATGGTAGTAATTTGCTGTGGGTCTCGTGTCTACTATAAGATAACGACTGTTTCTGTCTTTATGAGTATGCTTTACTGACTAATGTTGCTACACCTCTTCATTCAGTTCTGTAAGGTGCATCTATCACAATCTGTAACCTTCTGTCCTTAAGGGTTTGGTTATATTTTTTGCGATATGATAATAAACAAAAAAAAAAAACAAGATGCTCCAGAATAAAAAAAAAAAACTCACCAAATCGTAAATGTGGTCCGGTTGCACCAGCCCCAGACCGCCAGCTTCAGGGAGCGGCACAGCAAGAGAAAAGAAGCAGGGCCGACAGGCACTCAATATGGATCCACAGGACCAAAGGGATTCCAATAAAAGTATACATGTAGTAAATATGAAATTGAAAAACTTTACTCAAATGCCATAGGCCTTAGTTTTTCAATTTTTCAAAGATACCCGAGTGCTGCTGCTTTATTTACTACATGTGTACTTTGCCCTGGCAGGGGGTACAGCTTGCACCCGGGGCTGCAAAGAGCCTGATCCGCTTTTGAAGCACACTTTATTTACATATATTGGACACCAATAAAAGTATACGTTACTATTACAAAGTTAAAAATACAAATGCATCTCCATCCATCTTTTTTGAGCCAATGAGTTTCCTGTAAGAGGATTAATCGGGCCTTTTCCTTTTGTAACCGGTTACATAGTTAAATTGGGTTGAAAAAAGACAACGTTCAACCCCTCCAAATTAAAACCCAGCATACACACACAGACACACACAACCCTACACTCTTTCACACAAACCATATATGCCCATAGCTATACTAACTGTAGAGTTTAGTATCAAAATAGCCTTTGATTTTATGTCTGTCCAAAAAATCACCCAAGCCCCTTTTGAAAGCATCAACAGAATGAGCCATCACATCATCACCCGGCAGTGCATTCCACAACCTCACTGTCATCACTGTGAAGAACCACAAAAAGGTCCCCTGATATTTGGCTGTAATGTCCTCTAATGTATTTGTAAAGTGTAATCATGTCCCCTCGCAAGCGCCTTTTTTCCAGAGAAAACAACCCCAACCTCGACAGTCTACCCTCATAATTTAAGTCTTCCATTCCTCTAACCAGTTTAGTTGCACGTCTCTGCACTCTCTCCAGCTTATTAACATCCCTCCTAAGGACTGGAGTCCAAAACTGCATTGCATATTCCAGATGAGGCCTTACTAGGGATCTATAAAGAGGCATAATTATGTTTTCATCCTTTGAGTTTATGACAGAACCCTATTTTCTTTAGTAGCTACAGAATGACACTGCCCAGAATTAGAAAACTTGTTATCTATAAAAACCCCAAGATCCTTCTCACTTAAGGAAACTCCCTACACACTGCCATTTAGTGTATAACTTGCATTTATATTATTTTTGCCAAAGCGCATAACCTTGCATTTATCAGCATTGAGCCTCATTTTCCGGTTTGCTGCCGAGTTTCCCAACTTAGACAAATCACTCTGCAAAGTGGCCGCATCCTGCATGGAACCTATAGTTCTGCACAATTTAGTATCATCTGCAAAAATAAGATTAAGCACTCTTAAATTGAGGTAAGGCCACCCACATTCTAGGAGAGTACGTGGAAACGGGTAAGACTTTGATGTGGTATGTTTGAGTTTCTGTAATATTCATTATGTGGGTAATAAACCCACCCCAATTTAAAACATCTATGAATGGTTAGATGAACAATATAAATGGTAGGCCTGTCCCAGCAAACAGTGCTATTCCTGTATTAAATTCTCTGTATGGTCTAAGGTTAGAATATATATATATATATATACATGTATATACTGTATATATGTGTGTGTGTGTGTGTGAAGCAAATATATGAGCTAACAAAACCCTCAACTATGCAATAAAACATTAATTTTACAAAATCAGGCATTTTCATCCACTCCTCATTTACTAAATTCAATGCAAAGAGTTGGGTGTTTAAGGGAGAAAAGAAAGGGAAGAAAGGAGAAACACAGATAAGTTTGCATTATTCTAAAGTTACCAACATTGTATCCGTAGAATAAATTGTGCCTTTTGGCTGTCTGCCCTGTCCTGACAAGAACAAATATATTCCAGGGACTAAGTTCAAGCGAGTTGGCTTTGTTCATTGTATTTTAATGTCATTTGGTTGTAATACATAGTCACATAGTAATTTAGGTTGAAAAAAGACACGTCTAACAAGTTCAACATTTTAAGTTTATATATAACCTTCCTAACTGCTAGTTGATACAGAAAAAAAATAAAAACCCCAATTTGAAGTCTCTCAAATCTTAAATAATAGTACAATGCTTGCTTGGGATCTTCAAAAAAGAAAGTCTTCCCATTATCTTTGTCAATGAGTTTCAGTTTTGATGGGCAACGATGTATCAACATAAAAAAAATGTGTGCATTTCCATCCTGTCCTGATTAATCCTGTCCTGACAAGAGCAAATATGGTCTAGAGACTAAGTACAGATTGTATTTGCAAGACTTGTTTGGGACCTTCAAAGTTGTCTACAGCGTTTATACATTAAATTTTTGGCTAACTTACCATATTAGAAACATTTTTTATTTTTCCATTTATACTACAGCAACCTTGGTTATTATATTTGTCTAAGAATTTATCCAAGTACCTCTTAAAGCCATTAACGGAATATGCCAACATAACAAAGCAATCAAGGCATTCTACAGGCAAAATGCCCAATGTTGGAGAAAATGCTGTCCTCAAGTCTGAATGGGTAGACTTTTGTATTTGGTATACAGGCTTGTATTGTAGGGTTACTTTAGAAAAAACTGCCATCTTCTGACAGCTCTGTATCTATATATTATACAAATAATATTATATTATACCAGAAACCCTTTATTTTAAAAGTTCATTTACAAAAACACCTACACAAGCAGTAAGAACCAAATGATCTTTTGCAATGTAATTTTTGTAATCTACACTACTAATTATTATTGTGTAGGGTTGAATGTGTTAAATCCAGTGTGCCAGTATCATTTTAGTATAACTAAGGTTCAGCTTAAAGTAAAAAAGGACTAAATAAAACTGATATAATGATATATTTATCTAGTAATCTTTTCTGAAAATGTTGCTTAAACTGAGAGAATGCTAAAAAGCAAATGCCAAAGGATCTTACAACAGTTAATTGGATAATTATTAAACTCTGCACATTGTAATGTGGCTTAGTTATCTCATGATATCTTAAATTAAGCGCATTTGAAAAACTTTTTTTATGACAACAAGAGACTTTGCATAATGCTCCCATAATAATTTTAGGTGTTAAGACTTTCATCTTGATGTATCATACAAACAAATGAGCCTGCTTATTTCATAACTTCACTGTCATTTTATCATTTCATAAAACTGGAAGTCCTTATCCATTTTATGAAGAACATCAAGCCTTGGAGAAATTCATTAAATAAACATAAAAATTTCATTAAACAAGTGAATTGCATTCACGAATGTTTTGCAAAAACCCTCTATTGATTTAACCTTTTATGTTCTATTTCCGGCTAGACAGAGGCTAAAAATGTAATTCCTCAACCAACGAAAAGCCAGAAAGTCTGTAATCCCAGTGGGCACTGGGCAGATTTTATTTGGGCACAGACAAAAATCATCTAAGACCTTACAGTTACCATTGCTGTTGTTCTGTCAAAACACAACTAATCCTTGACAGCTGTAAGACCATTATAAGTAATGACTGCAGAACATAGCTGTAATTTTGTGATTATGATTTGTGTTATGAGAACATGTAATGCGGAAAGGCTGTTATCCACACTAACCCCTCAATAAAGACTTGTTTTACTGCTACTGCCTGGAGGACTGCACTCTGAGTGCCTTCCCTACAAACAATATGTCGGTTCCCTTATGCTGAAGGCTTGGGGCAGAGCTCCTGAGCCTTCTCATTCACATGGTGAGTCTCTCTGAAAAGAAATGTTTATATGATGATATTTGTTTTTTTAATGCCAAACCTCTTTTTCATTGGAAATAAAGTAGCGGGGCAAGTAAAGATTACATGTTAAACTATGGCTTAATCAAAATCCATGGAAAGCATTAAAAAAGTTACTTATACTCTGATGGCTTGCAGACTTGAGAGTCATCACTGCCTCCCATGACCTGACAGTACTTTTGAGTACACAAAAACAATTGGCATCCACACCAGGCCCGGAGGAGGGGGGAGGAGAGCAAACAGAGGCACACTGAGGGTGCTGGTCTGGGACTAGGGGAAGGTGATATAAGAGGTAACTGCTTTGCGCTCTCATGTCATTGTGCTCTAGATACGTGCCTCTTCTGCCTATCTTTAGGTCTGGCCCTGATCCACACTATAAGATAAGCTGAGAAACAAAAATCTCTGTAAAATTCATTGAAGCAGAATAGTCACATAAATATATTTGTTCGTGTTGTAGAACCATGAAATTAAAAATGACGAGTCTGCCACTCTAGTCACAAGATAATTCTAATAGCTATGTTTTATTTGATTTAAACCACTAAAGTTTTCCATGAAATTTTTCCTTTTATTTTAATTTAACTAGAATATTAAGACATTCAAGTTTAGTTAATTTTTTCAAACTTGTATTGCTATATTCATCTCCCTCAGCCTAGGAAACAAATTTATTCTCCCATTAGTCTTTTATGATAGTCTTCCAGTTGTTGGAGAAACAATCACTTGCTTATAGCCAGAAGGGAGTGATTATTTGAAAGGCTAATGGCAGAGGGTACCCTACTGATGGTAGGGCAGAGTTTGTCTTCTTTCTAAGAAAAACATGAAATAGAATGTGGCTTTATTTTCAGGTTCAGATTTTGCCTGTAAATTCTAAAAAATTTCTAAAAACATACTTATTTCTTAATTAAATACTGTGAATGTTAATTGTGATCTTAAAAAAAGCAATATATATTTTCTCATAAATCACTATTTAAATAATATTTTCCATGAAACCAATATTTTTATGGATGTAGATCAGAATGGGACATCATCACTAAAAGTAGACCTTGCATGAGGACAGTATGGGCACTGCTTGTTTAGGGGCAAAGCTAGGCCCAAGCTAGCCCTTTTCTTTCTGTTATTTTTTTTGTTCAGTTTGCAACTGAATACTGCATTGGTATTGACTGTAATATTGTAATCTGACTGTAGCCAGAAAAAGGCTAATAAAAGACCCAAAGGTGTTTGTGACAGTGCTTTTAATATCTTTGTGGCTTGTGGAAGGAGCTTTGAATGAGTAGTATTAAGGCTAATTCAACCATATAACATGTATATTATGCTACCAATAACAATAAGACAATAAGACATGGGAAAGATTTACCAAAGGGCAAAGTGGGCATCGTTAGCAAAAAATTGCCAAAATGACATTTTACAGGTATAACACCAATTTACTAAAAGGCATAGAGGAAAATTTGCTAGTAGAAGAGCTGGTTTTGGTATTATTAGGAAGTGTTGGTGAAATTGCTTGAAGTGGCCACTTATTATTAAAAATGTCCAAGAAAGCAAAATAAAGATAAAAGTGATCATCTATTATCCTAGACATGAGCAAACAAATGTTGCATGAGCTTCAAATGGTTAAAAAAATATATAGTCCAGTTACAGAAAGCACTCACGGCACACAGTGTTGATAAAAAAAGTTAAACAGCTTTTATTCAACTACATATCTATGCATTTCGATCCACACAGGATCGTCATCAGGACTGTCCCGTGATCGAAACGCTTAAATATGTGGTGTTTATACAAATCGCCTATGGGTGTTACTGTGCATACACAGGACTTTCTGTACAGCTTGAAAGTGAAAGTAAGATGTTACTGCTGTTGTGTAATGGCTGCATGAACCTTCTAATAAAGCACTGTTATACTCTCCTCATTCTTGGCTACCAAACACAACAAATGGCGACAAGGATGTCTTTTCTACCTGTGCAGCAGCCTGCACCTTTTCTACCAAACCATGGTGAGCGTACCATACCTTTTATTGCTTGGATTCGTATGTCTGATAATTACATTATTGCTGCTGTCCAAGGGGAGATTTCTTCTGCTAGAAAGCGTGCTTTACTTATTCACTGCCTAGGAGCAGAGGGACAGCGTATATTCTATACATTTTCATCACCTGATGAAACTTATGAAACTGCTCTTACTGCTATAAAGAACTTTTTCGTGACAAGAGTAAATGTGGTTGCTGAAAGATATACATTCCGCCAACGTGGACAGCATAATGGTGGATCCACAGAACATTTTGTAGCAGCTTTGAGAGAGTTGGTTGTTACCTGTGAGTTTGGGAATCTAACAGATGAAATGCTAAGAGACCAAATAGAACAAATTCACCATGCATTACAGAGAGACTGCTCCTAGAGCAAGATTTAATCCTTGCAAAGGCTATTACAGTTGCTAGCCAAATTGAAACAGCTGTGGCAGAGGCTAAAACTCTCAGACAGGGAACTGCTGGGAATGTGCAGATTGTGAATTCAAAACTGTGGCCTAATAATGCAGTGCCAAGGAAAGGGATTCACTGCAAAACCGTGCAGCAAATACAAAATACTGATTTCGCTGTGGTTCAACACAACACCTTGCAAACTATGCTACATGTCCTGCAAAAGCTATACAGTGCCGCAAATGTTTAAAGTCAGGTCACTTTGCTACGGTCTGCCGTAGTTCTACTAAAGATTTTCATGAACTCACTATTAGAATTATGTACAGTATTCAGTGTGGATAAAGCTGGTACATTTATTCCAGCCAATTTTATATGCACTGTCAATGTCAATACTGCTTCTGCTGACAAGGGACACTCCATTAACCTGATGCTTGATACAGGTTCAGCTGTTTCTATACTTTTACTTAAATGATCCAATCCCTGTGCTTGATTGTTGCCATTGACTATACAATTTGAATCAAATACTGCAAAATTTTACTTTTACATTGTGAATAAGGGTACTGCTATACTTGGAAGGGATCTCTTTGCTGCATTAAACCTACAATTAATTGATGGTCTCATTACTACAGCACCAGTGCCTGCTACACAGCCTGTGTCTAAAATTTCATGACAAAGCAACACTTCACTTGGCTGAAACCAGATGTAAAACCAGTATGCCAGAAATTGAGATGATTGTCCTACTCTATAAGGGAGAATGTCTCACAGGAACTAAAGAAACTGGTAGAGCAAATGTGATTGAAAAATCAGAATCCTCTGAATAGGAATCACCAATTGTAGTAACAAAGAAGAAAATTGGAGGTATTCGATTGTGTGTTGATCTCCGTGAACCTAATAAAGCAGTTATTATGGATAATCATCCCTTGCCACACATAGAGGAAATATTTTCAGAATGCCGAAGAGCAAAATTCTTTTCAACCCTGGATTTTCAGAGTGCTTATCATCAAGTATTACTGCATGAGGAAAGCAGAGACCTCACTGCATTTATCCGATTCAAGCATGTACCTTATGGACTGGCTTCAGCATCAAATTGTTTTCAAAAACTGATTTCTTCTATACTCCATGACATACCTGGTGTACAATGCTACTTGGATGATATACTTGTCTACGCTCCAACTATGGATCTTCATAACAAATACCTGGAAAAGGTTCTGAAAAGCATTTATTCTGCAGGACTCAAGCTGAACCTTTCGAAATGCCACTACAGACTCATTCAGCTGTCATTTCTGGGTCATATAATTTCACAAGAGGGATTACTGCCTGACCCTGACCTTGTCAACGCAGTTACACAAGCACCTGCTCCATCTGATTTCCAGACCTTACTTCATGATATTCTAAGTTTATTCTCAACTATGCTTCAGTTGTGGAGCCACTTTGAGCACCACTATGTACATGGAACTTCAAGTTTGGTTTGGTCAGAGACTGCTCAACATAGCTTTAAAATATTGAAGCAGTTAATTGTGAACAGTCCAGCACTAGCTTTATTTGATCCTGCACTACCCACAATGGTTACTACAGATGCTTTGGATTATGGAATTGGTGCAGTTCTCTCGCAGTTCCATGCTGATCATTCAGAGAAAACTGTTGCATTTGCATCTAGAACACTTACAGAGACAGAGCATAAGTATTTAACTGTTGAAAAAGAAGCTCTAGCGTGTGTTTGGGCAACAGAAAAATGGAGAACCTACCTACGGGGTAGAGCATTTACCTTATGCATTGTCATAGCCCTTTAACTACACTTCTTACAACAAAGTCCAAAGGGACTAGGAAGAGCTGGAATGCATATAGCTAGATGGTCTGCAAGGCTACTGAATTTCAACTACAAAATGCAATACAAACCAGGTTTGAAAAATGTTACTGCCAATTGTTTGTCACGTTTACCTTTACTTGCAGTTTCTGATACACTGGATGCGGACATAGAAGTTGTAGCACTGACTGATTTTAAGCAAGCTTGCCTCACATATCCAATTCAAGTACATCTTACAAAACAAATGAGCAATCAGGCCTGATTTTCAACCTTACTACAGGATTAGACACGAACTGTCCTTAGTAGATGGATATGTTGTCTGTCTGTAAATTTAACAGTTACAACTTTTAAACATAATCCCACATTAAAATATGAAAAAACCCCAGCTTTTCTTTTTTTATGCTTTTTTGGTATATTGGAAAAGATGTCATTGACATAAGATTGTTGAGTATATAGTTTCATTTTATCAATTTGCCAGGTTTAAACTGGCAAACAGACTCTGGAAAAAAGGAAAACGTATTGTAAAGTTCGCACTTTTATGAGTTTGCTAACTAATAATCGTTCGCCTGAGCAAAAATTTTCCGGACAGGAAACTTCGCTAACACTGAGCTCTTCATTAGTGGATTCTCCACTAATCCTTTTAGTAAATTGGTGATGTCCCTGTGAATTGTTGTTTTGTTGAATTTACACTAGCAAAGCTGATTTCACCCTTTAGTAAATATGCCCCATTGAATGCAGATATAATTCTGTAAATATGAGCGCTCTTGGTTTGGGGACAAATAAAGTGTATTTCTTAAGGTATTTTATATAAACCCATCTAGAAGATTTTAGCAGTGCACTGATTTTACAATGCAGTATGAGGTGTGCCATAAAATGTAAGTAGCTTCAGTAGAACTTGCAGTTAGCTCTTATTGCAGTCAATTAATTGTTTGTTGCTGCCAATTATTTAATAATTAGCTAATGTGTGTATTCTTTGGTACTTTATTTCATATTCTTTGATAATGTATTATTGTATGAAAAGAAAGACTAAAATTCTTATGGTATGCTTTATGTTTTTTCATTAAAGAGGCTGGTGCTTTTTTTCATGTATAATTATATGCTCCAATATTAGTAAGGGTAATTTATAATCAAAAGTGTAGTGTGCAAAGTGAAATTTCATAGTTACATAGTTAAACGGGACCTGTCACCCAAAAAAAAATATTCCAAATCCTATTTTATCACTTAACTCAAGCAAAATAAACTTTAATTAAACTATATAACTTATTTCAGTATTATTTCCTTTATTCTGGGAATGCATAATTATAGCAAGCAGGAAGGAGCTATTTTTATGGACACCGTTATTAAGGCAAGCCTTGCAAAATCTCAAAATCTTGTTTATACACCAGAATGGGGGACCTGATGTCAATCCCGAATGCACTGGTTACACAATTAAACCGTGAACAGAGAGGGGGACTGTAGGTAGAGCAGTGACATCTAGTAAGTGCTCAAAAGAGAGTAATAGCCTGCCCTGCCCCATGCCTAAGGTATAGAGGAGGGGCAAGCTATATTTGATTGACAGTTGAGACTTTTAAATGTGTTTACAACAGCTATGAATTCTTAAATTAAAAAAAAAATCGGATTTCATGTTTGATTTGAAAAGGACATTTATTATACAGATTTTTAAGTCACTGGGTGACAGGTCCACTTTAAGTTGGGTTGAAAAAAGTCTATCAAGTTTAACCCTTCCAAAGGAAACCCAGTGTATAAAGTACATGCACATGCAGACCTTGCTATATACTCACCTATATAAACTATATAGAAGGAAAGTCTAAAACTCGTGCTTCACAACTTGTACACCTCTGGGTGTAAGCGTATAAATTCAATCCAAACACATTTCATTCCACCTGGTCTCAATGATACAAATTAAATCATAATTTTGAGTCCATGTTATCAACTGCAGGTTTCCCAGTTTACCTGACAAAATATCTGCTTTTGCCAACTGACACCAGAGGTGACTACTTTTCCCTAAACACATTTACATTATGCAGTGGAGACTTAGGTTACTAATACACAGTTTTATTTGTAATAGTTGGATCTACATAGCTGGTATACTATGCCTCCTTTCCACCCCCAACCCTTTCAATTGCAAATCGAATTGTGACAATGTTTCACCCAAAATGAAGCTTTCTACCCACAATTCTAGCTCAATTAGGGCTGTGAATTGGAGTTGCATCCAAGGCAATTGATGAA
The DNA here is from genome assembly GCA_024363595.1 of Xenopus borealis. Lineage (NCBI taxonomy): Eukaryota > Metazoa > Chordata > Amphibia > Anura > Pipidae > Xenopus > Xenopus borealis. Next base: position 23,270,927 of record CM044438.1, read on the forward strand.
TGAACAAAAAAAAACACAATTATGCTATTGTTTTGATTGAAACCAGACACATTTGTGCTGAATATGAAGTCCAGATGATGTAATTCACGGAACTCAGTGTGACAATGCTGTCTGCATCTGTGCATATTGACCTTAGCCACAATGGGAACCTTGCTTCTACCACCAGCTTGAATGTGACAGTAGCTCCATTGTTACTGTGCATCAATATGAGCACTTCAATTTGATTTTGATGCACATGCGTTTAGCGACAAAACATAATTGAGGTTTTAAATGATCCATACAGTTTTTAGAACTGGTAAATAAGCCATATTTATGTTAACATGTATATTGAAACATATTACAGATGAACTATACACTAATTAACAAACAATGTACCCAAGGAAATTTTTTCATTGAAAAAGACCCTAATGAGGGTCGAAACGTCGGATGAGCGATAAATAAACACATTAATTCTTCACGAGACATGGAGTGCTGGCCCTTCTATTGATATATATTTATATATATGTATATATATATATATATATATATATATATATATATATATATATATATATATATATATATATATACCATAATAACAGCACAATATACTGGAAAATTTGGGCCTCTTGGGATAGTTTTATAAAAAACTTCTAGGTAAATCAAGAAGCTCCATAATTTCAATTACACACCATTTCAAATAAAAATTGTATATAGGACTATAGATACAAAATATATAATGCTAGGTTTACCAGGATTCGCTGGAGGCTGCGTAGAGGCAGGCGCACATTGAAGGGCAGGCGCAGGTACAAGGAGGGATGAGGTACCTGAGCTCCTCACTAGATATATTGCCTGGTAAAGCCCTGATTTTTTCTCTTTATATAGGTGTCGCCCATCTTTGGCGCGTGTGACACACGAGCACGCACGTGCATTGACTTTGGCACGCACCAAAGAATTTCGGCACAACAGTGCTGGATTTAGACGTGTCAGTGCTGCATTTCAATGTGACAGTGCCAAAACTGATGAATTGACTACTGTTACACTCAAATACATTGATTTTTTAAAATTTTTAATTTCAATGTCACTATATTTGCTAACCCGCAGCAATATTAGAAGTAGCATTATTAGAATGAAAGTTACAGTATAATTAGATAAAGAGGTAGGCCTGAAGTCTAGTGATGGGCGAATTTATTCGCCAGGGGCGAATTCGAGGCGAAATCCCGCAGTTCGCCGCTGGCGAATACATTTGCGAATCGCCAGCAAAATTTTGCTTTGCGAAAATTCGACAGAAAAACGACGTGCCGAAAACAACGCAATGCGCGTCGGAAACAATGCGACGCGCCAAAGTTGACGCGACGCGCGTCAAAAGCGTCCCGCGACTCGTTTCGCGAATTTTTCGCTATTTGCGAATTTCTCTAGAAATTCGCGAATTTTTTCAGGGAAGCGAATCTTGGGAGATTCGCCCATCACTACTGAAGTCTAAAAAATTACCCAGAAAATGTGGCATTATTGAAAGCCACATAATTTTTAGTAGCCTTGGCAGACCCCCGTTCAGAAGAAATTAGACAAGTTTCTAGAAGTAGTAGCACCAACGTAGAATTAAAATTACACTTAGGGGCAAATTTATTCCTGGAAATTAGCTCAACCAAATTCGCAATTCTATAAGCATTCGACCATCGACCATTGTTTTAGGCTATCATTTTGCTCGCAATATGATTTCTCGTTGAATTGGTACGATCGTATACCGATCGTTCGATTTCACGAAAAAATCGTGACATTTCCTTCGAGCGTCCGAAAAATTTGTACGATTCCAACGATCAAACACTCCGATCATACGAATGGTATTCGAGCAGGACTCAGCCTCAGAAGCATATGGGGAGCTTCCCATAGGCTTCTATTACAATTCGGTAGGTTCAATCTGGCGAATTAGGCAGTCGAATAACTTTAAGATTTTGATTCCATCGAATGATCAAATTATCAAATATCTGATCATTCGATCTATTCGATCTATTCGATATTCGATGATTGTAGAGGCCAAATTTGCATATCCCATTTCATGAAAAATTCATATGATCGGTATTCGATCGGTATTCGATCGAATTCGATCAAACTTCGATCATTTCACATGAATTTCGTAAATCGGCCCCCAAGTCTGACTGGTAAAATGGGAGAGCTGGAGGTGCTGGTGCTGGAGGGAAAGTATGATGTGATTGGTGTGGCCGAAACATGGCTGAATGTGCTGCATGACTGGGCAGTTAATATCAGTGGCTATAGTTAGTGATGGGCGAATCTATCCCATTTCGCTTTGCCTAAAAATTCGCGAAAAATTCATGAAACGAGTCGCATCACGTTTTGCATTTTTTTTAACGCGTGGCTCGTTTTTTTTTTTTTACGCCAGTGAATTTTCGGCAGGCAAATTCTCACTGGCATTCCGCGAATAAATTCACCCATCACGACTGCCGAAATATTGAAGCTATTGGTTTGATTGATTACCTTAATCTCTCCTTTAAGATTTTATGTATATACGGATCTAAATGTCTGGCTGAAGAGCATTCGCCATGAGTTTCATTGCTTTATTGACATAGTCATAGAATTTTTGCTTTATTCTGGTAAGAGCATTTTTAGTTTGATTTTGTATCAATGGTTTTAGTAATCGTCAGGACAGGATAATTTTTTTTAATGTATTTTGGTGCTCGGTTTCCAGTGTATGTATTTGATTAAGTAATTTTTCCATCTTTTATTTGCGTTGTTTTTTAATCCGAGACCCGTGTTTTATAAGTATCCCCCTAAAGCTACACATTTTAGTGCTTGCTATTTAGCTAAGAAGGATGCTTCATCTGATTGCATTCTTTGTATCTAGTCTACTATTGTTTAATTCAGATCTGTTACTCATCGCCTCCATTGAATTGACACACCAGGCCTGTGAGGGATATTGGTTTGAAATGATACCGCTGCATGATCAGCCAAGTACATAATGCTTCAAAAAACTCCCATCACCTCAAAATTCGACCCTTGATAAATCTGCCCCTTAATGTATCGGGAAGTCCACCTAAAGGCTGGAATATTTTGTATACAGGGTTAATCCTGTTTCGCCCTTGTCATATGGAAGCGTTTGGTAATTGAGAACCAGAAGCAGTCCTGTTCACATATTTAATAAAACACGTTTGCTAAGTAAATGTGGGCCAAAAATTGTTAGCAAAATATCTAATGAAAACGAGATAAGGAAAATTTTAGAGAGAGAAATAATACTTATCATAAATGTAGTATGAGTAAACTTATAGTTTAACAAGCATCTGTCATATCCAGTGCTTCTGTTGTTTTTTCTGGAATTTGTTTAGTTTTCTTGCATTTTCCTTTTGGCATTTGTACTTTTTGAGTGAGATCCAGTGAACTTGATCCACTCAGAGAGGTTTAAATTAGATACTCCTCGTGCCTGTAAGAAATTTGGGATTTCTTCCGGTGATGATAGTTTATGTAATTTCCCCTCTATGGTGCACTGTATGGACAGTGGAAATCCCAAACTAAATAAGAATTTTTTTCCCTTTAAGTACATCTAGCAGGGGTTTAAGGAGATATCTTTGCTGAAATGTATGCCAGGATAATTCTTGTAAAATGATTATTTTAGCTTGCTCATGTTTTAATGAAAGTAGTTTTCTGGCTTTTATCAGGATGTTTTCCTTTACCATAAAGCTGATTGAAGTACTTCCCCTTTAAAATTTTCTTTGACTGCCTACTTTGCCAGATTGAACCTACCGAATTGCAATAGAAGCCTATGGGAACCCCCCATAGGCTTCTTTTCTAAGTTTTATGTTCGAATACCACATGTGGTGGAACCAGTGGACAAATTATTGTGAGGAGCTGGGAAAGACCTGACAGTCTTTGTACACATAGGTACCAATGACAAAGTTAGAGGAGGTGGAGAAGTCCTCAAGAACGATTTTAAAAAACAAGGTATAAAGTTGAGGGTGAGGACTTCCAAGGTAATTTTCTCAGAGATATTCCCTGAGCCATAAGTAAAGCTAAGAAGACAGTGGGAGCTTAGGGAGATTAATGCCTGGCTGAGAGATTGGTGTAGGGAGGAGGGTTTCAGGTTTTTGGAGAACTGGGCTCATTTCTCAGTCGGCTACCGGCTCTTTGCAAGGGATGGGCTGCACCACAATGATGATGGTGCAGCTGTTTTGGGAGAGAAGATGACTAGACAGTTGGAGGAGATTTTAATCTAGATGTGGGGGGGGGAGGGTTCAGTAAAATATTCAGTGGAAGACAGGATAGATGAGATAGTGGGCAAAGAAAGGGAAATCGGGGAGGAGATTTGGTTGGGGGGTACTGTTAAGGATAGGGAAGACCACATGTCATTTGTTCGATATGGTACCAGTATTAAATGTATGTTTGCATATGCAAAGAGTCTTGTGGTGTTATACAAATGACCTGCTGGTGTCACTGTGCACATTACTTGTACTATGCAGATACACAGTACTTTCTGTACAGTTTAAGAGTATTAGAGTTCAAGTTGCTGCAGTTGTGTAATGGCTGCATGAACCTGCTAATAAAGCACTGTTATACTCTGCTCATCCTCGTCTACCAAAGCATAACAGAAGTGAATCTCTTACTTGAAGTCAACTTGCAGTCACTATCTTTGCACTATATCTGTACAAGTCTAGCTAACCTCTTGTACCTGTATGTGTGTACTACTGAAGTTTTTTTTTTTTTTAAGATTCGACCTCGCAATACACCATGCTTGGGGTATTGGGGTGCTGGTTTAAGAATAAAATGCACTGGTTTGTGGAATAAAAGCTAAGACAGTTGCCATCTTACTTAGCTTTCATAGACATCCCTAGTACAGACAAAAGGCCATGAAAGTACAAAAAAAAAGCATAAACTCAAGGGATGAAAACATAATTAAACCTCTTTATAGATCCCTAGTAAGACCTCAGCTAGAGTATGCAGTGCAGTTTTGGACTCCAGTCCTTAAGAGGGATATAAATGAGCTGGCGAGAGTGCAGAGACGTGCAACTAAGCTGGTTAGAGGGATGGAAGACTTCAATTATGAGGAGAGACTGTCCAGGTTGGTGTTGTTTTCTCTGAAAAAAGGTGGTTGCGAGGGGACATGATTAAACTTAACAAATACATTAGAGGACATTATAGACAAATATCAGGGGACTTTTTTACCCATAAAGAGGATCACCGCTCCAGAGGCCACCCCTTCAGACTAGAAGGAAAGGATTTTCATTGGAAGCAGCTTAAGTGATTCTTCACAGGGAGGACAGTGAGGTTGTGGAATGCATTGCCAGGTGATGTTGTGATGGCTGATTCTGTTGATGCTTTTAAAAGGGGCTTGGGCAATTTTTTTGGACAGACATAACATCAAAGGCTGTTTTGATACTAAACTGTACGCTTAGTATAGCTATGGGCATATACGGTTTGTGTGAAAGAGTGGAGGGGTTTGTGTGTATGCTGGGTTTTAATTTGGAGGGGTTGAACTTGATGGACTTTGTCTTTTTTCATCCCACTTTAACTATGTAACCAGTATTCGTAGGCTGATTTATGTGATCTCAGACGTTAATAGTTTAAAATCAAAGCTATTAATATTAAAGATAGATATACAGACTGCCTTTGATACCTTATCTTGGCCTTATTTATTCCATATTCTCCTCAAACACAACATTTTAGGAGCAATCTTAGATGCCCTGTTGGTATTATACTAAGACCCTTTAGCACATATACAATTCTTCGTACGACAGTGTTACAAATTCCCATATTTACAAATTTAATTTCCTTCCCATAAATAGCAGAGAACTACCTATAGCAGTCAAAGCATTGAATCTCATTCAACTACAAAAAGATAAACAGTATGGCAATTTAAATGGAAACATATAAGACTCAATAAAAATACTCTATATTGGTTACCCCATCAAAGTGGTCTCAAGGTCCCCAATATAAGATTCTACTATAAGGCAGCTAGATTAGTGCAAACTATTCAATGGCACAGGACACCTGGCATTGTAAGATGGGCAACCGCAAATAATATTCAGAAATTTAATATCACCAACCCCATTATCATATTTCATATGCAACTTTGGAAAAATGTTGAAGAAAAAATCGATCCCACATGTGTCAAACAGTTACATGCATCCTCTCAAGCCTGATTTCCTCTCAGGACTAAATCATATAGCATTTTGGTCCATTGAAGACTGCTCCAAGATATTTACATCAGTCCTTAAAGAGATACTGACACCAGAAAATATTTTTTTTTATTTCTATCAGAACATCGTCTTTGAATGCTATTTATAATTTTGCCATAAAAGTATTTGCCTGATGCTTTCACTTTACCTTTCTTACCACCATGCTCCTCTATGAGGGGGTTGCCATATTTGTGCAGCAGGAGTCAGTTAGCATTAGAAACTGTAACTGACAGGTTAAGAAGATGAGATGTAGTACCATGTTAGCCATTAGAAAAAATGTATAAAATGTAAAGTTTGGTGATACCTTTTATTGGCTAACTGAATAAGTAACAATTGCAAGCTTTCGGAGCACACAGGCCCCTTCGTCAGGCAAAATACAAATGAACATTGAAAAGGCACATTATATATATACAAATAGATCACTGAAAAAGGGCTTATGTGCAATGAATTAGAAAGTTACGGATAGACAGAGATAACTTGTAGAAGGTATTAAATTAGGGTGGGTTGTAAATAGTCCAGGGGTCTGGATTCAGTCAGGTCAAATAGTTTGAAGTAGACTAAGACAGAGTGGGGTAAGTTTAACACAACAGTGCATAATTAGGAATTGGAAACTAAAAAAGTGAAGATACAGGTAAGGGTACCACTGGGTTGGATAGCATATGGAACCAGAACTTATCCCCTTCACATTCCCTTACCAGACTGTAAAAAACTGAAAATGGTTATAGTGACCTGTAGAGAAAAGAGAATAATCCAGCCCAGATATTGATAAGTCTCAAGGGTGAAGACTTTAGCTTTAGCCAAGGAAGCAAACACTAGTACAACCAGCACCTTAAGGAAAGTGTATTTAAGATGTAGATTGTCCTTGGCTGTGTTTTCTTCTAGGTGTCATATCCTTAGTTAAAGTCATATCTGGACATAAAACCCTTGTCTCTGTTCAGGACACATTCTAGGGAGTTAAACTTTCTCATGAGTTTGAATTCCCACTCCTTCCGCTCCTGTTGTGTCTTAAAGTTACCCTTTAAAACTGTGACCCAAAGATCTTTGATGCTGTGGCTATTGCTGCAGAAGTGTGCTGCCACTGGGACATCTGTGTTGCCATGCTTGATGTTAACCTGTGGGAGTTCATCCGCATTGACAACATTTTCAATGTCCTGGAATGAATGTTGGGTAAAACAGCTGAAAAGGAATAGACAAAAAAATCTAATCAACCAGTCAATAAATCTAAAATTCTGCCATATTATAGTTTACTAAAAGAATAACTGGACATGTTTTGTATGAAAAATGGTTTAAAATCACAAAGAAGTCATAGCTTGAGCTCTGGTGCATCACAACATTCGTGTTTTGTTTTATATTAAAAAATAAAAGCAGAATGAAGGCATGAAACCAAGAGTTTGCTAAATATGATGAGGAAACAAGATGTGCTATATTTACAAATGTATAGCAATACAGAGGGAACTGCAGTACACAGCTCCTTTATCTGGCTGCTGAAAATTGCAAAATATTCACTTGTAGTTCTCTGTCACCACCTTCAGAGTGTGTGTCCTACTGCAGCCAAGAAATACAGTAGTTCCCAGACGTGCTATTGATTCATAGCAAAGCATTCATACAAAGACAGTTTAAAAAAGACAGTTTTCTTGCATAATATATTTAAATCCAATAATACTCATACAAAGTGTAATACAATACCACTTTGCACCACATGTATGCAAACATTTGCTGTGTTAAAACTGGCAAAATAATAAAACTTGATTTCCATTTTTATGTAAGCCAGTAAAAAATTTTAAACTTAGACTTAAGGGCACATTTAATAAAGGTCAAAGTGAATATTCGAATAAAATTCGAATTTAAAAAATTAGAATTTCAAAGTAATTTTTGGCTACTTCGACTATCGAATAGCCCAAAATTCGATTAGAATTGAAATAATTAAGAATTAGAATTTTCAAAAATTGAAAGTACTGGTACTTTAAAAACCCTTAAAATTTGACTATTTGCCACCTTAAACCTTCTGAATTGCCATTTTAGCCTATGGGGCACCTCCTACACCCTGTCCTGAAATTTTTTGTAATTCCTAGGAATTCAAAGGATTTTGTGCAAAATTGTTCGAATCGTTTAATGGTCGAACTTCAAAGTTTTTGACCATTAGTAAATCTGCCCCTTAGAGTGTAAGCTCTGCAAGGTAGACACTTCCTTCCTACTGTCTCTCTTACCACATGACAGTTAAGCTATGTATCTTTGCATAAATTCTGTGTACTTTATGTATATTAATTATATTTATTATGTGACTTTACCTTCCCACTGTGTATTTTTATATATTGTACAGCCCCTTACAGAACTTTACAAATAAAATTATACATACATACAGTACAATGAAACCGGAAAATGCCCCAGATGCAAGTGCTATAGCACAAACGAGCCCAGCACTGGATTCTGGACATTGTCTGCTGGTGCTGGGTGCAGAATGCAGAACTGCCTGTACTACCTGACATATGACTGGATTATTGGATACATTGGTATAATTGGCAATACTTTACACTTTTACTTTACCTCCAGAATGAATGCTTAACCAATTGATAGTTTATTTATTAAGGAGCCTATTAAAACTTTACCAAAGTGGTATATAAATCAGTAATTACTGCCTTTTTACCTCTTACCTTGAGCTACTATTTTGTGATGCTCTGTGTGTTCCCCTACCTGACCAGAAATAATGCAGTTTTAACTGTAACAGGAATAAGTGTGGGTGCAAAAGACAAAACTTTGTGGGTAGTGTGCGAAACGAGGCAGGCGCTAGGACCTGGCTTGGAAACAAATGCCTTGTTTATAAAAGAGCAATCAAACTACTTAAAAAGGAGTAAAAAAGACCTACAATATATAGATATTTTATCTATTAATACACATGTTAAAGCTATGCGGTATTAAGGCCCAGTCACCTACATGTGCTAATACACATGAAAAAAATGTGCAAACAGGTGGATTACACAATTTATAGAATTTTGTGTTGTTGCTTTGCAATTGTTTAAGACCTCTTAAAGTTTAAGGCCTTAAAGTTTGAGGCTCTGTAATGATAAACTGTACCCAAGAAAGTCATGTTTCACTGGTAGGTTAAAGTAATGTCACATTCAGATACCCACACTGGGAGACCCATTTATCAAAAACTGTAGGTATCTGAAACCATGAAAAAAACTATTTGAACCTGAAAATACTCCAGCTGAAATCATGTAAGTCAGTGGTAGATGATCTCTTTAACCTTTGGAACATGTTTTTTGCCTTCATGGTTCTCGAAAATTTTGTGATTTCAGTAATGGTTTTCATTTGATAATCCAAATAATTTAAGTTTTCTGCGACAACTCTAAAAAGTCATACAATTTGTCAAGATGCACAATTCGTATTGACACTGATTTTTTCAAAAAAAAAGTTAGGGAGTGTGTTCAAACTTTTTTTTTTAAATAAATAACCTCCTTAATATATTACATAAATAATGAAACAAATCAATAGAATCATTTGAGTAATATGAGAAAAATGCATTTTTAAACACTAAAAAATATGATTTGTAGTGATGGGCGAATCTACCCAGTTTCGCTTCGCCGAAAAATTCGTGAACTTCCATCGAAATTCGCGAATCGGTGAAAAAATTCACTAAACAAGTCGCGGCACGTTTTTGACGCATGTTGCATTGTTTTCAACGCGCTTTGCATCGTTTTGTCGCGTCAAAAACTACGCGCGACATGTTTTTTATGCAAATTTTCGCCAAGAAAATTTTCGCTGGCGTTTCGCGAATTTGCCCGTCACTAATGATTTGTGGTAAAGAAAGAAATACAGAAATACATTAATTAAAAGCCCAAAGGGTTCTTGATATCTGGCTGATTGTCTACCAGTCCACCAGCTGTAGCCAGATATTGTACAATTTTGACAGACAGGTGTATAGCTAAACTCCATTCATTAGATTAAAAGAATCTCTATGAAGTATAAACCTATGCCTTCCCAGACTGACTGATAACCAGCCAATCTAATTTGTTTTTTTGGGCACTTAATGGCCAATCACACATTGTTATCAATTTACATGAAAATTATTAAATTAACTAGTCAGATTAAAGAGTTTATGGTTTATGTATTTAACTCTTCTTTGCATTACATCTTCTGTCACTTAATAAAGTTAATTTAGTCAGTCAGTGAGGTAGACTCAGCTGTCAATTCTGCTATAAAATATACAAATAAATATGTTAGATAACAGCCAACCAAGGTCAGACTCTCCCATGTGCATTTTTAAAGGACACGTAAAGTTGTATATAAATTGGGCATATTTACTCATCCAAGCCACATTGCTTGTACTGCATATAACCACTCCATTTGCCAGCACCACATTTCCCCAAAACAAATAACAGCTTGCCACCGGTGGCTATTTTCCCTCTGGCACATAATCAGTAACATTTTACCAAGACAGTTGGGTCATGCTCTGCCCTACCCAATAATTTGTCTACCCGATCAACCACATGCCGAACCCTGGCACCAGGTAGACAGAAAACTGTTTGGTTGTAGCGATCCGGTCGACAGATTACCCCAGTGTTCCCCAACCAGTAGCTCGTGAGCAACATGTTGCTCTCCAACCCCTTGGATGTTGCGCCCAGTGGCCTCGAAGCAGGTGCTTATTTTTAAATTCCTGGCTTGAAGGCAAGTTTTGGTTGTATAAAAATCATGTACACAGCCAAACAGACCCTCATGTAGGCTGCCAGTCCAGAGGCTACCAAATGGCCAATCACAACCCTTATTTGACACCGCTAGGGACCTTTTTCATGCTTGTGTTGCTCTCCAACTCTTTTTATACTTGAATGTGGCTCATAGAACAAAAAGGTTGGGGACTCCTGGATTACCCTATCAATTTTCCTAATAATTGAATCCCCTACAACCACAATCTGCTTAGTCCTGACTCTGCGCAACTCCCCACCACTACTAGAGAAACTGGTCTCCAGGCTGTTAGATTAGCCCCATCTAGAATTGCCAATCCAGAGTTCACACTTCCATCATCTTCACACAATCTGGCAAAGCTGTTAGGATGTACAGTATAAACCCCTTTTCCTTTTGCCTACCTTAGATTTTCTATCTGACACGCGGCTAGCTGCCTCAACATCCTGCTGTTGTTCTGTTCCCCCCCAAACTATCTGACCCCGCTAAGTCCTGCTCAGTGAGCAAGAGACTCCTTTCAAGATTATAGTTAATGTCTTCGCAGTGGTTATCTTGATTTCATAGTAAGCAAATTGATGGGGGCAGATTCACTAAAGCACGAAGCGTCTAACGCTAGCCATAATTCGCCAGCGTGACGTCAAATTGGAACTTCGCAAATTCACTAACACCGGCTCTGGCGAATTTTCGCTAGCGAAGTAGATAGACTTGCGCAACATCGGTTCGTAACTTTGCAATTTCACTAAAATGAACATTTTGCTCAACGTTAGCACTTACACTAGATGTTACTTCACCTGGTCAGACCAGGCGAAGTTCAATACAATAGATAGGAGGTTGAAAAAAAATGTTAATTTTTTTTCTAAGTCCCAAAAAAACGCTAGAGTATTTTAGCATAGGAGGGTGATAGTGTGAAAAAGATCGATAATTTTTTTGGGGGGTACCCTTCTTCCCCCCTACATTTCCTAACATATGGCAACTCAGCTATACAGGGGGCACATGTAGGGCAATAGGACAACTTTATATAATTTATTTAAGGTATCCTGGGCTTGTGTAGTGGAATGTAGTGGCTGTAACATATACTTCTATTATAAGTTAAAGTTCCCGCCGTATGCAAATTAGGCTTCGCTAGCGTAACAGCACTCTGCCTAGCGAAGTAAAACTAGCGCAACTACGCTAACATTCGCTGACCTCGGCGTAAATTCGCACTTTAGTGGATTTGCGTAGCACTGGCGAAAATTCGCCTGGCGAAGTGCGGCGAACGCTAGCGAAGCCTACGCTGGTGAATTTTAGGATCTTAGTGAATCTGCCCCATGATGTCTTCATCTATTAATCTGTTATCCAAATTCTAATAGAAATTGATTAGCAGGTGACAGAAAGTTAGAATATTTATAGAAAGTTAGAATATTTTTGTATTTATGATTTACATAACTCACATAGAAACATAAGCAAAATATCATAAAATGTTGCATTTAAAGCATGATATAGTGTAACTCCAAAGGAATGCAAGGTAGAAGCTGAAACTGTGTGAAAACACAGTATTTTACTCCAGTTATCTGTATATGTGGAAAGAAAGATTTGTATCTTTTTGTATTTTTTTCTGATGAAATAATGTTTTGCATGTTTCTGAATCATTTTAAGGTTCCTATTTACAATCTATATGACAGAAGCCTGTGAAAATCATCCTCTTAAAAAAGAGCTTTTTAAATTAAATTTTCTCAGCTCTACTACACCATCTGGCAGTGAATGGGTTTAAAGACTTTAAAAAAGCAGGTCATTGAAAACAGATTCAATCTTGGTGACAATGGGTAGCTCAGAAGACGAATTGTAATATAATAAAAATAAAATAATCAACTGACTACACTTTTTTTTAACTGCAGAAGGATATATAAGCTTTTTCAGATTTAAGACCTTCCCCACCCCACAAAAGCAGATACAAATGCACAACCTAATACTCAGTTCCTTAATTACTAGGATTTCACATATATGAACAACATATTTGCCCTTGTTTTAAGCAACATATAGTAGGGCATTTCTATTTCTTAATTGATGCAATTAACTTTAAGTGGTAATGAGAGAACTGGTCTCTGGACGGTCATCAATCATTTTACCATTGACCTGTCAAAGTCTTTGCTAGTGTGTCCTGCTGGGACTACTTGTGACTAATAGAGAAAAATTAATAACTCATCCTCATTAATTTGTCAGCCATTCCTGCAAATTATCAGGTTGTGGAGATGCCCCGAACACTTGTGACTGTGTTTTTAGGATGCTGATTTTAGGAGCTGGTAAGAAAAGCATTTAATTTGGGTATATGACATTGTACATGTACAAAACATTGTGATTGTACTTGATATGTTAAAAATTTTAACCATTTTTTCAGGGATCATAAATAGTTACAGACATGATATAATCATAGTTTAATATTATTAATGACTAATTTTTGCCCTAAATACATGAATTTATATGTATATACTTTTGTATAAATAAATAATAATCTGGTCTGGGATTAAGTTCACATCTAATTTAAAGAAATAAAACAAAGCAATGTATTGTTACAAACAAAATAGCAACTCAACAACTTTCTTCTGATATTTAGAATATAAAATAGCTATACACCTTAAATTAATATGAAACTGAAAAAAAAACAATCAGCCTTCAATTATAAATATTAATCTGGTCTGAGATTAATAGTTCAAAGCTAGTGATGGGCAAATCTGACCCATTTCGATTCGCTGTATATTCACAAAATGGCAAAAAAATTTAAACTGTATGGGCGTGCAACAATTATTTTTGACTTGCAACTATCTTTATAACTTATTGGAGTCTATGGGTGTCTTGTTCAGGGTTAAACCTGGTGAAAAATGTTGCTCATCACTATTCAACAGCTAATTTAAAGAAATAGCAATTCAATGATTTTTTTCTATTTTGAATATAAATACACCTTAAATTCCTGAGATTATTATAAACAATCTACCTGCAAATCAGTTGTATTGCACTAATAAAACAGACACATTATTATAACTATCATAACCTATAAAATTATATAAAATTATACCGTACTTTCATAAATAAATTAAAAAATGTGTACTTATATTATTTCCTATGAAATTTTTGTTATTTTAAGGTGAAAAAGCAAATCCAAGTGGCTGCATCTGTGTATATATATATATATATATATATATTTATATATAAATATATATATATATATACATACATAATTATTATAGTTATAACAGTTATAGCTTACTTTATTAGCACTCAGAGGGTTAAAACAACATAACACAAGAATGCTGTGTATCTTGCAATGGCAGATGCAGCATATGATTGGCACAGACATTATTATAGCCTATCCGTCCTGGGCTTTGGGATTATTATGACGTCATATTCCTCCTCTTCCTTGGATGAATGCTTAAGGACTTTAGACAAGCAAATAATACAACTAACTGTCTTCATATCTTGCAAGACTTCTTTTTTTTAACTCTAGCTCTCTTTTTAAATTCTAACTCTCGGCCAAGCTGAATACGTCTTGATTCATTATTTTAACTAGGGGCCAGCTAACTGCATTATCCTGCAGCCTTGAGGGATGATGTTCTTCTTAAGTGCAATCATTTATAATTAAGTAAAAAGGTCATTCTTTATCATCTGAATCTGATTTGCTGACAATTGATCTGTTAGAAAAAAAATTCCATGGTGGAGATGTCATTTTCTCAATTTGGATATCCATACTGTAGTAACTCACAGGTAAGTGAATGAAAACCTCTCTCTGTCTCTCTCTTGAACAAATTCTCCAGTGCTGATATCAGGGAAACACAGAATAACTATAAACAAATGTTATGCATTTTTAATTATGCTTTTTTATATATGTAATGTAACTTTTTTATGTTCAATAATACTGAACCTGCATTGTTAAGACTGTATCCATGTTTCTGGAATAATACCTTTGGGCAAATACTAAGTCAAATAATCTACAGTGATTATCTTATTTTTCCTGTGAATATTGTGCCGTTTCTGCAAGTATTTGCAAGTCTTTATAATAGATTCTCTCATATTTCCCATTGTGAAGAAACACAACTACACATTACATGTTACAAGATATATATGTGCTAATATGAGGAAAAGAGGATTTAACCAAAGTTGCTGTTTGTATCCTATGTGCTGTCTTTGGTTTGAATGAGAAGAACTAGATATAGAAAAAACTTACACCCAGATGGTACTTAGCAAACAAAGTATTTGGCAAGTGGGCTTTAGGTGATCATATGCTATCCTGTCTGCAGTTTCTGGTTCCAACAAATCCCAGCACAACGTGTTATGATTCTGCACCCAGATCCCTGTCTGATGTTCCCGTGGTGTGTGCCCATACCCCATCAATCTATTGTCCTTCATATGAGAATAGACTGCTGGTCAGCAGTAGAACTGATCTTAGTTTGGGGGTATATAACACCACCTATGCCACAGCCAGCACAGCATATGCCAGTTACGTTCCTTACAGCACTGATCCAACAACACTGTACCCCACCTTGGTGAGTAACACTGATTTGTCTGTCAATACTTTACGGCATTTTACATTTCTTTTTATGCTTGCTGTATATAAAAATCTCTAGCCACTAAAAAATCATAGTTTGTATCTCAGCCTTTCTAAATTTGCTGTATCATATCTAAGTGTAACCTAAATCTAAAACTGATATTCTTTATGAACTGCATTCTGTGTCCTTAGCTTTATTGCTAAAAAAATTCTTATTACAGAGACTCTATTTATTCTAAGCTATAAAAAAATATGTGGTTCATTTTTTAGGCCTTTCAGTAATGAAAAGGTAAAATAATTTGCACATTTTAAGGATGTTATTCTACAGCATTGGTTTTTAATTATATTATCTGTATGCTGACTGTATGCTATTGCATTGTATAACATTTATATGTGAATTATTTTTTTCTCCTGGGCAGACTCCACAATATGAAATGAAGGATAGCACCAGCTCTTTGCACCTAGGGATAGCTCAGCCTGCTGCTTACTATCCATATGAGCACTCCTTTGGGCAGTACCAGTACGACAGGTAATATTCCTTTTGATCTTCAAGAATAACTAATGTTCTGTATGTGAGGCTGTTCCAGACATCAAACTATTCCATTTCCAAGGGACTAATATTATATCTGAAGAATCCCTACACCAGTACATAAAATGTTTTTACTCTTATTAACCTATTGAGTCCCACTCAGTTTTAAAATATAAAATCAGAGCATTTTTATGCTGAGCAGCAGCACCGAATGAACATGGTAACAAGCTGTGTATAACCCACTTATCTTAAAATCTCATTAAATATTTTAGGGTGGTGAGGCAGTTTGAATTTATGTAGCCTGTGACACAACTGAAAATCAAATTGCTAATACACAGCTGTAATTAAATAAAATATATATCTAAATATACATCCATTTTAAAATATCTCTTGATTTTTATGGTGTAGTTTACAGTACAATAATTCTACCATATAAAATGTTATTCCTGGACCAAAAAGTTGTAATATTGGTGTGTATGCATCCATCTCAGGCCAGCAATTCACAATGTAATTGTTGTCAGATAAGCTATTGTTTCTGTTACACAATTTAACTGAAGGATTCACAAAGGGACTTGTATTTTTGCTATTAGGTGTTTTCACATATCAAAATGGGAGCATTTTAAGCAATGCAGGTGTCAGGAAGTGGTTATCTTATTTCATTGCTATTGTTCTGTGATAGGCCGCTGGAGGAAGAAAAGGTTGATATTACCCCAACCTGCAGTGCAGCAGTAAAGAGTGACTAAAGTTTTTCATAGCACAAGTCACATGACTGAAAGCATCTGGAAAACTAACATCATGGGCCAGATGAGTTCTTTCTCTAGCAAATTATCCTCTACACCTGCTAGTAAATTGGAAAAGTTAACAACTCCCTGACACTTGCATTGCTTTAAAGTCTCTGAGAAGTGTTGTTTTGGCAAATTTTGGCTAGCAACGACCACTTAATCCTTTAGTAAATTTGCCCAGTGTCAGATTTTAAAATAAAATATAAAAGAATCTGTTTGATTGTTTGAAAAATGGAATTTCAGTGCAGAATTCTGCTGGAGCAGTACAACTAGGGGTAGGCAGAATAGGCAGCTTCCTAGCGCATAATGATTGGGGGACACTGGGTAGGTACCTCTTCTGCCTACCCCTAGACCGGATATGGCACTAGGCTTGCATGCAAATGGCATTACCGCTCCTCTACCGCACATGGACCCTAAATGATTACTCACATTTGATCTACATGCACTATGCATGCTGAATATTTCACTAACCTCCTTGGTTAAAAAGAATTATTCTGCTTCTATATTGTATTTTGTCACTTTTCATTCCTGCTCTATGAGAATAAACCCTCATTTCATTTTTTTCAAATATTTATTTTCTGCTCCAAGGTTTGGAGCAGTGGATATAACATCATCTTCCAGGCGTAAAAATGTCACCAGGGAGAATACAAGTACACTTAAAACCTGGTTGTATGAACATAGGAAGAATCCATACCCTACTAAGGGTGAAAAGATAATGTTGGCCATTATTACCAAAATGACACTCACTCAAGTATCCACTTGGTTTGCCAATGCCAGAAGGAGGCTAAAAAAGGAAAATAAAATAACATGGTCCCCCAAAAATAAAGCAATTGACGAAAGAAAGGATGAGAAGCAAGAGGATTACAATTCAAGATGTGAAGATCAAGGTAAATTCTAAATAAATATGTAACTACAGTTCAACAGTGCTATATAGTTCAGTTAATCAGCATTACATTGTCTGAAAAATATAGCTACAATTGGCAGAACTGAATGGTTAGCATATTGTATGATCGAACAGTATACAGGTGTGGGATCCTTTAATCAGAAACCCATTATCCAGAAAACCTTTATCCAAAATGCTCCAAATTACAGAATTCCCATCTCTCAAAGACTACATTTTATTCAAATAAATCAGATTTTTAAAAATGATTTCCCATTTTCTCTGTTATAATAATTCAATACCTTGTACTTGATCCCTTATTGGAGGCAAAACAATCCTATAATTAATTAATATTTAAACAGTTTTTTAGTAGACTTAAGGTATATAGATCCAAATTATGGAAAGACTCCTTATCCAGGAACCTCCTGGTCCCGAGCATTCTGGGTGACAGGTCACATACCTGTATTGCAAAACTTGTAAGATATGCCGATATCTTACAATACTTTTAGTATACTTACATTGGTATACAAATTTTATTTGTTGGCAATGAATGCTATTTATTGGTTAATGTGATACTAATGAAAAAGGTCATTGGCCAGTGCTGGTGAGGGATGCACAGGGGGTGCCACTCATTACATTACTTTTTGAAATAGCATCCCCTCAGGGAGGGATGAAAGAGTTTTAAATCCCACAACTTTGTTATTTTAATATTGTAGCTGTCCTTTGCCTCTCTTACTTTACAAATATAACTGAGAGGTTTTTAACACATGTTAAAGAAAGCATACAGCAGATAAAACGAGAGAAAAGATTATGGGAGGAAAGTAGAGAATAAATGGAAAAGTGTTATACAGATGAAGTAGGTGAAGGCATCAGAGAGGTTTGTAGAGAACAGCAAAGAGGAATACAATAGGAGAAACAAAATAGAAAATGAAAACAGAGAACTGTAGCAGATTGAGGAATGTTGAGAGAATGATATCTATTAAAAATGTATGGGCTGATATAGAATATATTGTGGTTGTGGTACATTAACACACAAAAGAAAAACAAAGTGCTGTGTTTGCAGAAGCTGCATTGGCAGCCAAAAAAGTCATATAGAGTTTTCTTTTTGGGGCCCATGAAGGCCACATACTTAGATAGATCAATGCACACTGGGCATCAGTGTCCAGTAGATGGAAATAAAGTGGGTAAAAGCCGAAAGTGCTGGTGGGTGAGGCTTA
Organism: Xenopus borealis; assembly: GCA_024363595.1. Classification (NCBI taxonomy): domain Eukaryota; kingdom Metazoa; phylum Chordata; class Amphibia; order Anura; family Pipidae; genus Xenopus; species Xenopus borealis. The sequence goes on from CM044438.1 coordinate 23,289,689, forward strand.
CTATAACTGTGGGTGTGGCTTATAATTATGAAAAGAGTTTATTTTTACCACATCTCACTATGTGCAGCACATGTAGCATCCCTCCACTTGATATTCATGCACACTGTGATGGTGGAATCCTCCCACTCCGGGTATAAAAGATATATAATATATGTCAAGTACAGTTGTAAACAAAAGCATGGAACTTCATGTTGCTCCTATAGCAGAGACAGATTTCTTCATCAAGCAGATAAATTCTATATATTATGTACTGAGATAGAAGTCAAGTGACTGTATATATTATTATTATTATTATTATTATTTTTAGCGCTGTAAAGTAAATGTGATTATACAACTAAATCACATGAATTACATACATAGAACATATGGAGTTACATACATCACAAAAAATATGGAGTTACATACATCACAATAAATACTGGTACAGATGGTGAGGAAGGCTCTGTGCAGAAAAAGCTTACAATCTAAAGGGAAGGGAATGATACACAAGGTGTGGAAGTGGGCAAGATCAGAGTTAAGTGGGTGAGAGATGTGGTACTGTAAGTGGTATTGCATTGAGGAGTTAAGAGTGAGGGTAGGCGTCTCTATATAAGTGCATTTTAAGAGATTTCATGAAAGCAGAAAGGTTGGGAGAAAGTCGGACAGACCGTGGGAGAGAATTCCAGAGGAAGGGTGCAGCCCTTGCAAAGTCTTGAATGCAAGCATGTGAGGAGGTAATGAGAGAAGAGTCAGTAGAGGACCGTAGTTGTGACAACTCACCCTGGTTGTCTAGTGGAGGGGGGTCAGTAGGGAGGCCTGCTCCCCCCCTCAGCAGGGACGCCTGCCACACGCCTATTCCTCGCGCAATGGCATGAAATTCGAATTATTTAAAGATACATCTCCTATTTCCATATTGCCTGTGATAGATTTTGTTCCTGGTGCCTGTTAGCTTTGCTATTTTTGTCTCTGAGACCTGTTTGATTCCTGTTGTGACCCTGCCTGACTTTTGATGATTCCACCTTCTGTATCCTGACTACTACCTGTTTACCGACTCCCTCTGATTGACTTCCTTGTTTGACCCTTTGCCTGCCTGACTACAGTTGTTTAACGCCTTGTACGGCAAACTTCTGTCCAAAGACTTTACTATTACAGTCGTGCCCCATTGCTGGCCAGAACGCCTGCCCTGCACCTCTCGTTTAAGTCCAGGTGGTCACACTACTGTGAAGCACGAGCTTGGCATTTGTTCTGGTGATGGGTGCCGATCGTGACATTATCACGGGCCATGGATGAAGACGGTCAAGTTGCTGCTGCCGCTGCTCCTTCCAACACTGAAGTGCTACTCACCACTCTATTACAGTGCATGGAAGAACATAAGCAGAGGCAAGAATACTTGATGCAAGGTTTTCATAATTTGACCCGCTGACTGGATTCCACTCCGCAGTCGCCTGATCCTGTAGTCATTCCTCCTATAGCCGTTCCTGTGGGTTCTTCTGCCATGATGGGTAACACCTTGAGAACCCATGAACCCAAAATTGTGTTCCCTCGAAAAATGAAGTGGGGACAGAACCAAATTTTTAGTTTTTAAGGAGTCCTGTAAATTATACCTCTGCTTTTCCCCCCCAATCTTTCGCTACTGGCGAAGAAAAAGTGAGGGTTGTAATGACCCTGTTACTGGGTGATCCCCAAATTTGGGCCCTCAGATTGCCCTCCTCTGATTCTGCCGTTTTTCCCTAGATACATTCTTTAATATCATAGCGATACTTTACGGTGGATAAAAAAGCTTTGGGGTCAGGTTTTGTAACGAAAAAGACTATGGTCTTAACCATGTAACCTTTTATATTATCCAGGATGCCTTTAACCCTCTAATTTTGGGCTTACCATGGCTCCAAGCTCATAACCCACATATTGACTGGGTACCTGGGGAGATTTAAATGTGGTGGTACTTGCATTCCTCAAGTAGTGGCTACTACCTCTTTAGAAGGTTTACCTGCAGCTTATTCTGAATATGCTGATGTTTTTTCTAAGAAAGCTGCAGAAACCTTACCCCCACACAGACAATATGACTGTCCCATTGACCTTGTCCCTGGTTCTTCTCCACCACGTGGTTGAACTTATCCTCTCTCCTTGCCTGAAGCACAGGCAATGAGAGAAAATATCAAGGAAATATGATTGGATTGCTGTATTCCTCTTGAAACTTAGTCTCTTGAGGAGGGGAAATAGCAGAAAAGTTTATAGGGTGTAGTATTTCTATATATCCAATATGCCCCCTTTCCTTCGTGAATATCAATACCTTATACTTTAACACCTTGTGGTTTTTAATTACACATAAGAAACGCAATCGCACAAGTGCACGTGTGGAAACACCTTATTTATCATGATCTCTAAATACGTTATATATATATATGCCTTAACACCTCTTTTTTCCTGCGGTGAAAGTTTACTCCAGCCTTCTTCGTGTCGTATCTATTTAGAGATCACGATAACTAAGGTGTTTCCACACGTGCACTTGTGCGATTGAGTTTCTTATGTGTAATTAAAAACCACAAGGTGTTAAAGTATAAGGTATTGATATTCACGAAGGAAAGGGGACATATTGGATATAGAAATACTACACCCTATAAACTTTTCTGCTATTTCCTCTCCTCAAGAGACTAAGTTTCAAGAGGAATACAGCAATCCAATCATATTGGAAGAAATCTATTAAGCTGAGACTGTGGAGAGAATTGCTGGATTTGTGGGACACCTAGATTCCTGGGACTCAATTTTATTAATAAACTTGTTTTTTTTTTCTCCTCTAGTTCACCTGCCGGTGCTGGGATTTTCTTTGTCTGTAAAAAGGATGGTGGTCTTCGTCCATGTGTAGACTATAGGGGTAGACCCCTATAGTCTACACATGGATGAAGACCCCCATAAAAAAACGTTACCCTCTTCCTCTGATTTCTGATCAGGTTAAAAATGCTAGCATTTACACTAAACTTGATCTTAGGGGTGCATACAACCTCATCCATATCAGGGAAGGGGACGAGTGGAAAACTTCTTTTAATACCAGGGATGGCGACTACGAATATCTAGTAATGCCATATGGCTTATGTAACAACCCCGCAGTGTTTCAGGAATTTGTCAATGGCATCTTCCGATACCTGCTGGGGTTGTTCATAGTGGTCTATCTTGATGACATTCTGATCTTTTCTTCCAACCTGTATGATCACCGGAAACATGTTCAGAAGGTGTTACGCAGGCTGAGAAAAAATAATCTGTATGCTAAACTTGAAAAATGCACTTTTGAGGTCTCATCTGTTCAGTTTTTAGGGTTTAACATTTCTAATAAGGGTCTGGAAATTGATCCTTGGAAGGTGAAAGCGGTACTAGGCTTCTTTAAGGGTGATCCAAAGGTTCTTAGGGTTCGTTAACTATTACCGTCAATTCATTAAAAACCTTTCCTTAATTGTGGCCCCTATCACTGACCTAACTAAGAAAGGTGCAGATCCAAGTATATCGTCTTCCAATGCTATCCAGGCTTTTGAATTCTTAAAAGAGAATTTGTGTCTGCCCCCGTTCTCTGTCACCCTGACATTACTCTTCCATTTATTGTTGAGGTTGATGCCTCAGGGTTTGGAGCAGGGGCAGTCCTTTCACAAAGGCATCAAACAACCAACAAGGTACATCCTTGTGCTTTCTTCTCTAAGGCTAATTATGACATTGGGAATAGAGAGTTGTTGGCTGTCAAATGGGGCTTTGAAGAATGGTGGAAGTTATTGGAGGGAGCTAAACATTTGTTAACAGTCTTCACTGATGATAAAAATCTGCTAGATGGGCTTTGTTTTTTACTTGGTTTAATGTTTCCATCACTTTTAAACCTGGCTCCAAAAACACCAAAGCAGATGCACTCTCTAGAAGTTTCAAATCTAATCCATCTGAACCTAGTGAGTGCATACCTATCATCCCAGCTGAATGAATTGTGGCAGCTCTAGGGTCAGATCTTACCACTCTGTTATCCTCTATCCAGTCTTCTGCCCCGATAGATACTCCCTCTAGAAAATTATTTGTTCCAGTAAATTTGAGGGAACAAGTGTTGAATGAAGCCCATAATTCTAAAATGGCGGGACATATGCAAGGTTATGCACTTTGGCAAAAATAATATAAATGCAAGTTACACTAAATGGCAGTGTGTTGGGAGTTTCCTTAAGTGAGAAGGATCTTGGGGTTTTTATAGATAACAAGTTGTCTAATTCTGGGCAGTGTCATTCTGTAGCTACTAAAGCAAATATGGTTCTGTCCTGCATAAAAAAGGGCATAAACTCAAGGGATGAAAACATAATTATACCTCTTTATAGATCCCTAGTAAGACCTCATCTGGAATATGCAGTGCAGTTTTGGACTCCAGTCCTTAGGAGGGATGTAAATGAGCTGGAGAGAGTGCAGAGACGTGCAACTAAACTGGTTAGAGGAATGGAAGACTTAAATAATAAGGTTAGACTGTTGAGATTGGGGTTGTTTTCTCTGTAAAAAGGTGCTTGCGAGGGGACATGATTACAATTTACAAATACATTAGAGGACATTATAGACAAATATCAGGGGACCTTTTTACCCATAAAGAGGATCACCACACCAGAGGCCACCCCTTCAGACTAGAAGAAAAAGGCTTTCATTTGAAGCAGCGTAGGTGGTTCTTCACAGTGAGGACAGTGAGGTTGTGGAATGCACTGCCAGGTGATGTTGTGATGGCTGATTCTGTTGATGCTTTCAAAAGGGGCTTGGATGATTTTTTGGACAGACATAATATCAAAGGCTATTTTGATACTAAACTCTACAGTTAGTATAGCTATGGGCATATATGGTTTGTGTGAAAGAGTGTAGGGGTGTGCGTCTGTGTGTATGCTGGGTTTTAATTTGGAGGAGTTGAACTTGATGGACTTTGTCTTTTTTCAACCCAATTTAAAGGGCAAGGAAAGGCAAAGAAATAAAATACCATGTTTACTTTCTTTAATGAAAAAGAAATCTATCTCCAATATACTTTAATTTAAAAATGTGTACCGTTTTTATAAGAAACTTGACTGTATGCAGTGAAATTCTCCCTTCATTTAGTGCTGTGGATAGGAATTGTCAGACGGTCCCTAACTTCTGGCAGGGAAACAATCATACTTATGAACAGCAGGGGAGCCCCTGCCTTACTTACCAGCCATGCAGAACTCAAACAGAATTGTTTCTTGATCTTTTATGATGATCCCTAAGCAGCACAGACCATACAGAGCATGTGCAGTGCCAGTGTCAGGCAAAGATGTTTAACAAAGTTACAAGATGACAGCCCCCTGTAGCCAACTTTGAAAGCATAAATAAATTGTTTGATTAGGCTTGTGGTGCAGTAAGTTCATGTTTATGTTTAGTATACAAAATACAGCATTTCTAGCCTTATTCTATTTTACACTTTCCTTCCCTTTAACTATGTAACTATGACATCCTGGCATCGCCAAAACAGTGTCCCTTTAGTCTCACAGTGTTTGGTGGCCTTCCTTTCAGCAAGATGTTAAGGATTTTGTCAATTCTTGCCCAGTGTGTCAAAGACCAAAATCCTCTAGGACTCTGTCGCAGGGATTGTTATGGCCACTTCCTATCCCTGACAGACCCTGGTCCTATATTTCGATGGATTTCATTGCTGATCTTCCCCCTTCTCAGGTGAAAACTGTAATTTGGGTGGTGGTGGATAAGTTTAGCAAGATGAGCCACTTCATTTCCCTCTCACACCTCCCTTCTGCCAAAACATTATCCGATTTATTCATTTCTAACATTTTTAAATTGCATGGTTTCCCAGTCAATATTGTTTCTGACAGAGGGGTACAATTTGTTTCAAAGTTGCTCTTTAGATGGTATTGAATTATTGTTTTCTACCGCATATCACCCTCAAACTAATGGTCAAACTGAAAGGGTTAATCAATACCTTGAACAATTTCTAAGGTGTTATGTGTCTTCATGGGCCAAACTGTTATCTTGGGCAGAATTTGCTTACAATAATGCAACTCATTCTTCTTTATTGTCAACGGTTTACATCCCAAAGCATTTTCTTTTTCTGGTTCTTTAACCCCTGTACCCTCTGTCAACTCTTCTCTCAAGCACTTTGCAAAGATTTGGTCTGGGGTGCATGACTCTCTTTCTGCAGCTACAGCTGCTTAGAAAAGAGCAGCCGATAGGTCTCGTAGGGAAGCACCCAAATATCAGGTGGGAGACTCTGTTTGGTTATCTACGAAAAACATCAAACTTAAGGTTCCCTCACTCAAGTTGGGTCCTTGGTTTATTGGTCCATATCTCATTAATGAAATAATCAATCCTTCCTCTGTGCGTCTCAAACTACCTGATAATTTTAAGATTTCTAATTCCTTTCATGTATCTCTTTTAAAGCCGGCTTCGCAGGTCCGTCAACAATCTGTCCATTCCCCAGTGTTGGTTGAAGGTCAACCTGAATATGTAATCCATGACCTCCTTGATTCTGGCCTTGTGCGGGGTAAATTGCAATACTTGGTTAAATGGAAGGCCTATGGTCCTGAGAAGAATTCTTGGGTTCCAGTTGGTGACATAAAGGCTGATCGTCTCATGAAACGGTTCCACCTAAAGGTTTCTGAGAAACCTAGTGGTCCAGGGGCCCCCACTAGAGAGGGGGTAATGTGACAACTCACCCTGGTGGTCTAGTGGAGGGGGGTCGACAGGGACGCCTGCTCCTCCCTCGGTGGGGACGCCTGTCCCGCGCCGCTTCCTCCTCAGACGTTATGACGCGAAATTTGAATTATACATCTCCTATTTCCATATTGCCCGTGATAGGTTTTGTTCCTGGTGCCTGTTAGCTTTGCTATTTTTGTCTCTGAGACCTGTTTGATTCCTGTTGTGACCCCTGCCTGGCATTTGATGATTCCACTTTCTGTATCCTGACTACTGCCTGTTTACCGACTCCGATTCTGATTAACCCTCTGATTGACTTCCTTGTTTGACCCTTTGCCTGCCTGACTACGTTTGTTATCTGCCAGCCTCGACCCGGCCTGATCTGACTACGAATCCGTTTAACAAATTTAAAGAAATGTATCATAGTTGATATTTTATATTGAATGTTTAGATTGTTGTGAAGCTGTATAATTAAAGAATATTTTTCCTGATGAGGTTAATGTTTTTAAAGGTTGGGGTTTCTTGCAGTTTTATTAATTGGTGATGGGGGTGTGCATACCTTATGCTTCTGAGGAAGTGGCAAGACGCCATGAAACGCGTCAAGCGTGGGGTAGATGTCACAATTTTCTTGATGATTTTAATAACATCTAAATAAAGATTTTATGATTCCTGGACACCGAGTGCTCTGTATATTGTTTGCTGAACAAATCCATTTAACACCTTGTACCGCAACCTTCTGTCCAAGGACTTTATTATTTACAGTCGTGCCCCATTGCTGGCCAGAACTCCTGCCCTGCACCTCTCATTTAGTTCAGGTGGCATCTGAGTAGCTGAGGGCTCCTCCCGAAGCCAAAAGCAATCACACTACTGGTGAAGCACGAGCCGAGACCTGGGTGCTTGGCAATTTTTCTGGTGTTGGGTGCCGATCGTGACTGTAGTAAGTGGTTGGGTGAGTATATAGAGATGAGTTCAGAGATGTAGGGAGGTGCAGAGTTATGAAGTTCTTTAAATGTCAGGGTCATTAATTTGAATTTAATTCTGAACGGCAGTGGAAGCCAGACTAGGGATTGGCAGAATGGCATGGTAGAGCAGGAGAGGTTGCTGAGGTGTATAAGCCTAGTGGCAGTGTTCATTATGGACTGGAGAGGTGACAGTCTCTGGCAGGGAAGGCCAATTAAAAGAGAGTTACAATAGTCTAGACATGATATGAAGAGAGAGTGGATAAGAATTTTGGCAGCATCTTGGGTGATAAATGATCGTATTTTGGATATGTTCCTTAGGTGGAAGTATGTAGAAACAGGTGCGGGACCTCGCACACCCAAAATTATATCAAAGATGCCTGGTGCACAAAGGTAGAGGCTCGGCCACCTCCCAGCACAGCAATAGAGAAAAATTTCCAATGGCACACAGGTCTGAGTGAATTCTTCAAGGTTTATTGTGCGGAGTGCAGATGCAACGTTTCGGAGAACAAACTCCTTTGTCAAGCATCCACCCTTAGGTGGAAGTGACATGATTTAACAAGTGACTGGATGTAAGGAGTGAATGACAGGGCAGAATCTAGGATAACCCCAAGGCACCA
>CM044438.1:23300156-23312503 GCA_024363595.1 Xenopus borealis
GAAAATCAGAAATAGGGGATGGTCTAAAACTGAACTAAGCTCTCTTAGAACCCGTGGATAGTGATGGGCAAATTTATTAGCCAGGGGCGAATTCGCGGCGAATTCCCACCATTCGCCACTGGTGAATAAATTCGCGAAACACCAGCAAAAATTCGCCACCGAAAAATTCGCCCAAAAAAAGAGTCGCGTGTCATTTTTGACACGACGCACGTCAAAAACGACGCGCGACTCGTTTCGCAAATTTTTTCGCCAATTTCTCTGGAAATTCGCGAATTTTTCGGCGAAGTGAAACGTGTGAGATTCACCCATCACTAACCGTGGATGTATACCATCAGGCTCTGGCGCCTTGTTTACATTCATTTTTAGTAAAGCTTTATGAATCATATCCTGAGTCAGCCACTGACTAAATTGAGCTGAGTCAGTGCATCTATGAAGCAAGCCTGGGAACTTAGACTCTATTGTATACACTGAAGAAAAAAAATGATTTAGCACATTTGCCTTTTCTGTATCGGTTACAACCATACTAGTACCATTATTTAATGGAGCAACACTCTCAACGTGCATCTTTTTACTATTAATATATTTTAAAAACTTTTTATGGTTACTTTTCGCCTGCGCCGCAATTAATTCTTCATTTCCTTTCTTTTGCCTTCCGGATTGCTGATTTACATAATGTACAACATTTTAGCTTATTTCTTTAGTTAAGGTTTAGTTCTGCACTAGGCAAATCCATAATGGAAAAGGACCTTGGAGTCCTTGTAGAAAATAAACATGGCTGTAGCAAGCAATACCAGTCAGCAGCATCAAGGGCAAATACGGTCTTAAACTGTATTCAAAAGAACTTAGAGGAGGGGTTATTCTTCCACTGTACAGAGCACTGGTAATGCCCCATGTAGGATATGCCAATGCCGTTTTTGTCTCCAGCACTCAACCAGGACATTATTGAATTTGAGAGGGAGCAGAGAGGGCAACTAAGCTGGTTAAAAAGTATGGAAAATCTTAGCAATGAGAAAAAACTGGCACATGGGCACCCATTCTTATTAGAAATGGAAATGGAGTTGGCGGACAGTAAAAAGACTTCTGGTAAAGTGAGGAGAGGTGATGCAGAAATGTGTCTGACTGACAGCAAGTTAAGAAAGAAGCATAAGAACCTTGCTAATTAACGGAATTCACTTACTGGAAAAGGGAGGTGTGAATTACTTTTACTGCAATTTCAATTTTTTAACAAGAAAAAAGAAGTAAAACCCTGCTCTATCCAACCACACGATTAATTATTTACCAATAAGTGCTTTATATGATCAATATCTTATAACTAATCAAATGAATTACATTATAAAATTATCCACCATTCAATTAATTAGTGTTACAAAAAGTGCTTGTGTTGCCAATTAATTGTGTGATATAAATATAGTGCTAGTGCTTAAAGGGGTGGTTCACCTTCAAGTTAACTTTTAGTATATTGTAGAAGGGCCAATTCTAAGAAACTTTTCAATTGGTCTTCATTATTTATTTTTCATAGTTTTTTAATGATTTGCAATTTTATTCAGTTTTTTTGCAGCTTTCAAATGGGGGTCACTGACACCATCTAAAAACAAATGCTCTGTAAGGCTACAAATGTATTGTTATTCTCACTTTTTATTACTTATCATTCTATTCAGTCCCTCTCCTATTCATATTCCAGTCTCTTATTCAAATCAATGCAGGGTTGCTAGGGTAATTTGTTCCCTAGAAACCAAATTGCTGACACTGCAAATTAGAGAGCAGCTGAATAAAAAGCTAAATAACTAAAACTAAAACCACAAACAAAAAAAAATTAAAACCAATTGCAAATTGTCTCAGAATATCACTCTCTACATTATACTAAAAGTTAACTCAAAGGTGAACAACCCCTTTAAATTGATCACAATAACTGAATGCCTGTATGACACAAATTAATTATAATTTATCTACTAAGTAGCAAAAGACTATTTGGTGTTGATGAATTCAAATTAAATAAGGATGAAAAACATTATTTAGGACTGACAGCAAGGTGAACAGAGTAAAGCCAACTTTACTAAATGCACTTTATATCCCCACATATCCACAGGACATTTTCTCTGTTGAAGCAGCAACAAGCATGCATCTTAAATTTTGGCAAGATGGGAGTGAACTGATCCATAGGAACGGTACCAAATTCACCATCAAGAAATAACTTTATTATCTGAACACTTTTGATGAGACTGGTGACAGTTGTCATGGTTGTTATGATATTCAAACCTGGCATGAAATCCTTGGTCAATGTAATTATGCTGATCTTTTAAAACTACAAAATGTAGCTGATGGAATGAAGATTAAGGGTAAGGTTGATAAGTCTAACCTAAATTGTGAAATGGGTACGCAGGGAAAATTTGTTCAGAACAGAAACAAAGAGTCTGACACCTGTGCCACACAATCACTTCAATTAGTACTCACTAATATAGCAGGCGCCATAGAGCCAATAGCAAAATATAGTTTTAGATATGCCATTGCATTTACTGATGACTACTCTTATGCAGTATTTGTGTACTTTCTAAAAAATAAGAGTGATACAGTATTAGCCACAGAAATGTTCCTTGCTGATACTGCCGCTATGTGACTATCAAAAGTAAACAGCTTGATAATGGCAAGGATTTTATGGCAAGTGACTTCCAGTCACTGCTCAGTATGAAGAGCAGAAGACATGAGACCTCAGCAACTTATTCACCCCATCAAAATGGAACTGTTGAGAGAAATTGGAGAACACTTTTTGAGATGGCAAGGTGTATGTTACTTGAGAGTAAATTTCCAAAAGAGTTATGGACATATGCAGTAATGACTGCTGCTATGATTCACAGCAGGTGTTTTAGGCAAACTCCATACTACAAGTTGATTCAGAGAAAGCCTATTCTATGCTTTGCATACCAACATGAGAGAAAGAAACTAGACTCAAAGTGTAGAAAGGGGATTTTTGTAGGATAAGACAGGTATTTTAACACAGGCTAATTATTTTAATTACAAAGAGAATGACTGACAGATAAACTGAAACTGATGTGTTAGATGCTAATGATAACATTTATAGGGAAAGGTATGTATGTCCTATATTAAACCCAAATCCAGGTGAGGTCCCAGCATCCGAAGCTGAGGCAGAGGGCAATGATAATGGCCAAATACAGGACAGCAATTGTACAAAATACCCCAAAAGCGACAGAAAAGCCCCTCAGTACTTAGATTACTATGTATTAAAGTCAGATTGTAATGATCAGATACTGACAAGTATTGACTATTGTTACAGAATATATGATGTACCACAAACTTTTAGAGAAGCCATAGATTCACCCCAGTTACAAATATGACGATGTAGTGAAAGATGAAATAGATTCACTAAACGATAATGCTAAATTCTCACTGACCACTCTACACAAAAGTAAAAATGCATTGGGGGAGTAGATGGGTCTATACAATAAAAAGCAATGCAGATGGATCTGAAACATACAAAGCTAGAGGAGACTTGAATTGATTACAAGAAGACTTGCAAACATGATGATATCAAATACCAGACAGGAGAGTTTATACCTTATGGAGTTACTCAAAGAAATGGACAGTGAATATAAATATGAGACAGTAAACATTTTCGAAGATAATCAAGGTGCAATAGCTCTCACAAAGAACCTGGTTTGCTGTCAAAGGTACAAACATGTTGATATCAAATACCATTTTCTTAGATCTGTACAAAGCAAGGTAAACTCTTATTGTTATAGTATTGTTCCACAAACAAAGTGCTAGCAGATTTTATGACTAAACCAGTAAAAAAGTTTAAACTGGATTAATCTGTACATTACATATTTAGAGTATAAACCAGTGTACTATACATTTATGCTAAATATGTCTTTCTGTAATATGTGAGCAAGTGGAAGTGTTAAGATATGTGTGTGCTCTCATATAGATCCCATACTGATTTGATACAGATACAGTGTCATGTGAAATGATCTTTGTCTGCTAATGCAGAAGTGTTAATAAAGTTATGTCTTCTTGAAGAAAGAGAAGCATGGTGTCTGTGTGCAGTTTTTCTTCTGTCTAAAAGAAAGCTGCAGGCTCACATGAGATTGAGCTACAGGTTATTCCATCTCTTAAGCAGAATAGCAACAAATGTATTATTCCTTTGAGGCAAATTTGAGATGCTTCAGATATTTGCCTTCCGCTGAATCTACTAGCATTTAGGTAGGTTATATATAGATTTAAAAGGTTGAACTTGATGGACTAATATCTTTTTTCAACCTAACTTGCTATGTTACTATGTTAACTAAATTCTATAATATATGTCCCTGTTCCCACTAGTATCTAACTTCTTATATGAATATTGTCTACTTCAGTGATCAAATTAATAAAGGCAATTAAAGAAAATAATGTCCTAAAATAAAGTACATGTAGGGGAGAAGAGAAAGCCTTCCCCTGTTTCTCTGTCTGTGACATCATTCCGCCAAGTTACAGTCTGGAGAGTGACCTGATTGGTGGGACATTGCAGTGCATCCTGGGAAGAGAGTGTGGAGCCATGTGTGTAGGCCCTGGATCTGTTTGTGCAGGCTGTGTGACAGTACGGAACGCATTTTAGGACATCGTCGCGTCATAACAATGTCCTGCATGCGCCCTCCTACGGCTATGGAATGCAGCGTTGGGTGTTTTTTTACTCATCCTACAAAGCTGAAGTCAGGTATCGGTCTTCGGCCCTCCCTCTTGAGCCCTCAGCCCTCCCTTTTGTGCCCTCAGCCCTTCTTCATGAGACATCAGCCCTCTTGCTTGCGCCCTTAGCCCTCCCTCTTCATGCCTCATTCCTCCGTCTTCAGTTCTCCGCCTTCCACCCTCAAGCCTCTTCCCTTGGTTATTTGGGAAGGGAAATTACTGAAGACGGAAGAATGAGGTATGAAGAGGGAGGGCTGACGTCTCAAGAGGGAGGGCTAAGGGCACAAGCGGGAGGGCTGACGTCTCATGAAGGAGGGCTGAGGGCTCAAAAGGGAGGGCTGAGGGCTCAAGAGGGAGGGCTGAGGGCTCATGAGGGAGGACCGAAGACCGATACCTGATTTCAGCTTTGTAGGATGGGTGAGTTAAAAAACACCCGACGCTGCATTCCATAGCCGTAGGAGGGCGCATGCAGGACATCGTTATGACGCGACGATGTCCTAAAAATGCGTTCCGTATGACAGAGTTGATCCCAGCCTGTAGAGTGAAAGATTCAGCCACAGCCAAGACCTGTAAAGCTGTTCAAGCTGTTCAACAGAGGAACCTCCTTAGCTGGTAAACTGTATGCCCCCCTCACGCCTCCCCATGACCCCTTACTAATCCCACTACCCCATCTACCCTAGCTTCCCCATAATTCTTTCTCTCACCCACCCCCCCACTTGCCTAGTTTAAACACTCCTCCAGCCTCTTGGCCATTCTTTCCCCTAGCACAGTGGACCCCCTTCCATTGAGGTGCAATCCATCACGACTGTATAGTTTGTACCCCAAGGAAAAATCAGCCCAGTGCTCTAGGAACCCAAACCCTTCCTTCCTACACCAAGACTTGAGCCACGCATTTAGCTCCCTAAGCTCCCACTGTCTTCCTAAACTTGTACGTGGCACAGGCAAAATTTATGAAAAAATTACATTGGAAGACCACCCCTTAATCTTAGAGCCTAGATCCCTGAACTCACTCTTTAAGGTCTTCCATACTTTTTGGTCACCATCACTCAAACAGCACATTATTGTATTAGAGAGGGTACAGAGAAGGGCAACTAAACTGGTAAAAGGTATGGAAAATCTTAGCTAATAGGAAAGACTGTCCAAATTGGGGGATGTTTACACTGGAGAAGAGGCTCTAAAGGGGTGATATGATAACTATGTAGAAATATATAAGAGGATCATATAATAATCTCTCTAATGCTTTATTTACCAGTAGGTATTTCCAGCTGACGCAAGGTCCCCCATTCCGATTGGAAGAAAAGAGGTTAAACCTAAATATTCAGAAAAGGTTTACAGTAAGAGCTGTGAAGATGTGGAATTCTCTCCCTAAATCACTTGTACAGGCTGATACATTAGATAGTTTTAAGAAAGGGTTGGATGGTTTTTTAGCAAGTGAGGGAATACAGAGTTTTGGGAGATAGCTCATAGTACAAATTGATCCAGGGACTAGTCAGATTATATATGCCAGGGGTCCTCTTCTCCTTAATGCGTCTCTTGAACCAATACCATTTCAGACCTGAGAGAGTGAATCTCTTTTATTAATAATTGTCTTTTGGTTGGAGGGATTAAGCTATTCACATTGATAGTTATTATTTTAATCATCTTAGTGGGTGTTTTGGAATTCTCATGTCTAGGGTTCCCTGAGAACAGGCCCGGACTGGCAATCTGTGGGTTCTGGCAAATGCCTGATGGGCTGTTTGCTTTGAAATGTAAATGGGCTGCTCACCTAAAAAAAATGCTGCACATTGGTGCAAGCTGTAAAATTTGCAAACTCTCTTCCACTGTCGGAAGTGGTCGCTAAACAGTTTCCGAGTGTCGGCGTCCCATCACTACAAACAACATTTCGCCCATCACTACAAACAACATTAAATGACATTGTAACAGCAAAATACCTGTTTCTCCAATGTGGAGGTACTGGAAAAGGATTATGTAATTTACAGCTTCCCGCTCACACCAAGAGAAGTCCAATATGGCGGTAATTTCCCCTACTTTAAAGGGCATGAAGCAGAGCCGGACTGGCAAAAGTATTGAACCAGCCCATTTATTCACGCACATGAAAAACATGATATACATTTCCAACTAGAACTAGTATTAATTAATAGATATGTTAAGAGTCCATTACCATATAAACCCCAGCAATATTATACACACCATGTGCTGGAACTGGCCCTTACAACAAATATCTCACCCTAGTTTCTATCACAGCTATTATATCAGATGGATTAGTGACCCTATACTTACAGTATATTCTAAATGTTCCTTTGTGTGCCCCCAGCTAGACCATGCACCCTGGCAGATAACAGGACTTTAATTACCATGTGTATCACAGGGTCAAAGTATGTCATACTTGAAGAGACTAGACTGTCTCTTGCAATTATCACAGTGTTCCACATGCAGGTTGAAGTGATTGTTCTGAGCATGGATCCTCCTGTTGCCAACATACTTATCATAAGCATAAGGGATTGGGTATATAGCAAACAACTCTAATATTACTAACTGAAGTTGTTCAGAATTCCTGGTTCCACCCATATGCCAGTGCACAAATGCAGGCTTCTGCTTAGCTGTGGCTGGCTACTACTCACTAAAGTGAGTGGCTCATTTACATATTAAATACACACCTAATTTGCATTTTTAGGTGAGCAACCCATTTACATTTTGAAGCAAGCGGCCCATCAGGCATTTGCCTGTACCCACAGATTGTCTGGGCCTGGCATGAGGTACTAAAAGATGGTGAGGGTCAGGTCTGAGAAATGTCCCTCTGTGTCCTCTTAGACAATAACAGTCTAGCCCCTATGAGCCGTCAATATCAATGATTCCCTGGTTTCGTTCTGGAATGTCTTTTTCCAACACACTAAGCTGATCCCTGCTCTCAGTGATGTCCTTGATCCACCATGAATTTTAGCTTCTTGGAGACTGACGTGGACTCCCCAGTGGTGAGGTAGACTTCCCTGAGGTAGTGCTGGTGGTGCTCCTGTCCTTGGATGGTACTATGGTACCTGAGGTGATGAGGGGGTTTCCGTCATCTTTGCTGTAATGCCCAGTTGAACCACGAACTGTGCTCCAACAGCCAGGTCCAGAGTGTGCATTGTTGCCCATCCCTGGTCTCAATTAGTCTCAAGGGGTAACCCTTCTATAAGGAATTTGTGCCTCTCTCAGCTTCTGCATAATTGGGCACATGGCTCATCTTCTGGCTAGAGTAATCAGCGACAAGTCATGCTTGTAAATTCTGGACCTGAAATGTGTGAAAAGGCTGGTTGTGTAGTTTAATGATTACTGAATCTTTACTTTCATAGTAGTGGAGCATGCAAATAACATCTTTGTGAGTGTTACTTGCCAGAGCTGATTGGCCCACTGCTTTGTGCACCTTACACCATACCTCTGGAGGTAGATCCGAATTTATTGTGGTGCCATTTTGTGAATCTCTGCACGATTGCCTGTGCTGGCGCTATAGAAATACATGTTAATAATGGTGAGAGAGTGCTTCTGTCCTTCTGTTTCTTGCGACCCATAGCAGAAAGTTAGTCAGTCAGCACTGGTTTAAGTTTGGGATCTCTCTTCTGTATGCTTGTGAGCGACTTTATTGGAGTGGGGACACTGGAGCTCTAGTTATTTCCGGCCATCTTGTCATGCTGCGCATGCGCCTCCTCTGACATTGTCTTTTTTCAACCCAATTTAACTATGTAACTATGTTAATTGCAGACTTTGTCTGATACATTTATTTGAGTTTGCAAAGTCCTTCACTCACAGCAGAGAGTTTTTTTAAGTTGAAGAACTTTGAACAATTTAATTATTGTTTACATATGTGGTTATTGGCTCCTATAGATGTATATAAAATATATTTATATGTAATTATACTACTGTTAATGAATTACCATATTTAACATGTGAACTGTTTTGTAAATTATATTTTCATTGGTGGCTTTCAGATGATACAACATGCAAAAATGGGAAGAAACTCCGGTCTTGTCAGGTTAAGGACTTTAACAGCTTGTATCATGATGCAGAAAGTGACTCCAGAAATATTCCTTCTCCAATTGGCAGTTCAAATTCCTACAGATGTAGAAGCAGTGAATGCAGTTTGACACCATCTGATACTTCTCATGGTTTGCATTGCAATGAAGCAAATTCAGAGGATTATTTGGGATTTGAACAAAACAACCTTTGAGAAACCAGTGATAATTTGGTCACACATGGAACTACAGGAAAACCCAGAATATGGTCCTTGGCTCACACAGCTGCTGCTAGTATAGCAGTGGAAATTGACAAGATATCACAAAATCCAAACTGTGTTTTTGTTAAAAAAAATACTCAAGTTCAGGTTATCACATGTGTGAGTATGAGGTGAAGCCCATGCAACCTATAAATCCTCCGATTCACACACATAGTGGTTGTGAAATCCCACTTCCTCCTAATAGGATATTTAGGTCTTCATTTTTCAAATTACAGTCTTAAATTACAGGTTTAAAAGATATTAAGGGATATATTTATTAATGTCAAAACAACCAGGGTTTGAGTTTTTTGCTTTACAACTCACAAACTTTAGTATCTAAAAACACAATAAAAAAAAAACAATTTGGAATGTAAACATGTAGCATCTAAAACCTGTTGCTTTCATGTAGATGTCAATTGAGATTGTCCTAGCAAAATGTAATTCTTATTTTGTTTTTATAAGTTTCTCAAGTTGGTAGATGATTCAAGTTTGGTGACTTTTCAAAGAAATAGACAAATTAAAGTTTTTATAAATATGCCTCAGTCGTAATGTAAAAGAGACCTTAATCTATACTTTCAAACATGAGCAAACTATTTTATCTTTGTATCTGATATTAAACTTGTTTAGAAATGCAAATTTATTTGGACTATAGAAACTGTAAAACCATTGAAAACAAGGTCAGAACAAATTAAACAATTCAATGAAATGCCAGAGAATGACTTGTTAAGGACAGCTTTCAAGCCAGTCATTATGAGGTGAGCTAAGTATGTTACTAAATACAGTATATATATATATATATATATATATATATATATATATATATATATATTATTTTTTTTTTAACTCACAGGTAATGAGAACAAGATGATGTAAACAAACAGTGGGCTTTTGGAGGTTTATTGTCTCACTAGGCATCCTGTTATTCCTGTGAGTGCAGGCATCTGGATCTATGTAGACCAGGTATTGTTAGCTACTCATGGTGTGCTTTCTACTGTGGACATTTTTTCCACTTCTGTGGCAAATTGGACATAGCTTCACATATTGTTTTTCATCATTAACTAGAATTTGCATTTATTTGAGCAAAACTTTTAACTTGATAGTAGCGATGAGTGAATTTTTTCACTAGGCATAGATTCACAGCGAAATTCCACATTTTGTCATTTGCAAATTATTAAACTGCTGTAAAAATCCACAAACAAAAATACAAAAAGTTGCCAAGACAAAAAAGTCAGCAAAAGAAAAGAAATGGCCATTGCCTTTAATACAGATGAAGCCACTTGGATTTGTGTGTTAAATGCGTCATGACTCGGGTTTAATTGAAGAAACTGTGTTATCTAAAATCATCTTAACTCATTTAATGCATTTAACCTTTTCATTAGCATACCAAAGCACCATTGTTCACAATGGCAAACACTTAAATTAGATGGGATGCTGTGAGGCAATTTTCTGTGTTAAATGGGAAAAGTGGGATATCTGAGTTTAGTTATTCTGTGTCAAACACACAAACCAAAGTGCTTTATCTGCATATTAAGATTAATCAACATTCACAAATAAACATATTTCAGATTTGTCAAAATTGTCTTTACCCGTGTATTTAGCATATATTTTGAACAAGGTTGAAAATCTTAAATGCTTACTAAATAAATTAAGAAAATAAGAAAATAAATATAGTTGCTTGAAATTTTCAGACACTTGCCATTTACCTCACTCATCAGCTTTTATTTGCCATTTTTCTCTGGTGACTTTTCACTTTTTTCTCTTTAATAGATCCATAATATTAATGGCTTCAGAAAGTACTTGCACATAGATTTGTGTCTTCTACGCTTCCTTAACAAACCTTCAAATAACTTGCCCACTGCAGTTGTCAAACTAATACATGCTTGAACTGCCAAGTTGAAATCATAATCCTTTAAAAACTCTCAAATTACTTTACCTCTCCCTAATCTGTTGATACTATAATATATGAAAGTATATCAAAGAAATTGAAAAAGTTGTGACACTGTCATTGATGCATGAATGCAGTGGAGTAACTAAAGAAAGTAGGCCCATGCGTTTGCAGGGGTCCCAGATTGCAGCGCCTGCTTCCTCTATTGCATTGAAATCCCCCTCCCGATCGCTCTTCTTCTTCTTTTAAAGGACATGTATCCACCTTGGCAGGTGGCAATCAGAGTGATCAGGAACTGGAAGAAAATCAGTAACCGTCCTCTACAGACCCCTCATGTCAGTAACGGAACTAGGTGGGGGGCGGGCCCTGGTGCAGACTGTGCAGCCGAGATTTTCTTTGTGGCTGCAACCGACTCCAGCCGGCTGCAGTAGTGTGCAATCTACCTGTGGGTGTGTGCGGAACCTGGCCCAATTGCACCCTCTGCTCCCCCGGTAGTTATGCCACTGCCTCATGTGCAAGAACAGCTATGAAAAGCAACGTGTCTTTGATACATCCAAGCTCATACCTTAATTGGTATTCATTTTTAGATCATGTATACATATTTAAAAAGTGGATAATCTTTCTTGTGATATGTATGGCTTTCTACCTGTTGAAGTTTTACAAAGATGTCTTTGCAGGGCATGATTTTAATAAAATACTGCCCAGTAGATTACAAAAATGTGGGCAGCATTCTCCATTGTGTACTGCTTGTTGAAACAATGCACTTGTTCTGGCTTTAGCTACTCTGACCTTTCTCCCAGCACAGCCTAGCTAGCTGCTACACACAGTAGAGTGAACATCTAGTTTAAATGCCATATTTCTAAAAGATTATTTCCAGTATGATCTAAAAGTAGCTATGGCTGACAAGAGCAAATGGTGGTATGGCTGACAGGGTACCAGAACAGACGCACTGCAGGCACTCCCGGGCTCAGGGGCGTTTCTGAGGCAGCAGCCCTGATGACGCCCCCCCACCTGCTCCGCACTTTTAAGTAGCGTTGGAGTGGGTGGAGGAGGGGCAGCATCGCTAGTGCGCTCTCTGCACTAGAAGAGCCGAATTTCCATTTTAAAGAACAGAAATTCGGCTCTGGTAAATCTTAAAGTTACTAGAGGCGGCCTTTTGCCATCCCTGGTAACTGGCCACTCCGTGTCTCCTGAGGCAAGGTTCTCACCTTGCCTCATGGCCGGAGTGGCCCTGCCCGGGGTATCAGGTAATGACATTGCAGAAATTAAACAGCAGCTCAAAATGGCTGTGGGATGAAACATGTGACTGGACTGTGAATTTAAATGGTTACACCATTTTTAGGAGGGACAGAGGGATTAAAAAGGGGGGAGGAGTGTGTTTGTAAGTAAAGCCTGAATTAAAGCCATGCACTAAAGAAATAACCATTACTGGCACTGGTGAGTGTGTGGAATCCATCTGGGTAGAGATTTTGACTGGGTAAAAAGTTACAAAGAAAATTTTAATTGGTGTATGCTATAAACCACCTCATATAAGTGACG
>CM044438.1:23339059-23350031 GCA_024363595.1 Xenopus borealis
CCATTGAAGTCTATGGGGTTCGCGAAGTTCGCAAACCGTTCGAATTTTTGTCCGGAAGTTAGCGAACATGTTCGCGAACATTTTTTCCGACGTTCGCAACATCCCTATACATTATACTAAAAGTTAACTCAAAGGTGAACAACCCCTTTAAATATATTGCAATATATGGACAAACAATCCCTGTTGTTTAAAGGGTAAGGCATTTTTTAGTAGCTGTATGCACAGAATGTCAATGTCTTAAATACGTATATTGATAATGGGTTGAGTGCAGAGGACCTCTTGTCTTTGTCTATACTTTAATTGTGGTTGTAAATTTCCTATCAAGAGTTCTGGCCATTAACATTCTGAATGAGATGTTCAATCAAGCCTTACTATGTCTACCTTTTATATTTAAACTAGCGAGGCTCAACAAAACAGGATATCAAATGGCAGCAACTGTGGGTAATAGCCTCCAACTGGCTGACTGACACTTTAATCTTACTGCCAGAACAGATTACTTACTCAATTTGTCGTACATTCTTGCAATAATAGAACACCAAACTAACAGTCATCAAAAAACTTATAGATCGATAATTTTCAAAGAGCAAATGAAGGCCTTAATATTCTACAGGCAATGCAAGGTAACAAATAGGAAAATTAAAAGACACTGTGAGTTTGTAATTCACTTTGCATGAGCTTATTTGCTTATTATCAACTATACATTTGGAAACTGGTTTACATTACACCGTTTAATGTGGTTTATCCTCTAGTTCTTTTAACTTCCATTTTCTCCCCTTTTTTCCATTTCCTTTACTTCCTTAAATCTTTTTAGTCTTAACAACTCTGCTCTACCTTTAACCGATTGGTTCCGGTACAAGTTCCGGTCCACAACTACAGGACTTAGGACGGGTTGTAATTGTAAGTAACATAGTAACATAGTAAGTTAGGTTGAAAAAAGACACACGTCCATCAAGTTCAACATTTTTTTTTTCCTGCCTAACTGCTAGTTGATCCAGAGGAAGGCAAAAACCCCCATCTAAAGCCTCTCAATTTGTCTCAGAGGGTCATTAAAATCATTGTCCTCCACGTGCGTCCCGTTCACTTCATTGAGCTATGGTGATCTTCTATTCCAGTGCGTTAATACCTCCATTCTTTCACCACATGGGTTAATTGACTTTCCTTGTTTACACTGGTTGCTAGGAATCATAGCAGCAACTTTTGGAGCCAACTAAGTGTCCTCCTGTGCACTGTTATGACAAAGGTTCATTGGAAACATTGGATTAAATAAACCTTTTTTTTTGTATTTTTTGGTATATTCCTTGGTGTGCCATTACTTGAAGATATGCATACATATTGTTTTATACAGACTGGCACCCAGGCATTCTTTGTTGGTTGTGCATTGACTGCTATTACATGGATTAATCATTGTTTGTGTTCTCCTTTAGCTCGCACCCAGCTACACTTTTCTGAACAGGGACTAACCAATTAGTCTCCCTCACAAGCTTTTTTTCTCTATACTAGGAGCTCAAGGTTTATTGGAGAACTCGCTATTTCTACAGTGGGACTACTGAGAACCAGATCTACATATTACCGCAGCATCCAACACTACATATATCTTTATTACTGCTCCACCAACGGAACTGACTGTACCAACGGTAATGGTGGATGACCATTCCCATCATACGCTTGAAGTTGAAACCAGCTTGAACTTTGCTTTTACTATGCAAGACACTGACAGAATGTGGCAGTGAATAAATCGAATACTGAAATCTACCACAAATTGATAAACTTAAAGAAAAAGGAACTTTATCTGCAACAGCATGGCATTTATCTATCAAACTATCACAGACAGTGACTAATCCAACGTGGGTTCAGAATTAACAATATCACTACTATAGGCCACAATAATCCTGAGTTCCTTGCAAAATGGAAATCTATGTTCATTTGACTTGATTCTATTATTTGTGGAACAGGTGGGGAAAGAGTGGATTGTGATAAAAGATGAGATAAGCAAATTGGAGTATTTAGACTCACTTAAAAATTACAATGTTACTGACTAGCTGGGGAACTGAAAGGAGTGGTTTACAAATATAAACTAGAACTGACAAACTTTAAAAAAAAAAAAAAAACTTAAAGTGTCTGACGACTATAAAACTAAACGAGTGTACGGTTGGTGACAGGTACTTAGATCTGACAGTTATAGGCCCCCTTCAGAAGAAGATGTCTCCCAAGGACTCTATTAACAGTAGATACGTAGTTCCGATCAACAGTTATTTGGTCAACTAGCAGATACTGGTACATACAGATTACTTTCAGGATACCCCACCAACAAATTCAAAAACAAATTAGATTAAGTTCTAAAAATGGCCAAAAATTCTGGGTGGTTGGATCAGAGCACCTATAGCTATCTGATCACGGAATATCCTCATACACCTATCATCTACACACTACCAAAGATCCACAAATCTCTTTCTTCCCTGCCAGGTAGAACAATTATATCAGCAGTGGGATCTTTGTATCAACCAGTTCCAACATTTACTGACCACTTTCTACAGCCATTAGTAAAACTGATGCTGTCGTATACAAAAGACTCCTGCCATGTAATCAAAAGACTCCTGCCATGTAATCAAAAGACTCAGTGAACTGGCAGACATTCGCTCAAACAATTGGTCACAATGGAGTCTATACAGGGTAATACCACATCAGCAAGGTATTTCAGCCTGCAAGAAAGCTCTGCTCACTTCACACACTCAGATGGCCCCCATTGAATTTCATCAGCATCTCTAAGAACAAACACTAACTAGGAACTTCTTTCAATTTGAGAAGTTTTATTACCACCAAGTCTCTCGGACAGCCATGGGAAGTGTGCTCGCGCCATATTATGCCAACATTCTCATGCTGGCGTTCAAATCCACTTACATTTTGCCGCTACTGGGGAAAGTAATATTCCTCTACTTTCACTATATCGATGACCTCTTCTTGATTTGGACTTCTTTGTTTTCCTTTCACCAACAGTTAAATGATCTTGACACCCCCACTAAACTAAAAATGAACTTCGATACCAATAACATTGATTTGCTTGATTTGAATAATTTCCTACTGAACTTGCATATAGGAACTAGACTCTTTAGAAAACCCACCAATAGGAATTCAATACTGCATGCTGCAAGTAACCATCCTCCTGCCACAGTCAGAGGGATCCCCTAGTCATAATTCCTTCAGGTTATATAAAATAGTATCTCAAAATTCCTAGAAAGGGGATACTCCAAGGGGAAGGCAAGGCTCTCTAGCCTGTTGCAAAACATTTTCTACTGAAAGGACATACTCTGCCAACCTTTCGATGTATGCGTGGTAATCAGGCTCAAGCCCCAGTAAGAAGAAAGTCAAGGTGGATCTTCAGATTGGACACTGTTCCCCCCCCGGGCCTAAATGAGACATTACTCCTTGGATGCTGTATATGACTTGTTGCAGTTATATGTGTAACAGGTGGATGGGTCAGGGTATTCCTAAACATTCCCATGGGTTACTATCCACTGTTTTTGGTACCCAGGCAAGGGGTTCCACTCCCAGCAACTCCCAGTAGGCACAATATAGTTAGACTCTTTATCTCCAGGTGCGGTCCCCGCTTATGGTATGGAGGAAGGGACTACCACTCAGGTATAAGCACACACAGTATTCACTCTTGATCAAATAAACTTTGGGTACCAGTGGTTCTTTAAAACAGCAGAACATTTACTGAACTGGTGGTACACTTCATGAAGCAAGTAGTGCAGCAGGTCATTTACACACAGTTGTATTATTCACAAATACTTTCTGATCCTTTGGTTAGTCAGCTTTGCGAATTAAGCCGCCTTTCCTGCATCTGGCGTACAATCTCCATTGAAGGTGACCTCACAGCTGGTTGGACACTCCAAGGATCTCTCTATCCCTGAGCTTAACCACTTGAGTCCCTAACCTGGCAGATATCACACCACAGGGTGCTAACCCTTCAATTAAACTCCTTGTTGGAGCCTTAGCTGCTCACTAACTTTCCTGTACTTATCTGTCACTCCTAGAGTGACTTATTAGGAGTTAGTGAGTACCAATTATACCCACTAATTCCTATACTGAGGCCTACCTCCACCTCAGGCCTTAGCAGCACACCCCACTTCCAGTGGGTGCACTGGGAAGAGACAGAACACATGGCACATCCCTTTTTATAACCTCTGGGGAACTACTCCCCCTCCCCTATGGGAAAAAGGACCCAGTCTAGCTGGCTAACACATTCACTGGAGCATAGGAAAACCTTTACCCTTTTACATAGAGACATATACTGGCCAGTTACTGAACTGCCAGCAGAATATTTTGACATAAGAAAAAGGAAAAGACTCCTTTACTCTCCTACATTCCCCCCCTGCTTTTAAACATCAATGCCCCCACTTGATATACAGTACCAAACCTGTACGATCACTTTAAGACATATCTTTAAACATTTTACTTTGAACATCACGTTTCAACAGCCGTTCCTGAGGTCTGTCAATGGTACAATGGATCCTGAAAAGAAAACATGGAATTGCAAGAATATGCAATTAAACTTTATTAACACTCTGCTGTCCCACCTCCGTGGCTTTAGAGCATGAGCCTACCCCTTATACCTCAGGTGCCTTGTTCCTACAAATTACCAACACTTACCAACTGGTTGGACATGGCTCCCCGTTCACTACCCCTTCATCTTCCACAGCCGTGGGTTCGTAAGTCACCACTGACTCTTCTTCCTGGGAAACCTTTGCACTTAATTCCAACTGGGAGTCATCACTTGAGCATATCAAACCTCTGGGATCAAACACCTGTAACCCGTGCATCTGGAAGTTCACTCTCCTTTGCATCTAGGGCACAGATTTGGATATATTAGACTCTGCCAGTTCAGGAAAAACACAGACACATTTGTCTTTCTCCTTACTGATCTTTGGGGATGCAATGAAGTTTGGAGACACGATTATCAAAGGAGTGTTCTCGTTCTCTGTATTCAATACGGCCTCCTCAGCAATGCTTAATTCTGGTAGAGAAACTTCAGCAGCAGACACTTCTCCTACACTTTCTATTTTAACCCCTTGGGGCAACGGGATTGGCTCACACACACAGACCACAGCCACGGTCACCTCTATGGCACTATTGAGTTCACTTACCTCCTTTGCATCATCTCCACAAACACCCCCCGAAACATTCTCAGCCTCTTGTTCCACCGGCAACTTGGATGGCTGAATAATGGAAGCCGCAGCCACTGACACTTCCAGATGGCTGTCCACTTCATTACTCAAAGGAATTAGGGCTTGTACTTGTTCAGAGGCCATGGCAACTGATACCTCCTGTGCACTCACTGTGTCTCACTCTCTACAGGATCACAAATGTCTCTCGCCCCCACCATGGTTTCTGCTCCCCTTGGCACACTTCTTAATGGTATGGCAGTGGTGAAAAAATTCACGCAACAAGACGCATGTCACAATTTTGTTGTGTGTCAAAACAGTTTTTGATGCACAACTTTTTTTTTTTTTTTTGGACTCACAATGCAGTTTGATGAAACCCATCTTTTGTGTTTTGTTTGTGTCACCTTTTTTCAGCTTTGGGGCTACCAATAAAACATTTTCCCTTACTTTCAAGCTTTGTAAACGGTGATGATAAATCAATATGGCATCTTTTGCTTTGTGTCTGAATGTGCTGAATTGCATTGGAGTCAATGAGAAGACTAATACATATGAATGTTTCACTTGCTATACTGCTACACATGCCCTGCATTGTTAGAGGACTCCAATCTTGTCATATGAAAAAATGGGCTCCCATTTTGCCACTTTCTTAAAAACGTCTGTGATTTTTTTTATATTACCTCTGGTCAAATGGTGATTACAACTAATAAATCTTAACAGATAGTATCTGGGTGCTTTGTATCCCAGCTACAAAATAATAAACTCATTGAGAATAGTGATAGTTACAACTTCAAGTAACATCTGAGTAGTAGTTAATGAAAAATAAACTCCAAATATAGATGTATAAAGAACGTTTGTTAATATAAAAAATAGCACAACTGTGGTAAATATGATTTTAGCAAAATAAACATTTTAACAGTGGAGGAGGAGTGTTGGCCCTCTGGAGGGACTGGACAATGTCTCTAACCTCTTGAAGCCCCTACCTCATGGCATTTACTTGGTGGACCAGTGTGAAGAGCAGCTCAGTGTGGTCATAAAAGGCATTACCAATCTGAGTGTGTCAGGTGCTGCTGCATTTGCAGCAGGATCATCATAGATCCACTCAGCTGGCAATGAAAGAAATTCAGCTTGAGTAATATGCACTTGCATTTGCACAGTATGAATTATACAGGATGAGGTGTGTCATGTAACTACAGAAAAATTAAACATCTACAAGAATGGCATTTGCATGTTTGGGGCAGGCAACACAATTAAGATTAAGATTTATTGCAGCAGATAATCTCCATTTGATTTACTTGCTCTCTGCACTCTTCTGCCCTAGGAAGAATAGGCATTTGCCTAAGGCGCAAAGCTGGGGGGGCGCCAGGCACGTACCTGCTTTGTAGCCTACCCCATGTCCGGTCACCTCACTCCCTGTCTTCTTGTTGCACATGCCAATTGGTGCTTCTGCGAAGTGACGCTGCCGTCACTCGCGCTTGTGCATGCTCAGCCTGCACTGTTGCTGACCTGACCTAGGGCATCTGGCTGGTGTGGCCAGGCTCTGTTAGACTATTCACTTAAACACACCTTTTGCTCAAAAATAGCAAGATAAATATGAATCAAGTGAATTTTGTAGTTAAAGGAGAAGGAAAACTATGGAGGCATTTTATTGCCAATTTATTGCAATAGTGCAAGCTAGAATGCTATATTTATTCTGCAGAATGTTTTGACCATACCCAAGTAAAAAGCTTTAGAAGCTCTCTGTTTGTTTAGGATAGAAGCTGCAGTATTAGCTTGTTGTGACATCACTTCCTGTCTGAGTCTCTCCCTGCACACTTATAGCTCTGGGCTCAGATTACAGGGAGGGGAGAGGAGCAAACTGAGCATGCTCAAGCCCAGGGCAAGTTGGTTTAAATTGAAGGCAGGAAGTCTGATACAGAAGCTGTGTGTACACAATAGAAGGAAAGAAGTGCAGTGTTTCTTTTGACAGAGGACTCAGCCGCACTACTTAAGGGTTTACTGGTATATTTAGGTGGACCTTTCTGATAAGGCTTACTTACTTTTAACCTTTCCTTCTCCTTTAAGAAGAAAAATATATTTATTCTGTTTAAATAAATCAACATTTATGTGCCAACAATGCGGCAGTATTAGAAGTAAAATTATTATTAGCCTTGCTACAGGCCTAAACAAACACACATTTGCTCCAAAATGGAAAAATCAATTGGAATCAAATTGTTTTATTGTAGTTAAGAAGAGAAATCTATTTATTCTGTTTACAAAAATCTACCTTCGATTTCAGCTCTCAGCTGACCAATGAGGTCTGCATGCCGCCTCTTCAGATTCTTTAAATGGCACGCAGCTTCTGATGGATGTCATACCGCCTCTGGATTAAATAACAGATCTGATCATCTCTCATCAGGCCTGGACCTTCCATCTTTAATGTAGAATGTTTTCCACTATTACAGGTGTAAGGGCAGGGCATTGGGTATTTACTTTTGACGACCATTTTTAACGTGCGTATGTCGCATGTCACGTGATGCACATACATCCATTTTGACGTACTTTTCTCGCACCAAGTTTGATTCGTGGGTGCCTAGTATGATGTGCATGAACAGAGTATGATGCGCAGGCACCACATTTTAATGATTAGCTATAGAATTGAGTACTACCCAAATACATTATGATTTTTTTTTCTTTTAGCATGAATACTTTAGCCAACCGTGCTGCAGTATTAGAAGTAACATTATAAGAATTAAAAGAGGTAGGCTTCAACCAAAAGAAATTAGACTACAATGCGGCAGTACCTGAAGCAAATTATTTTTATGAGCCTTGACAGAACCCCAACCAGAAGATATTTGACTACAGCGAGGCAGTATTGGAAGTGAAATTATTTTAAGGAGCCTTGACAGAACCAATCCAGAAAGAAATTAGACAACCTTATGGCAATAGTAGCATCAATGTTGTTAGAATTAAAATAAGAATTAGAAGAGGTAGGCCTCAACCAGAAAAAAATAACCAGAAAATTAGGCATTATTGGCAGACCCCAACCAGAAGAAATTAGACAAGCTTATGGCAGTAGTAGCATCAACATAATTAGAACTAAAATTACAATTAGAAGAGGTAGACAACTATGCTGGCACATAATGTGATGAATCTCCTATTGAACTAAGTGTCCCTAAAATCCATTATATTTTTTTTGGTTGCACATTTCACATAATGCAAACATTCAATACAAGTATAATATAACACAACAATAGCATTAGCTGTAGAGTTTGAAGCAATTGTTAGTTTGTTATTTGTATGATGACTGAGGCAACAGGACTTTTGGAGGTAGTCATTTCAGAGACTTCATTTGTGTACTTGCAGACATCTAACTTAGAGGCAGGACTTTCGGTAATAATAGTGTGACTACATATGCCAACCAAGCAGCAGCATTAGAATCAACTGTATTAGAACCAGAAGAATTAAATGAGGTAGGCCTCAAAATAGAAGTCATTTGCCAAATGATGATGCAGTAGTAGCAACAGCAGCAGCAGCAGCAGTAGTATTAGAATCAACTGTATTAGAACAGAATAATTAAATGAAGAGGGCCTCAAACAGAAGACATTTGCTAACAAAGTGGCAGTATTAGAAGCAGCATTTTTAGAAGCCATTTTAGGCATCAACCAGAAGAAATTAGCCAACAATGCGGCAGTATTAGAATACATTTTTAGAAGCCAAGTTAGGCCTCAACCACAAAAAAAAATTGCAAGCTATATTTATGCTATATTTATATATATATGCTATATATATATATATATATATATATATATATATATATATATATATATATGCTATATTTATATTTATGCTATATTTATTATGCAGAATGTTTTACTATACCCAAGTAAAAAGCTTTAGAAGCTCTCTGTTTGTTTAGGATAGCAGCTGCAGTATTAGCTTGTTGTGACATCACTTCCTGCCTGAGTCCCTCATCCTGCCTCCCAGCCCGTTCTGCCTGCCTATGGGGTCTCCTCAGGCACATCACCCTCCTCTAGCAGGCCATCCAACATGCGCTTGAGGAGGAACAGCAGGGGTATCACATCGCTAACACACACATTTGTCCCTGTTAACAAAGTGTGTGGCCTGCTCAAAAGTGACAAATACTTGGTAGAACTGCCTCATATGCTGCCACTGCTCTGCACTGATGTACCCTAAATCTGCCCCTGAGTACCCCTGGCACTGTGCTCCAGCAGGTAATTTCTGAGTGCCCAGTGCTGCTCTATGTGCTGCTCCACCATGTGCAGGGTGGAATTCTGCTGTGGCAGGTCACAGGTCAGCCAGTGGGGTGGCAGATGATGCTGCCGCTGCATCTTTGCCAGTGACACGCTGGCGGTGGGGACCTGTGAAAATGGCCACATACCCTACGTACCTTTTCCAGCAAGTGACCCAACCCTTGGCAGCTCTTGAGGAAGAGCTGCACCACAAGGTTGAGGACATGTTTAAAGCAAAGCACGTGGGTCAGGCTGCCTAGGTGGATGGTGGCCAGCAGGTTGCGACCGTTGTCAAAAACAATGTTGCCTGCTTGCACCACCGGAAGTACTACTGCCACCCAATGCCTGGGCACTTTTGTGCTGCTGTGACGCCATCCTGTTATGACATTTCATATTGGAACTTAAAACTGATTTTACCATGTATGACCCTGTCTTCCCCCTTTGAACTTTTTGCTGGCAGAGCTGGCACACTGCTACCGACTGGCAGGAGAAATATGCCCACACTGTTGAAGTGTGGGCCACCACCATGCCTGCTGTGGGGATGATCCCCATCTGTACTTCCAGAGGCTCTGGACCCAGGTGCAGTACTGCCCCCCTAGCAGTTGGTGGGGTTTTTTGCCTCTGTGGGGCTGGCTCATCATCCTCATCAACATCATACAGTTCCCTCCCCTGAACTGCTGCTGTTAACCTCCTGAGCCAGCTCCCAGGGTCTGTCCCTGTCGTCATCATCATCTTCCCCCAGATTAGACCCTGCATCATATCTGTCATCCACACCCACATACAGCATACTGGTGTCTGATGGCACACCAGCAGCTTGCTGCCCTGCCATTGGGGGATCCTGCCCTACTGATGTAGGCTGTGCCATGACCTCCTCCTCCTCATCAGACATGAACGCACCCCCATTCCTGCCTGATTATGAAAAAGATCCTGGTGTCTGGGCTCAAGTCCACCTCAAGATCAAATAATAAGAGGGATGGGGTGTCCCCCAGCACTGAGCTGGCAGGTGACACCACCTCCTGTCACTTGCTGGTGCCCACTGCAGATGAGGTAGCCTTGGTCAGTCTACAACTGCCTGTGCCTGCTGCAAGCTTATGGGTCGTGAAGTAGTGGCAAAAAAAATCTGGCACAGTCTGTGTGCTAGTTGCTCCACAGCTACCCAATGCTACCTGCTGCTGTGATGGCAGCTGCTGCTACACTACAGTGCCCCGACTGGGCAGGCCACATTGGCTTGGCTTGGGGTTGGATGCCCACAGCCAGCACCACCTACTCTTCCTCTCCCTTTCCCACCCTTCCAACCAGCACCACCCAGACCTCCCATCCCACTCCTCCTCCCTCTACCATGGCCCATCATAGTGGGCACAACTATACTAAAAAAAAAAAAAAAGTTTTTTTTTTTGGCTATTAGGGGAAAGGAAAGGAGATAAAAATAAAATCCTCAACTAAATCCCATCAGCAGAAGTGTGTACCCACAAATATATACACACAAGCACAAAGACAGTTAGCACTAACTAGGGCTATTGGGTGTAGGGATGGCGCGAACTGTTCGCCGGCGAACTAGTTCGCGCGAACATCCGGTGTTCG
>CM044438.1:23363796-23387580 GCA_024363595.1 Xenopus borealis
CGCCTAGTCTACAACCGATTAACCTCATTCCTCTCTGACAATAACCTGCTGCACCCCTTATAATCTGGCTTTAAAACGCAACACTCCACTGAAACTGCTCTGAACCGTCTAACTAATGACCTTCTAACAGCTAAAGCCAACAAAAAATTCTCACTACTAATTCTGCTTGATCTCTCAGCTGCTTTTGACACTGTAGATCACCCTCTCCTCCTCCAGTCCCTCCATTCGCTCGGCCTTTGTGACACAGCTCTGTTCTGGTTTTCCTCCTACCTCACCAATCGTTATTTCAGTGTCTCCTACAACGGAGTAGCATCTTCCCCCCTACCTCTCTCTGTCGGGGTTCCCCAAGGCTCTGTCCTGGGACCCTTATTATTTTCTCTATATACTTCCTCCCTCGGCAAATTAATCAGCTTGTATGGGTTCCACTACCACCTCTACGCTGACGATACTCAGATCTATCTCTCCTCTCCTGATCTCAACCCTGAACTCCTAACTCGTGTCTCCTCCTGCCTGTCTGCTATCTCTACTTCGATGTCACAACGTTACCTTAAACTAAACCTCTCCAAAACGGAAATGGTTCTTTTTCCTCCAACTAAAACCAGTAACATTCCGGAAGTATCTATCGTAGTTAACAATTCCACTATCACCCCGTCTCCCCAGGCCCGGTGCCTCGGGGTTATCCTAAATTCTGCCCTGACATTCACTCCTCATTAGTGATGGGCGAATTTATTCGCTTGGAGCAAATTCGCGGCGAATTCCCGCGATTCGCCGCTGGCGAATAAATTCGCGAAACGGCAGCAAAAATTCGCAGCAGGAAAATTTGCCAACAAAAATGAGTCACGCGTCGTTTTTGATGCGACGCGCGCCGAAAACGACGCGACGCGCGACGAAAACGACGCGACGCGTCGGAAACGAAGCAACACGCGACTCGTTTCGCGAATTTTTCGCCAATTTTTCGGCGAAGCGAAACGCAGGAGTTTCGCCCATCACTACTCCTCATATCCAGTCACTTGTTAAGTCATGTCACTTCCACTTAAGGAACAGATCCAAAATACGATCATTTATCACCCAAGACGCTGCCAAAATTCTTATTCACTCTCTTATCATATCGCGTCTAGACTATTGTAACTCTCTCTTAATTGGCTGCCTATACTCTCCTCCTCCGTAGTACTGCCTATCCCATCTGTCTGCACCTGCTGCCCTTGCTGCTGCCCTTGCTGCTGCTGCTGCCCTTGCTGATGCTGCTGCTGTTGCAGCCTACTACTAGCCTCAGTAGAACTGCTGCTGTGCTGCATTGTCGGCAAATATTTTATTTGGTGGGGGTCTATCACCAAGGCTCCTACTGCTACTACAGATACTACTGCTGCATTGTCAGCAAATGTTATATCTGGTGGGGGTCTATCATCATGGCTCCTACTGCTACTGCAGATACTACTGCTGCATTATCGGCAAATTTTTTATCTGGTGGGGGTCTATCATCAAGGCTCCTACTGCTACTGCAGATACTACTGCTGCATTGTCGGCTTGCCTCATGTCAATACTGCAGGTCCCAATACAGTAAAATTCAATACTACTGCTGTGTTACCACTGTCTCATCCTTTATCAAACATCTTGTGTTTGAGGCCTGCCTCATGTCAATACTGCAGGTCCTAATACAGTAAAATTCAATACTACTGTTGTGCTACCACTGCCTCATCCTTTATCAAATGTCTTGTGTTAGAGGCCTGCCTCATGTCAATACTGCAGGTCCTAATACAGTAAAATTCAATGCTACTGCTGTTGCTACCACTGCCTCATCCTTTATCAAACGTCTTGTGTTTGAGGCCTGCCTCATATCAATACTGCAGGTCCCAATACAGTAAAATTCAATGCTACTGCTGTTGCTACCACTGCCTAATCCTTTATCAAACGTCTTGTGCTTGAGGCCTGCCTTATGTCAATACTGCAGGCTCCTACTCATTTTAATAGTACTCCAGCCAGATGGCTGTACAATGTTTTCTGTTTAAACCAGTGCTGGCTACATTTCTCTTCAAAACTGCTCTTTGTTGCCACACGGTTACCCAAAGTCCTGCTGTGGTCATGATGACTGCTGCCTCTGATTGCCCTCTCCAGAGACTTATCTAATGAAAAAACTTGTGTCTCTAAAACCAGTGCTGCAACATTAGTCTTCCAAACGGCTGCAATGTTCCCATCCAATTTCTTGGGGTCTGTCAAGGGTTTAAAATTCCATTGTACTGCTGCTGCCGCTGCTACTAGTGTTGCATAGTCTGCAAATGTCTATTCCCTGCCCACTTGTAGGAGTTCCAAGAGATTGCTTGAGATGGCTGGACCAGGTGGAATGAGCGAGGAGGAGCTGAGGGACCTCATAGGCTTCCTGCACCGGGAGGGATATGACACCATCCCTCCCGGTACTCCTGGTATCCAGGTGGTCAGGCATAGAATTATGCTAAGCCTGAGGCGCAGGCTTCGCCAGCGCTATGCTGTCAGGCATGGGGTGCACATGCTCCAAATTTGGAGCGATCTCAAGAGGCGCCACCCCATGCATGTGGAAGAGGTGCAGCAGGAAGTGGAAGGTAGTTATTTAAATGGAAATTTTAGACTGCTCTTATTAATTACAATAATGTCCAGACTTACAGTATATTATAATTAGTGATGGGTGAAAACATTATAATTTATAATGATTTGCTACTCTAGAGTAAAAATGTATTTGAGTGAATACTTTAATTAGGATTGGAACTGTCATTTAATTGCAGACAAGTTAGATAACAAGTAAATGAGCTGTCAAATGGAAATTATCTTCTGCAAAAAACTCTCTTAATGGTTTTGCTCAGCCCCATACTTGCCATCCATATCAATGATGGTTTTTTACACATCACCTCTACCTGTAAAATTTGAACTGTACAAATGCAAGTGCTGTATTACTAAAAATGGAATTCTTTAATTGCCAGCGGAGTGGATACCTGCTTGGGAGCCCGCTGCAGGACGGGCCAAGGAAGAGGCAGGAGGGGCAGAGGAAGAGGCAGAGGCAGCAGGGGCCAAGGCAGCTGCACCTGTATCCCCTCTCCCACCAGGACCAGACTCTCCAGCACCACCTCCACCACCATCTCCATCAGGGCTGCAAGAGGTCCCTGAAGAAGCAGCAGCAACAGCTGATGCTGCTACTCAGACGGAGGGTGGGCCCCTCTACAGCCTCTTAAGAGGCCTGGGACAGCACCTGCTGGAAAATGTAATTCCTCCACCCATTTAATTTTCTTTTTAAGCACCGTTGTGCTTGGTATTTTTCTTTTAACTAGGACTCGGATGGTACTTGAAATTGTTTGGATAATATAACAAAAGTATCATTACTTACATTTTCACATAAATATATGGTTCACTGACATAAACATATGGTTTATTGATTTTAATGCGGGGTAGATTCATCAAAGAGTGAAGTTCCACCACTAGAGGGAAATTCCACAGCTCTCAATTCATTTCTATGGGATTTTGCAAGGCGTATTCATCAATGGGTGAAGTGAAAGTTCACCCTTTGATGAATACTCCTTTAAAAATCCCATAGAAATTAATTGAGAGCTGTGGAGTTTCCCTCTAGTGGCAGAACTTCACTCTTTGATGAATCTACCCCTTTGTGTTCATGTTAATTATTATTAGCTGAGCCTGTGTTAGTAAGCTATTAGTAATATATATATAAGTATAGATGGTACTTTTTGGTTTAGCAGCAATATAGACTTAGAGTAGCAGTAGATACCATGACCAGTTGGCCAGAGCTAATGTAAAACGTACAGTTTTTTCATAATAAGAAACTGGCAAAATGTGACAATTTCTTTCATTAGAAAAGATCCTCTAACAATGTATAACAGCAGGGCGTGTGTGTAGCAGTTACTGAGCGAAACATAAGTGTCAAATGCTCTTCCCATTGACTCTAAAGCAAAACATGCCATACTGTATGTCGTATTCCTTTATCACAGTGTAGCTTACAAATAGGGGGAAAAGTTTTAATGGGAGCACCATTGCGTTGATTCACACTCTACCACCCTCTTTTCACCCTATAGTAAATCTGCCCCATAAAATGTAGACAAATTCAGCAGATACGTGTTTGCCGCGCGTCAAAAGAGTTTACTATAGGGTGAAAAGAGGGTGGTAGAGTGTGAATCAACGCAATGGTGCTCCCATTAAAACTTTTCCCCCTATTTGTAAGCTACACTGTGATAAAGGAATACGACATACAGTATGGCATGTTTTGCTTTAGAGTCAATGGGACTCATAAAAAAAAATTAAGTTAGTCTGGCAAGATCTATTAAGCATAAAACCATACTGACACAAACTCATAGTATTGTTATTTGCTATGAAGTCCAGTACTCTATCCTTTATTAATCCTTTGAAAAGCTTTCCTACCTCCGACGTCAGACTAACTGGCCTATAGTTTTGAGGCTGAGAACGGGATCCCTTTTTGAATAGCGGCACCGCATTAGCAATTCGACAGTCTTTCAGCACCATGCCAAACCTCAATGAATCCTTAAAAATTAAGTAGAAGAGAGGTTTGGCAATCACAGAGCTAAGCTTTCTAAGTACCCTGGGATGAAACCCATTTGGTCCAGTTTATCTTAACATGTTCTAATCTCTTTTGAATTTCATCATGTGGGAACCATGCATCAGATGTATTATTAGAATTGGGACTATTAATAAGGAAACCTTCATTAGCTGGTTCCTCATTTGTGCAGATAGACAAAAAGTATGCATTCAGAATCTGAGCTTTTTGCTTGTTCTCATCAACCAGCCGACCCCCCCTCTGATAATAAAGGTCCTTTCCCTTCCCGCTTCATTTTTTTACTATTAAAATATTTAAAAAATAAATTTGGATTCTTTTTGCTACTGCAATATCCTTTTCCATATCGATTTTAGCTTGCTTGATAGCATTTTTTCCATGATTTATTGGCCTCCTTGTACATTACCTTATAAATTATTTGGCTAACCCAACTAGCTTGAAAGCCTTAAAAGCATGTCTTTTCTTACCCACCTCAACACCAACACTTCTATTGAAGCAAAAAGGTTTTGCTTTGAAACATCATTCCTTGCTTACAAGGGTAATATACTGACATGTATATTAATTAAGCAGCATTTTAAAGACTTCCCATTTTTGTTCAGTGTTTAACCCTGTGAAAAGCATTTCCCACTTCATATGTTGCCTTTATACTGTCAAAGTTTGCATGCCTGAAATACAGTGTTTTAATTACACCCTTATAGAATTGCATCTGCAACAGAATCTCAAAGGAGACCATTTTTTTGTATTCAAAAGCTTTATTTTTTGGCATGTTTCAAAAGTTACAAATATTCATTTGTACATTTTAACTTTCTATCTACACTGTGAATTACATTATCTTTCCAGATTGATTTCTTTTTAACTTGTGTTAATTAACATCAAATAATAAACCAACTTAATTGATATGATGATATGGGGGTTGGAAGATTGGGGTAGGGTTAGGGTTTATGTATTGATATAATGTTTGGATACAGGTGTATTACTTCTCCTTATAGGCTATTATGGGTATGCAAGGAAGTAATCCATGGTTGCCAGGTCTTAATAAATTTATTTTGATCTCCATTTAAAGAGGACGTTAGTTCCTCCATAATATAAATTTAGTTGGTGCAATTAATCAACTCTTCTACTGTGGGCAGGTTTCGGTCTCTCCAGTGCCTTGGCATTAGAATCTTTGCTGCTAGCAGCAGTTGTAATAAGAGGCTATTTTTACATTTGGATTCATGGGTATCTGTGTAGAACAGTAATATCAATTTGGGAGTCAGAGTTACCTGGCAACCTACGATCTCCTCACATTCTTTTTGTATCTCTCTCCAAAATACATGCATTTTAGTACAATAAAACCATATGTGGGATATAATCCCTGATTCTTGCATACATCTCCAACATTTGTCATCTTGGGTGTGGTGAATTTTAAACAATTTAGTCAGTGTCCTGTACCAGTTTGAGAGGATTTTCTATACATTTCTTGATATTTATTACTTTTAGAGCATTTTGCTGTAAGTCTAAAAGTTTTTTCCCAGTCTTCTTTTTGCAGGTCTATGTTGAGCTGTTCCTTCAAGGATTGTGTGAAAAAGGTAAGTTTGGCTATTTATTTTGGATTATTATTTTATATAGTTTTGATATTATATGGTCTGGAACTTTTTCCATATTGCTCAAATTCCTCAGTCCGGTCTTGTCACAGTCAGCACCCAATACCCGAACAAATGCCAAGCACCCTGGTCTCGGCTCGTGCTTCACCAGTAGTGTGGCCTTTGGCTTCGGGAGGAGCCCTCAGCTACTCAGATGCCACCTGCACTTAAACGAGAGGTACAGGGCAGGAATTCTGGCCAGCAATGGGGCACGACTGTATAGAAAGTCTTTAAGGCCAAAGGTCATGGTACAGACAGGAGTAGATTTGTAGTCAGCCGAGCTGGGTCGAGGGAGGCAGATAGCTAGAATCGTCAGGCAGGCAAGGGTCAAAACAAGGTAATCAATCAGACGAGGGTAAGGCAGAATCGGTAGTCAAATAACAGGCACGGGTCAGGATACAGATATCAGAGTAGTTAAAAGCCAGGCAGGGTCAAACACAGAAATCAGGATCAAACAGATGCTTTACAGCACAGACACAGGGCACCAGGAATAAACCTATCACGGGCAATGTGTGTATGCAGAAGGCCCCTTTAAATATTTAAACTTTGGCGCCATTGCGTGCTGACGTTAAGACGCCATCGCGCCTGCACCAGAAGTGCACACCGCAGGTGCACTAGGAACCGGCATGACAAGAAACTAGGAGCGGCACCACTAGACCACCAGGGTGAGTAACGCTCACAGGTCTCCTGGCTTGTCTTGGTATGGGGTTACTTTGTAGGTAATGTTGGATTTGGTAATACATCCACTGGTCTTTTATATCCCATGTGGTTCGTTTTTCTTCGATTTCATCTGGAGTAGATCCTGTTGCTAGGATGTATTTAAGTTGTAGATTTTTTAGTCCAAAGGCCGCAGACATCCCTTTATCTATTATTGCAGGTTTAAACTCCAGATTTTGTCCAAGGTTTAGTAATGGAGATGGGAATGGAGCCAGTTGATATTGTTGGTTAAATGTGTGCCAGAATTTTTCTAGCGCTGTCGTTTTTTCTTTCATTTTAAGTTCTTCCTGTTTTGAATTGTTCCACATTATGTTTCTGATTGGGTATGTTGTCCAGTTTTCTTCTAGCTCTTTCCACTGTTTAGCTGAATTTCTATTGGTATGCTCAAATAGTTTAGCCAATAGGCATGCTTGGTAGTATGTTACAGTCTGAAAGACCTAGTCCTCCTCTGGCTTTGGTTTGGCACAAAATAGTCCTTTTAAGTCTAGGCTATTTATTTGCCGATACAAATTAATTTATTTTAGCGTTCAGTGATTGAAAGAAGCTCTGTGGTATTGGAACCGATTGTGTTTGGATCAGATATAGAACTTTGGGTAATATATACATTTTCACAATGGATATTCTCTCCGTCCTTGTAAAATGTGTTTTATTCCATTTTTCCAACAGGACACATTACGGTTAGCATCGGCTTGTAGTTATGGGTATAGACATTGTTTAAGTCCTTTGGTATATACCCCCAAGTATTTTATTTTTTCTGTTTGCCAGTGGAATTTAAAGTTTGATTCTAGTTTATGGGTATGGCTTCTGATTTTATAATTTGTCAGTTAACCATAAGTCTTTAGTTCCTTTAATGCATTTGGCATTGATATATGTGGCTGTGTTATTCATAGCATTAAGTCATCTGCAAAAGCAGCTATTTTATATTCCTTTGAGTTTACAGACATGCCCCATACATCCTGGTTATGTCTAATTGCAATTAACAGATGTTCCATACATAAAACATATAATAATAGTGACAGGGGTCACCCCTGTCATGTCCCATTTCTTATTTCAAATGACTCTGATAAAAAAAATTTTTTCCTGGAATATCTTCCCTATACCTGCACCTTCTAATACCAACTTAAGAAAGGTCCAGTTAACTCTGTCAAACGCCTTCTCCGCATCTGTGGAATGGAGCAGAGAAGGTGTCTGACTATGCTTAGCCCAATTGACCAAATGTAGTACTTTCATTGTATTTTCTTTCTATTCTCTTCCTTTTACAAAACCTACTTGATCATCGTGTATCCATCTGAGGAGTAGGTGATTTATTCTTTGTGCTATGAGTGTAGTATATAGTTTTAAGTCTATGTTCAATAGGGAGATGGGCCTATAGCTTCCACATGTAGCTGGATCCTTGCCAGATTTTGGTATGACTGTGATGTGGGCCTCTAAAGCTTATTTATGTAGTGGGTGCATTGTGCTTATTTTGTTTATAAAGTTTAGGAATAGGGGGGTTAGTTGTGAACTGAAGGTTTTATAGAATCATCCTGTGTACCCATCTGTACCTGGAGCTTTATGTATTTTCAGGTTTTTGATAACTTCCACAATTTATCATTTCTGAAACGGGGTGTTCAGTTCTTCAATATCTTTTTCATCTATATGTGAAAGGGGATTTTTTGAAATGCATGCTCTAATTTTTTCCTCTAGGGTATTTTGGCTAATTTTTTGGGGAATATTATACGTCTTGATAATATTGTTTGAACAATTCTGCTATTTTCATGTGTATAACTTGCATATTACCTTGTTGATTTTTAATTTTATGAATATGTGAAGTGTTTAGTCTGACCTTTAATGCATTGGCTAGCATTCTGACCGTTTTTCCCCCCGTATTCATAGTATTTTTGTTTAAGCTTGGTCATTGAATATTTGGTTTGGGAATTTAACAATTGTTTTAGTTCGGTCCATTTCTCTGTCAGGGCTTTTAGGGTGTCTAATTCTAGATTCTTTGTGCGTTTAAGCTCTAAGTATTTAATTTCAGGAGTTTTTCTATATTACTTTGTATTAGTTTTTTTCAAATGACTTTTTTCCTGGAATATCTTCCCTATACCTGCGCCTTCTAATACCAACTTAAGAAAGGTCCAGTTAACTTTGTCGAACGCCTTCTCTGCATCTGTGGAATGGAGCAGAGAAGGTGTCTGACTATGCTTAGCCCAATAGACCAGATGTAGTACTTTCATTGTATTTTCTTGTATTTTCATTGTAACTTCAGCTTCGCACCTTTTTTGTTTATCATTATATTTAAGCAAATAAGTAATTGGGAGATTATGTATTTAGACAGCTGTTCTTGGGCTTGGGGGTGTTTTTTCTGGTGTTTGTCGTGGTCTTCTTCTTGCCTTTCGGGGCCTCTGACCATGTCTCTTTTGGAGGGAGTTGTGTGGGTGTAGGTAATTGAACAAATTTGACCCATTCTGATAGATCAATCTCTTGTGCATTGTAGGCCTTCAAAAATGGCTGAATCTCCTCTGGAGTAGCGAGTGTATGTGTCTTGCCCGCTATTGTAGCTTGTATGCTGAACGGGTATCCCCATCTGAATAGAATTTTTCTTTCTTTCAGGACATTTGTTAGGGGTTTTAGTAGGCATCTTTGCTGCAAAGTATGCATTATGGAGATTTCTGCACTTTCATATTTGAGTGATTTGTGTTGCCTGGCCTTTATGAGAATGTCTTCCTTTACAGTAAAATGTAGCAGACAGCATATAACGTCCCTCGATTTTTCAGAGGGAAGGACCTTAGGTCTTAGTGCTCTATGGATGCGTTCTATATGGATATAGTTATCAAGCGGGAGTTTTAGCACTGTATTAAATATAGACGCCACTGTTTCCTTGGCAAGGTGCTTCTTTCTGAGGCTGTAGAATCGCCATCGGAGTCTGTGTCTTCCCGCCTGCCAGTTCCGCCATTAATCCTGGATCACGCTGTTCACCTTCCTGTTCTATCGGGGACAGGAACTTCTTCAAATGTTTCTGGGATTCGTTAAGTTTTTGCCCTCTTGTGTCCTCTTTCGATCCCTCTTTCATTTTGCCGTGTGTTCCCATTGTCGATGTTTAATAAATATACTTCAGCATATTTCCGCTTGTAAGCAAGGAACGTCATTGTAAAACAAAACATTTTTGGTTCAGTAGAAGTGTTGGTTTTGAGGTGTGTAAGAAAAGACGTGCTTTTAAGGCTTTCAAGTTAGCTGAATCATTTATAAGGTACAAGAAGGCCATATTGTCCATCTATAACTAACCCAGCTGCTTTGTTAAACTTCAGACTGGACCTTCTTCCCTTCCTTTCCCTCTGATGTTGAGGAGCTTCAGTGGGTGGAGGGGGAGCAACAGAAGGACCAGGGTCTACACACTCAGTAGAGCCCCCTAATCAGTGAGGCTGGGCTGCCATCGGGTCCTGGAATCCACAATGGATGGTCACCTTGTCTCCCGCATCTCTACATGAATTTGGGCCATCCACCACCTCATCAAAGCCATCATCATACCCACCCTAAATTGCTTCAGAAATACTCCTATTGTTTATATAAATAAGCTGCTGTGTAGCAATGGGGAAGGCTATTCAAAGGAGAAAAGGCTCTGATTACAAAGCAGATAGCAGACACGCTCTGTAAAACATGTTATCTGTTATCCACTATTTAACCTGTGCCATATAGCCTTTTTTCAATTTCCACCATTGCTACACAGCAGCTTGTTTATACGAACTATAGTTGTGTTTCTGAAGCAAACAGATCAGTTTTACCATGGCAGGCCAACACTACATGATATTTTAATTACTTTAAAACACTTTAATTTTTTTGGTGTTACTGATCCTTTAAGTATTCCATGTTCCAGGATGTTATATTATACAACACCATGGGAGAAATATATTGTCCATCTATAACTAACCCAGCTGCTTTGTTAAACTTCAGACTGGACGTTCTTCCCTTCCTTTCCCTCTTTCCCTCTGATGTTGAGGAGCTTCAGTGGGTGGAGGGGGAGCAACAGAAGGACCAGGGTCTACACACTCAGTAGAGCCCCCTAATCAGTGAGGCTGGGCTGCCATCGGGTCCTGGAATCCACAATGGATGGTCACCTTGTCTCCCGCATCTCTACATGAATTTGGGCCATCCACCACCTCATCAAAGCCATCATCATATCCACGAGCCCCAATTGCACAGCAGATCGATTACCCAGTCACCGTCCTTCCTCCTGTAGTGGTCCCCCAATTGCTGCATATAAATATAGATACATATATTGGACATGTGTTTAAACCATAACAAACAAAAGGTTGTGAAGGCTGCTTTCCTTGTTTTAGGAAAATATGATGGCGCTGGCAAATGGAGGGGGTATATGCAGTACAAATGAAGTGGCTTGGGTGGGGAAGATCTGCCCAACTTATATACATGGTAGGAAAATGTAGGCTTTACATATCCTTCAAGGGTATAAATTAAGTTAAAATAAACAACAATTCCAATAAATCATTAAGTTGAAAACCTACACTACCCTCATAATAAAAAAAGAAGGCCGGCATAAGGGACTAAGTAAAATGTTCTTTGCATCTTTGGTGACACACACAGAAATAAAGGAAGGGGAACATTGATCTTATAGCTGGGGGGCACCACAGGAATCATGGCTGGTGACTGGGTGCGGTGTTTGGCTTGGTGTTCTGTAATGTGAAATATGACATTAGTAATGCTCTAACCAAGTTGAGGAAGCAACTACATTGGTCAGAAACATTGAACAATGTCTGTACCTTGAGCTTCCGGGGCTCTATCAGGATCTTTAGCCTCACCCTCTTCATGGGGTTGCTGAGTGGTGTCATCCCGGTCCTGGTCACTGTTGCAATTATGAATAAAGGTAGCAAAAAGGTATTATACAAAATTGTATGGAATTAGAAGTGTATGTAACCCTTTCTTGGCTGTATTAGAACCAAACCAACTAGCATGAGTAGAGCATGGGCTACATGCGACCCTCTTTCATCAGGTAGGGCTTTCGCTAAGTGGAAATACACGTGTGAGGTAGTTGAACTACAACTCAATACTGCATGGTGTGTAAAATAACAGGTGTTGGACGCCAGGGGTTCTTTGCAAACAAATAGAACAATGTTTATTTACAAGACAGCACCACAGGGTAAATGATACTCACAACACAGTGGATCATATGTAGCTACATGTATGCAGAGGAGTAGCAGGTACAGCAATGGAAAGACTCTCAGGTAGGATTAGTAAGTGGAGTTGATAGGATCACCATCCAGGATATCAGTACCTCATGTGGTCCGGATCCCAACAGCAGATTTGGGTCAGGGGTTAAAGAACTCTTCCTGCAGTCCCTATCAATACTGAGGTCCCTTCACTTCAGGCAAAGTAGAGCCTGGGGGAGAGCTACTCCCTTCTATCCTCCTTGTTGGAGCTTGAGCTGCCCATGCTATCTTTCCTTTCTGAACTCACTTGTTCTAGAAAGTGCTATAACAGAAGTAACTGTCACTAACTAGTCCTCATTCACGGGGTCCCTGTATCCCCGACTTCACTAAAGGTGGATGTCCCTTTAGGGCCGAACGCTTCTGTGGCCTTGTTGACTCCCAGGCTCAGTGGATACACTGCCCAGATCAACTGCTGCAGGCCAAAGAGGAAGTGCCCCTCCCTGCAAGTACTTTTATTACAGCACTGCAGGGGGTGGTCACAACCTGTATCAATAATTGGTTACATGGGATTTAGCCCAGTAACAGGAAAGAGGAAGGTAAGGGTAAGGGAATGAAGTCATAAGGGCCATG
The DNA here is from genome assembly GCA_024363595.1 of Xenopus borealis. Lineage (NCBI taxonomy): Eukaryota > Metazoa > Chordata > Amphibia > Anura > Pipidae > Xenopus > Xenopus borealis. Next base: position 23,376,450 of record CM044438.1, read on the forward strand.
CTACTTATGGGTCCCTACATTCTCCCCTTGGAAAATCCCTTCTGTCCCAGCAAGGGTACACATGGTAAAGAAAACAATAAGAAATGTTCATAACAGTATAACATCCGTTTCTGATAATCTCTCCTGAGATCTATCTGTTACATTGGATCCTGCAAAAGAAATTCAATTTAGTGCAAATTGTTTCAGTTACATTAACCATATACACATTTCATGAGTGTCTGTATCAGAACACTCAGGCACTTGACTTACGAACATGGCACATCCATGGCCCATCAGGAGGTCCAGGCACAAGCTTGGCTGTAAAGAATTTTTGGTTATTTCTTTCAGCATGACAATATCACATTTCCCTTTTTAGTTGAGTCATTCATGAGACCCCACAAACCCATAGCTTTATTTACCCTCACATTCCCCCCCTTCACCCAAGTGTCCAAAGTTTTTAAGAGTCACTTGGGGGTAGAAATGTAGGTGGGTAAGTTACTACTCAGCAAGTAGTTAGAGGTAGAAGGGTTGTGGTGGGCGCAGCAGTTCTTTCTCATGAACCCAACTTTTTACAGAAGTCCTGGACAATGTCCATAAGTCCAGCAAATGGGAAATTTTAACAAATGAAGAAATGAAGAAGGCCCCTAAAACTGGGCATCAATCTTGAAGAGAAGTAAGGTAATCAGTCTCCTTTGCAGAAGTTCCTTGATTCCTTCATGTACAAAGAAAATCCCGGTACACCCGGGGGAAAGAAGTTCAACCCTCCCTAAAGGATGGTGAATGGTGCTCCCTTCCAAGGCAGGATTTGGCAACAGTATCCTTGTAGGATAGATAGTAGTTGGGGTGCGGCTTCTCCACGCAGCCCTCATTAGATACCTGCTCGCTGAGACTAAAATGTCTCTCTTCATGAAACTTTCCACAGCTCTTTACGGAGTGCTTTAGGATGGTACGGCCGTACCACCACTCGTGGGCCACATTGGAGAGGAAGCTCAGGTCACGCTCCCTCTTCGCGGTATTACTGTGGAAGATGCCTCCAGACCCAATTCCTTCCTTGCGGATTAACTCCCCGTAGATCCATTCATCAAGGTGCTTTTCCATGTCATCATAGACCCATTCAGGGGCATAAGGCATATAGTACCCCCATTGGTCATACACTTTGATGTTGATGATGTGCTGGATTCGTGACCCAGTGCGCAGCTTTTTCGGATTAGCATGGCCAGGTGAAACCCAGAAGGTGGTGTCTGAATGCAATGGAATTGGTTTTGGCTGAGTTGAGAAAAATCTAGTTTCCTCCCCGGAGGATAAGGATGTGGGTGGTAAAGGCCCAAAGTCCATTTCAGCCCAATCCGGTTGTAGAGACAACATAGATTCTAAGCTTTCCTCCTCAGAGGAGCAAGAAGCAGAAGCTACAGCATCAAGCAGCTTTGGGGATGATGCAGCTTTAAGACTGGTGGATGGGGTGCGTCCGCGACCCCTACACATGTGGCAGGTTTCCTGATGGGAGATTTTGTATGTAGGTCCCCCTTTACTTCAGGAACAATTTTCTCGTCCCCCCCTTCAGGACTGGTAGGAGTAGGAGAGGAGACTGCCATATTAGTATCAGCAACAAGAGACTGTATATCAGAGGTGCCTGCAGTGGTAAGGGGTGTAGTTGCCATCGCAGCCGCGACATCTGGCATGGGTAGTGGAGCAAGAGCGGGTTTAGGAGTTGTAGTGGATATTACAATAGGACCCAAGGGTTCCTCCAGCTTTAGAAATGGTCCCATCCAATTAGTATGCCCACATTTAGGACAAGATACTCCCACTCTCTTAAAGTCATTGGTTCCTTCTACCCCACACTTCCCACAGTATGGCACAATAATTTTACAGTCAGCGGTGATATGCTTTTCACCAAAAGGGCCCATCCAAAAATACCTTTTTGTTGAAGGTGCTGGAATCGGGTCTTGAAATAAGAAGGATGCGGGTCCTTCTTCAGGGTCAGGCCAGCCATCCCATCCTTGGTCCGCCATCGGATCCTGGTATAATATGGTCCGTATGCGTAGAATGGTGGATGCCAGATCCGCACTTTGTCTGGCCACAGCCATGGACCAGCAGAATTTGCGGGGTTAAACGCCTGGGGTATGTCTGGACAGCCGTCCTATGTGTCCCAGGGGCAAGCGGAGTGAAGCTGGGCAGCACCGCTTGTATAAGAGAGAACAAGGCTAGGTCCCTTTTGCAGCCGCTAGGGTATGTGCCTAAGTAAAGCCGGAGCTACTATGGATGCGTCCGTCCTCCACGAGGTCTCTCTCAAAAATGGCGGCGGTGACGTAACTTCCGGGAGCCGCTCTATGAAATTTCAAAATGGCCGCTGAACTCTCGCGTGACTTGGTGCGCACTAGGGAAATAGGTGAGGCAGCGTGGAGTACCTTTTCCAATATGGCGGCTATGTTACTTCCGGCGGTAAGGTAAACCTTCTTCTCGCCAAAATGTTATAGCAGGCTGGCAGCAATGTGGCACACTTAACCAGCAAAATTTTTACAAGGAGGCACCTGGCTCTATAGGGGAGCGGGAGAGAACCCCAAACCCGAACCCACGGGCAATTATTAGGTTGCAGAAAACCATGTGCCTTTTTCCTATCGCGTCCGGCAATGTACCGGAGTGCTTGTCAGCAAAATTTAAAGAAATATTACACGGCAGTACACGTGTTCAGGCCCCACGTTGGGCGCCAAAAATGTAACCCTTTCTTGGCTGTATTAGAACCAAACCAACTAGCATGAGTAGAGCATGGGCTACATGCGACCCTCTTTCATCAGGTAGGGCTTTCGCTAAGTGGAAATACACGTGTGAGGTAGTTGAACTACAACTCAATACTGCATGGTGTGTAAAATAACAGGTGTTGGACGCCAGGGGTTCTTTGCAAACAAATAGAACAATGTTTATTTACAAGACAGCACCACAGGGTAAATGATACTCACAACACAGTGGATCATATGCAGCTACATGTATGCAGAGGAGTAGCAGGTACAGCAATGGAAAGACTCTCAGGTAGGATTAGTAAGTGGAGTTGATAGGATCACCATCCAGGATATCAGTACCTCATGTGGTCCGGATCCCAACAGCAGATTTGGGTCAGGGGTTAAAGAACTCTTCCTGCAGTCCCTATCAATACTGAGGTCCCTTCACTTCAGGCAAGGTAGAGCCTGGGGGAGAGCTACTCCCTTCTATCCTCCTTGTTGGAGCTTGAGCTGCCTGTGCTATCTTTCCTTTCTGAACTCACTTATTCTAGAAAGTGCTATAACAGAATTTATCTGTCACTAACTAGTCCTCATTCACGGGGTCCCTGTATCCCCGACTTCACTAAAGGTGGCTGTTTCCTTTAGGGCCGAACGCTTCCGGGGCCTTGTTGACTCCCAGGCTCAGTGGAACCTCTGCCCAGATTGACTGCTGCAGGCCAAAGAGGAAGTGCCCCTCCCTGCAAGTACTTTTATTACAGCACTGCAGGGGGTGGTCACAACCTGTATCAATAATTGGTTACATGGGATTTAGCCCAGTAACAGGAAAGAGGAAGGTAAGGGTAAGGGAATGAAGCCATAAGGGCCATGCTACTTATGGGTCCCTACATGTACTTGGCTAGTAGCCTGGTGTAGAGATCTCCCACACACTACATATTTATTTTATTTGGAATGGTTACTGAAATACAGGACAGAAAGACATTGTTTGCAATGATGCAAGCAGGAGAGAATGTACAGTAATATATGACATTACGGCTGCTCTAGGCTCTACATGTGTTGTCTGATACTGATACTGCAGTTAAAGGGGTTGTTCACCTTTGAGTTAAAGGGGTTGTTCACCTTTGAATTAAAGGACCAGTTACATCAAAAACATTTTTACATAAATTTGTTAGTATACAACGAAAACAAAACCCACAAAGACAAATTAAACTTTAAAATAGCAAAACATTGATTGCAGGGGAAGGATCCAGTTTCTGTATAGCAGAATAGCCAAGGAGGAGAAATCAAGCGCTGCAGAATGGATGGTCGCCCTGTCACCTTTTCTGAAGAGGAGGGGAAGTAGAGTTTCTATAAGTTATTTCTTAATAAAGGCTTTGCTATTTTAAAGTTTTCTTGGTGTTTTTTTTTTCATTGTATACCAACAAATTTTTGTCAAAATGTTTTTGATGTTACTGGTCCTTTAAAGGGGTTGTTCACCTTGACATTAACTGTTAGTATGATGTAGAGCGTGATATTCTAAGTCAATTTGCAATTGGTTATCATTTTTTATTATTGGGGGTTTTTGAGTTATTTAGAGTTTATTCAGCAGCTCTCTACTTTTGCAAGTTCAGCAATCTGGATGGTCCAAATTACACTAGCAACCATGCAGTGATTTGAATAAGAGACTGGAATATGAATAGGAGAGGCCTGAACAGAAAGAGTAGGAATAAAAAGTAGCAATAACAACAAATATGTAGCCTTGCAGAGCAATTGTTTTTTATATGGGGTCAGTGATTTGAAAGCTGGAAAGAGTGAAGAAAATAGCAAATAATTCAGAAACTAAAGAAAACAAATAATGAAGACCAATTTAAAAGGTGCTTATAATTAGCCATTCTATTACATACCAAAAGTTAACCTCAACAGAATCAGCCATCACAACATCACCCGGCAGTGCATTCCACAACCTCACTGTCCTGACTGTGAAGAACCACCTAAAGAATAAAAGAAATAATAAAGAAATGTTTGCCATTTTGTCAGTTACAGCTGCACATAAATAACTAGTACATAAACAAACAGTAAAGCTGTAAAGAAGCACAAGAAACTTCTCTAATGCAATACATAAGCAATATTGTACCATAGAAGTGAAATGCTAAAGGGGAAATTATATATTTATGCAAATAATGGGGTATATGGACAAAAGGAGTCAGATATTTGTTTCTATAAAAGTGTACTTACTTCTACAGTCTGTGTCATGGTAGGGTCCTTCCTAGACCTCTTTGCCCATTTTGTCCAGAAGCCGACACTTATAAGGCTTCAGCCTCAGTGGAGCAACACGCCCTGCACCAGTCTTCTGGGCTTTAGCTCTCCTGGCAGATAAATTTGCCCTTAGCCAACGCTTAATGTCACTGAAGCGCTTGTACACAGTGGGGCAATCCATATGTATATCGCCTACAGTGTTCACTTTGTCCTTTAAAATGGCCACTGGAGGACTTCCTGTGTGAAAAAAATGACAAAAATGAAGTGGGGCATAAAACTTCAAATGGATCGATTTGAATTAAAGCTGGGCAAGGTCAACTTCGATCATATTAGACTATGTGCTACGATCAAAACTTTGAATTGAATTATATTTGAAGTCCATCAAATACAAGCTATTCGACTGAAGACTCAAAATTCAATTACCTTGATAAATATGTGAATAATCAATTTTTTTTAAAAAAAATTTGAAGTTGACGTAAATCGAAGTTGACTGTACTTGAAATTCGGCTCTTAATAAAATCTGCCCTTAGATTTATCAAGGTCTAATTGAAAATTCTAAGTAAAAAAATTAGAATTTTGAGTTATTTTTGTGCAGTTCAACTAGGGAATAGTCCAAATTCACAAAAAAAATTGAAAATTCATATTTGAAATTTATCATGTACTGTCTCTTTAAAAATTCGACCAATTACCAATGTAAAACTTGCCGAATTGCTGTTTTAGCCTATTACTGGACCTCCTAAAACCGATCTGGAGTAAACTAAAAATTTATATTGAATTTAAGAGATATGGACATCAGAAAATAACTTTTAATTATCTATCATAATTATAGCCCACTTCTGCTATTGCATGAGATCTAACACGCATATAGTTGCATGTGGTGCTACCAGCGCTGCTCCAGCCATGAGGCAAGTAGAGAATCTTGCCTCAGTCGGCACGGAGCAGCCAGTTACCAGGGGCGGCAAAAAGACGCCTCTGACAACTTTAAGAGCCGAATTTCAGGAGTCCTGAGCCACCGCTATATGAGAGATTAGGTACACTTTAAAATGGTGTGCCTCCACCCAGGGTCAGGAGAGACTGAACTGTAATACCCCTCCCTGGGAACTTGACTTGCTTCACAACTCAGTGGAAAGGTTGACCCCCTTTCCTTCCGCACCCTAAAGAGAGTACACTTTTCTGCCACTGGGGTTCCCTAACAACTTTCCCACACAGAAACTCTGGGAACATGCACACTTTACTTGTACTATGCTGCTTCTCTCTCCCAGCAGAATTTCCTTTTTTCCCCAGCTTTTTTTTCATATTGTATGGATGTTCATTAAATTAAATAATAAAAATAATCATAACCATTGAGCATTTGCACAAACATAATGGTGATACCTTTAACATTTCTATTCAAAATTATCCTATTTGACTGATCACATAAGTTAGTGGATCTCAACAGCAGACACTTAAGTACAAAGTAAACAGTGAAGGCAAAGCCTGACGTATAGGATCAATATAAATGCATATTCTGCATATTCTGAATATGCATATATTTGCACTCCTTAAGCCCAATTGAAATAAACCCGGATGCTAGTTGAAAATAATGAACAAACAAATGGAAGATAACAGCACTCAAGGGGTTCAAATAAAAAGTGGGTTTATTGTGTCCGACGTTTCAGTTCCTATTGGAACTTTCCATGAAGAAAGTTCCAATAGGAACTGAAACGTTGGACACAATAAACCCTGCAGGCCAGCAGACAGGACCTCCCACCAATTGTTCAAAGGTTCCCCTTCCTCTCCACCCACTATTATCCATATAAAAGCTGTCCCTGTTGGGTGGGAAACTCCCTGGTGAATGCTGCAATGGAAGTGACCAGGAAACAGAAATTACAGTATGTATTAAACAATTTCCTGTTTTCCCCAGTCACCATGGTCAGCATTAACCAAATGGGAACTCCCAGAGCTTCAAATAGAGGGTGGGACAAAATGTAATTTCAGCAGAACTTTTAATCAGTAGAATATGCTACAGACTGCAACACTTTTTCTCCCAAATTTAGCTTCTTGGGAATACGAAACATCTAACTTAAAATGTTTCACAAAAGACAACCATCTTGCAGATGCTTTTTGGAGACTCCTTGACTTGTGCCGCCCAGGAACTTGCCAATGCCCTGGTAGAATGAGCCTTCAATCCTTTGGAGACCTTCCTACCTGCCACATTGTATACTTTAGCAATAGCTGCCACAATCCAGGAGCTAATTGTTCTCAGTTGGAGCTTACCCTTTCCTGGAACCATTGGGAATTATGAATAATCACTCTGACTTCAAATCAAGTAAATTTTGATGGCTCTCACTAAGTCTAGAGTGTGAAATACTGCTTCTTGCGTAGATGTAGGACACAGAAGAAAAGGAAGGCAGGATTACCTCCAAATCCATATGGAACTATGAGTTGACTTTTGGCAGGAACTCAAATGCAGGTTTCAACACTACTCTGTCTTCAAATAACACTGTATCTCGTTCTGATGCTGCTATTGGCAATATTTCCCCCACTCTACAGACCGAAGTTATTGCCACCAAGATTATCACCTTCAATGTCAAGATTCCATACAGTAGACTCATTCAATGGCTCAAATGGTGTAGTCGTCAAAACCTTTAGCATGAAGGGAAGATCCCACGGTGGAAGACAATTTTCCTCCATCGGTCTAACTCTCATCAGAGCATTAAAGAAACTTTGCACCAATGGTCTTCTGCCCAAGTCTTCCCAATTAGAGCTGAAATAGCTGATACGTGGCCATTTAGTGTATTACAATGCAATTTAATTTCAAATCCTGAGAACAAAAATTCCAATACAACTGAATGTGATGGAGACAAAGGGTCCCCTTTTTCATCCTTGACAAAGTCCACAAACGTTCCCCATACTTTGTAACATTGTCCGGAAGTGGTAATTTTCCTTGATTTTAGCAATAAATCAATCTCTCCCTCTCAACCGCCAGGCCATCAAAAACAAATGATTGTGCCCCTAGATCTGCACTGATCCCTGTGACAGCCAACCTGGAAAATTCCGAATTCAAATTGGTTTCTCTAAGGTCAATCTTTGCATGAGAGTAAACCCATGGCCTCCTGGGCCAGAAGGTAACTATCATGATTGCTTCTGCTTTGTCTCTTTATTTGCTTCTGCTTTGTCTCTCTTTATTTTCTTCAATGCCTTCCAAATTAAAGGGAATGGCAGACCAACTCTGTCTTCAATCATCTATTGCCCATGTCTTCTTGCAGGGGAACACTGAAATGAATCGAAGACATTTCCTGTTTTGTACAGATGCCATAACATCTGTCCCTGGATTAACCCACTTTTCTTTGAATATGTCATTGTGTAGACTCCACCCTCCTGGATCTATCACTGCCCGACTTAGGAAGTCTGCTTTCCAATTTTCTCTTCCTGGCAGATGAATTGAGTTTAATCCTTCCAACCAGTTTTGGCCCAATGAAACAGAGGCTTCACTTCTTCTATCAGAGTTAAACTCCTGGTGCCTCCTGGTTTCACTATATAGGCAACCACTGTTGTGTTGTCTGTCATAACCTTTACTTCTCTGCCCTTAGTAGATGTGAAAAAGAAAGAAGAGCTTGCTGTCTGGGTAGGCCTAGTAGGCACCCTAGGGGAATAGTAGGGACCAAGTAGGAAGCCCAGGGGTTAAAGGGTCCAGTAGCGCAGCACAGGCAAGGATCAGGCAGAAGGTTGTATTAGCAGGAACAAAACAATACAAAGTCCAGGAAACAGGATCAAAAATACACCCAGGAACAATAGCAATTGAATACTATCATTGGGCGCCATAATGGCGTCCAAGCCCCTTTAAATATTAAAATTTCACGCCAAAACCCGGGCGCGATGTGATGACATCACTATCCGGCACCGCTATCCATGTGGCGGCTATGGGCGCCGCCATTGTGGATGCGACACTGGATGCGAGAGGACGCGCCGCCCGGAGCTATAGGTAAGCCTCCGGACGGTGTGATCCTGACATTTGCTTTATGGCTCTTAATTACAAAATATTTGAAGACACGATCCCTCCTCTCCAAGTGGCTTGTACAAACTTTTCGCCTATGTGGGCGCATCGTTGGTCACTACCACCCCCTCTGGTTCTTCCAAAGAAATCCCTCTCTTTCCAGATTTCCTTGGTTGCATTACCAAGACAGGGTTCTTTTGACCTCCTGTGGTACTACTACCTTTTCCTGTAAATTTAAGTGAGCATGTTTCACTTTCCTCAGAAGAAATGACTACAAGGGTCTTAAGTGCCATCTTGACCACTTCACTATTTGGATAGTTGCTGACATGGACTCCAGTACTTTCAGGCATTGTTGAACAGAGACTGTCCTCCTTTTGAAATCTTTTATTAGACCGATCATCTTCAGCTGTCTGTTTACTGGTAGACTGACCAAATTTCTATCTGTTCTGAAAGAAAGCCCCCAAATAGTGTAGAGTTTTGAGTGGGAACCAAAGTGCTTTTTCTTGGTTTATTACCCACCCATGGGCTTGCAAAAATGTCTTTGCTCTTGTAGTAGTATGACCTACATTTCGGCTTCTGCACTTGAGTTTGCCACCACCAGAATATCATCCAAGTAATGGTACACTGATAACCCCTCTTGGGGTACTGGGATAGACCAAATGGCAGGCATCTGAACTGCACATGCCTGTTGTCTACAAAAAACCAGAGATACAGTACTTGGGGGCAAATCCACTAAGATCCGAAAATTCGCTAGAGTTGGCTTCGATAGCGTTCACTGCACTTCGGCAGATGAATTTTCGTCAGCGATACGCAAATTTACTAAAGTGCGAAGTTACGTTCAGGTCGGTGAATGGTAGCGTAGTTGCGCTAGTGTTACTTCGCCTGGCAAAGCGCAGTTACGCTAGCGATGCCTATTTTGCATGCGGCGGGAACTTAAGCGTATAATAGAAGTATATGTTACAGCCACTACATTACACTACACAAGCACAGGAAACCTTTAATAAATAAAATAAAGTTGTGCCCCCTATATAGTTGTGTTGCCATATGTTAGGAAATGTAGGGGGGAAGGAGGGTAACCCCCCCCAAAAAAACCGATCTTTTTCAGACTATCACCTACAATGATAAAACACGCCAGTGTTTTTTGAGACTTTTTTTTTTCAAACTCCTATCAATTGTATTGAACTTCGCCTGGTCTGACCAGGCGAAGTAAAGTCTAGCGTAAGTGGTAACGTTCAGGAAAAAGTTGATCTTTGTGAATTTGCATAATTACAATCCTTCGTCAATGCGCAACTTCGCCTGGCGTAAGGGTGCGAAGTTGCGCAAGTCTATCTACATAGCTAGCGAAAATTCGCCAAAGTCGGTGTTAGTGAATTTGCGAAATGACGTCATGCTGGCGAATTAGCGCTAGCTTTAGACGCTTCGCACTATAGTGAATTTGGGCCTTACTGTGTACTTGTGCTAACGGTACACAAAAATAAGCATCCTTTAAATCTATGCTTGTTAACCAATCTCCCACTGAGACTGCTTACATAATGGATGCCAAAGATTCCATCTTGAATATTCTTGCTTGCACAAATTCGTTCAATCTTCTTATGTCTAGTACTGGTCTTAATGTCCCTGATGATTTCTTTATCAGAAAAAGTTTTGAATAAAACCTTGTCTATCTTTCTTGGGGAGTTACTGTTTCTATTAGTCCCAACCCGAATAACTGGTTCAAGTATTCTTGAACAATATTTTCTGGGTACCGACTTGAACTCCAGGAAAAATCCGGATTCTATTACCTACTGTACCCATCTGTCTTGAATAGTTGTGGCCCAGATATGAGAAAATTTGGCTAACCTGCTGCCCACCATGTTCTGGGCCCTGACACCCTCATTGTTGACTGGAAGTGGAAGGGGTGGAAGAAAAAAATCCTCTGGAACTTGGCCAACTTGATCTCCAGGAGGATTGGCTAGAGTATTTTCTTCCTGGCTTCTATTGTCTGGAAGTTCTAAATGATTTTTGCTTGGCTTTGTTGTAGCCTGAATCATAGTGGGCCTTCTTGGCTTGATTTTCCTGAGGCAGGAAAACACTTTTGCCTTCCGAAACCTTCTTTATAATAGCATCAAGCTTCTCCCAAATAGTATCTCTCCTTACCTTCGAAAGGTAACTGACAAAGGTTAACTTTTGATGAAGAGCTAGTGTAGGGAGAGAGCTGTAAGTGATTTGAGGGACAGTTGATAGTAAGTTT
>CM044438.1:23395142-23486128 GCA_024363595.1 Xenopus borealis
TTACAATAAATACATTTTTATTCTACATAAGACCTGAGAGTGCGGACCTTTTCTTCTGGAGATATATATATATATATATATATATTTATATTTGTATGCGCTTTATGTACTGTATATGGGTGTGCACAGAAAAAGATGTAATAAACTCTTTTACTATTATATTGTACTATATTCTTTTTTATATACTCAAATTTATTATATAACTCGAAAGTATCATTCCTCCAAATTAGGGGTTTTAATACAAAATTGTTTAAAATTGTTATATTAGATACTGTATGTATCATGTAGAGACCCTAAAATATGAATAATGCTTTACATTTATCAAGCATGGTACCTAAGTTTCTCCAAGCCAAACCACACAATGCTCATTTTATCGTCCCCAAATACATAGTGGTCCATGGTTAGAAAACCTGGAATGGAAATCTGGAATGTTTGTGACAAATGTTTTCCAGTTATTGATGTTTTCTGGATGATGGTCTTCTGAATGTCACAATCGCCACCCGGAGCTCTTCCAGGAGCTCTGGGCAGCACGTTCTGTATTGCCGGTGTCGCTCCCACAATGGCGGCGCCCATGGCCGCCACATGGGTTGCGGCGCCGGCACAATGACACCACATCGCCGCAACAGGTGCGTCACGGCGTCTGCGCCTTTGGCGCCAAATTCAAAAGTAAAAGGACGCCGGTGGCCCAAGTATAGCTTTAGCTAATCATCCCTGGGATTGCTTTATTGATCTCTGGAATGGTGTTCATCTGATTCAGATGCCCTCTCCGCTACGGGCATTTGCTATTGACGACAGACCATTGTCTTCTGATTTAATTTCCCAAACTATGAGGGAGTTACCCGTGAAGATTGGGACTTTACATTATGAAAAACTGTCTTTTCTGATTATCTCCTGTCCTTCCTTTCATTTTGTGCTGGGATTACCCTGGTTGCGACACCATAATCCCTCCATTGATTGGTCCTCCGGTCAAATCTCTCGTTAAGAGTCTTAATGCCAAGATCACTGTTTGTGGACTTCTCCTCTCCACCGGGTAGCCATCTCTTCTATGGAGCTTCAATGATTACCACCTATCTATCGAGAATTCTCTGATGTTTTCTGCAAGAAATCAGCAGAATACCTTCCTCCTTATTGACAGTATGACTGTCCTATCGACCTCCTTCCTGGTACTATGCCGCCCCGTGGTGATTTACCCCTTGTCTCCTGCAGAGACCTCAGCTATGAAAGAGTATATTCAAGAAAATCTCCAGTGAGGTTTCATCCGTCCTTCTACCTCTCAAGCAGGGGCCGACTTCTTCTGGAAAAGAAAGACGGCGGCTTACGTCCCTGCTTTGACTATCGGGGGCTTAATAAAATTACTGTTAAAAACAGATATCCCTTGCCCCTAATCTCTGAACTTTTTGACCAATTTAAAAGGGGCTAAAGGCTTTACCAAATTTTATCTCCGCGGGGCGTATAACCTTATCAGAATCCGGGAAGTTGATGAATGGAAGACAGCATTCAATACTTGAAATGGGCATTATGAATACCTCGTAACACCCTTGCGCTCACCCTGGTGGTCTAGCGGTTGCCCCTCGAGCACACAGGAGCGCCCGCCGTGCCTCTGGCGGGGACGCTCGCCGCGTGCATCTTCTTCCTTCAGGCGCCGGCTCCTTAGTGCGCACCGCACGTGCACTTCCGGGTTTTGTAGGCGCATGCGCTCTGGCGTGATTACGTCAGCACGCAATGGCGCGAAATTCAAACTGTATTTAAAGGGAGTTGTTAGGTTCTATTAGTTAGTTCCTGGGTGCTATTACTACTGTTTCCTGTGTGTTCTCCTGACCCTTGCTTTGCCTGACTATTCTGATATCTCCAATCCTGACCTCTTGCATGTCCACTGACTATTCTGATATCTCCAATCCTGACCTCTTGCCTGTCCCCTGATTATTCTTCATTCGCTAATCCTGATTTCGGCCTGTCTGACTATTCTATTCCGCTTGTGCTGGTCCGGCCCGCCTGTTCCACTTGGTGGTATTCTTCAACCCAGTATCATTCGTGAGACGATCGTGCCCCTGTGCTACCCAGAACTCTTAGCTTTGCACCTCTCGATAAGTCCAGGTGGCATCTGAGTAAGCTGAGGGCTCCTCCTGAGGCCAAAGGCGGTCACTTAACTGGTGAAGCCGAGCTGAGACCAAGGTGCTTAGCAACTGTTCTGGTATTGGGTGCCGTTCGTGACAACCCTTTGGTCTTTGCAATGCCCCCGCTGTTTTTCAAGAATTTGTGAACGACATCTTCCGAGACCTTCTGAGGAAGTCAGTAGTTGTATATCTGGACGATATTATATTATTATATTCTCCCAAGACTTGGAAAGTCATCATTGTCAAGTGCGGAAAGTTCTCTCTCGCCTAAGAGAAAATTCCCTCTTCGCCAAGTTGGAGAAATGTCTCTTTGAGGTTTCTAAGATTCCTTTCCTCGGCTATATCATTTCCCCTGAGAGGTTTGAGATAGATCCTGCCAAGGTCTCTGCCATCCAGAAGTGGCCACTTCCTTTAAGCCCCAAGGCCATCCAAAGATTTGTTGGCTACATCCCTGTGCTTACTCCTCTAAGATGTTTTCCCCTGCAGAACAGAACTATGACATTGGGAATCGTGAACTCGTTGCAGTCAAGCTTTCACTTGAGGAGTGACGTCACCTCTTGGAGGGTGCTCCTCATCCAATCACGATCTATACTGATCATAAGTACTTAGAATCTATCCATTCTCTTAAGAGATTAAATCCCCGACAAGTAAGATGGACTCTGTTCTTCTCCCATTTCAATTTTGTTCCAAGCTACCGACCTGGGACCAAGAATCGGAAGGCAGAAGCTTTATCTTGAAGTTTATTCCTGTGGATCGTCATCCTGAGGAGCAAGTTCCAATAATTCTTTCTTCAAGAATCATTGCTTCTTTACTTCCTCAATTTGCTAAAGAAATCCTATCCACTCAGTCGACCGCTCATTGCTCAAACAGGCCGTCCATCCTGGTCCTGAAAAGACTCTTGAACTTTTACGACCCCCTAGTCTGGTGGCCCACTATTCGTTAAGAAAAAAAAACTTTGTTTCTGCCTGCACAATTTGTGCCACCACTAAATCTAGTCATTCTCGCCCCAGTGGGCTATTACATCCACTACACATTCCTTCTCGTCCATGGACTCATTTAGGTATAGAATTTATTGTTGAATTGCCACCCTCTAATGGATATACTGTCATCTGGGTAGTGATTGATCGCTTTAGCAAAATGGCGCACTTTATCCCTTTACGGAAACTTCCTTCCGCACTTGAATTATCCCAACTTTTTATTCAATATATTTTTCGATTACATGGCCTTCCTGTGGAAATTGTCTCTGACAGAGGTTCCCAATTTGTTTCCAGGTTATGGCGTTCTTTATACAAAGCTCTGGGTATCTCTCTTCATTTTTCCTCTGCTTATCACCCCCAAACCAATGGGGCAGCGGAGCGAGTAAACCAAGCCCTAGAACAATTCCTGAGGAATCATGTCTCCTTCTGTCAAGACGACTGGTCTGATATCCTTCCGTGAGCAGAATTCGCTCATAATAATGCCAGTCACACTTCTACTGGAAGATCTCCTTTTTTATCAGTGTATGGTCAGCATCCGTTAGCCTTTCCACAGGACTTCCTACTTTCTGATGTCCCAGCCGCTGATGATCATGTGGCTCATATGTCTGTCACCTGGGCTGCAACCAAGTCCAATTTAGAAAAGAGCACTTTAGTGCATAAGACTTTTGCTGATCGAAGAAAGAAGTCTCCTCATCTGTACAAGGTTGGCGATAATGTTTGTCTGAACATCCCCTCCTCCAAGTTGGGTACTAGGTTCATCGGTCCTTATTCTATCTCCGAGATCATCAACCCAGTGGCTGTTCGTCTCGAACTTCCTCCTGAGATGCGGATTCCTAACGTTTTTCATGTCTCCTTGGTGAACCCAGTTGTTTCTAATCGCTTCTCTTCAATTCAGTCACCCCCTTCTGCTGTCTCAGTGGATGGCCAACTGGAATATGAAGTGGACATGATCCTTGACTCCAAACTCTCCACAGGGTCTCTTCAATATCTCATCCAGTGGAAGGGCTATGTTCCTGAAGAATGTTCTTGGGAGAAACTATCTGATGTCCATGCTCCCCGCCTGGTGAGGGAATTCCATGCCAAGTTTCCCCAGAAGCCCAGACTTGGTGGTCCTGTGGCCCCCCCTATCACAATCACAATCTTCCAGGAGCTCCGGGTGGTGCGTCCTGTATTGCCGGCGTCGATCCCACAATGGCAGTGCCCATGGCCACCACGTGAGTTGTGGCGCAGACGCAATGACGCCAAATTCAAAAATAAAAGGATGCCGGAGACCTGGGTTCAATGCCCAAGTATAGCTTTAGCTAATTATCCCTGGGATTGCTCCTAAATTACTTCTTTATTGATTTCTGGACTTTTGACCTTTGCCTGAACCTAACCTTGCTATTTGCCACCTGCCTATTGACCCTTTGCCTGGATATTGATTCTGAATATTGCCTAAACCTTTACTGTACATTGCATTGGAATTTAACCCTATTGCTTCCTCCTTGGTCCTGACTAAACTCCCACTGGGAGCCGATAGGCCCCACTGACACTGAATGATAGACCCCTTACCTGTTATAAATTGCAATTCAGGTGAATTCAAAATGAGTAAATATGGATTTCTAGTATTCGTGAACAACAATCCTGTCTAACCAGAGTGTATTATAAAACATAATTTTTGTGATAGACAATGCTACAACCAAATATATGCAACACATAGAGCTAGGGATGGGCGAATTTATTCGCCAGCCGCGAATTTCGCTAGAAATTCTAAAAAAATTTAGCGAAGCGAATCTGGATAGATTCGCCCATCACTAATCAGAGCACATAAATATGTATCAACTGTAATTATTACATTTTGGGGCAGATTTAGGAAAATTGAGGAGCTGTGATTTGAAGAGGTGATAGAGCTCAGTGCTGCAGTTGAACCATGCTGAGCTCAGCCACCTAATCGGTCAAAGCTGTTTGACTACTCAGTGTTCTGTCTCAGCATCGGTTGTACAGGCCACAAGCTCCTTGTAGGCCCAGTCTGTAAAGAATGATCGCCTTGACAGATATCTTACTCAATGAATAAAGACTCCAGAAATGTTTTCCAATGCTTCTTTATGCTTCAAGGTAGGAAATAAACATAGAGGTCTTTTCCATAGGTAAATTTATAATGGAGTTATACGGGTTACACACACTTCAGTCTCTTCATAACACACTAAATCTAAGGGGGAGTTACAACAGGAAAGGGAGGGCGGGAGCTACCATCTAGCAAGAAACAGCAGGGGTGAAAGGATAATACCAAATACCATTATAACATAACATGAAACAGCAACTCCTAGAAAGTAAAAAATCTGCATGGCAGAACTCTCAGAGCAGTTGAACACATTCTAATGAACTGTCACAATTATTAAACCTCAATCAGCCTATTATAAAATATTTCTGACTGACCAGAAAATGTTTCTGTGGGGAAAAATACTGAACTGCAGGGAAGCCTTCAGAATTATAAAGCTGCCTCTTTATTGATAGCATTCTATTTTGAAATTTTGAATTATATGTCTTCAACTCTGTTGAAGATGCAATAGAATCACTCAATTTAAAAAAAAAAATTGTTTCAATGGTGTTCAAAATATCTGAAACACTAAAACAGAAAATATACAAGAGGCTGCAAGGCTCCTTTATAAACATGGTGAAATGTACAAAGTGCAAAATTCAGATGAAAATTGCAATGACTTTTCAATGTAATCCATTGTACTTACAGTAGAATGCAGGCGATGCACTAATATATACACAAATTAGCATTCATTTTAGGAATGGTCTTAAGGGGTTATGTAATAAAAGGTGCACAGTTTTCATCAGGTATAATCACTGTGGGTAATTGCTCATTACAGCAGGTACTGTTTCCCTGTACAGCAACTGGTAAGTTTCTCCAGAGTCAGGATGTTGTCCAGTTTAGCCTTTGTTAACTGAACATCTAGGGAGGATGTTTTCCACGCCTTGGCAATTGTTTGCTTTGCTGCTGAAAATATTTGGGTGATCAGATTCCTTGTGTATTTATTTCCTCCAGCTGTGCACTTGTTGATTAGGGCTTTCGCTGGGTCTTTTTTTAATGAAAGTCCTGTGACATTGTCGATTAGGGCATACATTTGTGTCCAGAATCTTACTGCTTTTGGGCACTCCCACCATATATGTAAAAATGTGCCATTGTGGCCTCAGTTCCTGAAGCAAAGTGGAGAAGTGGTGGGGTACCACTTAGCTAGGGACCAAGTACTTTTTGTGATGTTTCCTGTATGGAGACATTGATGGAGCATTGTTTAGAGCCTTTGATTATGTCTCTCCATGTATCGGTGTCATAGCAGACTCGTAGGTCCCTTTCCCATCTCTGGACAAAAGGTAACTCTTTTATGGTCGCTGAATGTACCATGTGGACATATAGCTTTGAGATGGATTTCTTTTGTGGAAGAATTTGTAGACACATTAATTCAAAGGTGGTTGGGCGTGGGAATGTGCTCTGTTTCCACAATGTTTGTATATAGTGTCTTATTTGTAGATAACGGTATGTTTCCTGGGGGGAATATTGTATTGGTCCAGTTGTTGCTCTGAGATCAGCGATGAGTTTTCCGTGAGTGAATATATAGTGTCCAAGTTGTTCTGTTTCCACCATAAAAAGTTTCCTTGAGAATGTCCAGGGATAAAGTTTGGGTTAGATATTATACTCGATGCTGGCTTATGTGATGAGATAAATTTAAATTTGAGCCCAGTTCTTCGCCATAGTTGTAGAGAATGCATTATAATTTGATTTGTTTGGTTTTGTGATAGATATTTATCCCACAACAAATTCCGTGTGAATTTACAATTTATAATATCATGCTCTATTTTGACCCATGGGGGGGTTCTTTACCACCTTGCCATGCTGTCAACTGACTCAATTGAGCTGCTATGTAGTAGAATTGTAGGTTGGGGATGCCCAGTCCCCCTTTCATTCTACTCCTAGTAGCTGTAGAGAAATGGAGTCTGGCTCTTTTATTATCCCAAACAAACTTATTAAAAGTTTTCTGCAAATGTGTTAACATGCCCTCTGGAGGGTTCTAAATAAATAAAGTAACTGTGGGAGGGCAGTTATTTTGAGGGCATTTACCCTTCCTAGCCAGGATAGGCGTAGTTTAGACCAGGAGGAAATCATATTTTTTGCTTAATACGTTTATAGTTTCCTGGGGCAAGAGATCCATAATCTTTGTGAATATTCACACCTAAATATTTAATGCATTCAATTTGCCATTTAAACTGGAAGTTGATATCAAGTAGTTTTACTACGTTATTGGGTAAGGTTAGGTTTAGTGCCTCTGTTTTAGTTGGATTGGATTTTAGGCTTGATAGGGAGGTGAACTCACTTAATAAATCAAATAGGTAAGGCAAAGAAGTCATCGGGTGTGATAATGTCATTAAAATATCATCTGCATATAACATGCAGCGGTAGTCATTTGAACCTATCTTGATGCCTGATATCATATTGTGGTTTCTGATTGCAATTGCCAGTGGTTCCCATATACTGTAATTAACCCAGGCTTTTGGAGAGTTATATAGGGCATCTATTGCCTTAATAAATTGGGGCGGAAAACCAAATCTATCGAGAGTGATAAACAAGTATTTCCAGGAAATTGTGTCGAACGCATTCTCCAGGTCTATTGCTAGAAGCATGGAGGGAATGTTGTGGGATTTGGCATAACTAATTAGATTAAGGGCTCTTCGGGTGTTATTTGCGGCTTGGCGACCTAGTATAAATCCAGATTGATCTTTATGTATCAGGACATGCAAAAATGTATTTAATCTAGGGTGGAAATTTTTACACTCTGAAGTGTCTTTGTCGGGCTTGGGTATCACTGCTTTTTGGGCCAATAAGGATTCTGGGTCACATTTTCCTGTTTTTTGCGTTATGTCATTGAACATGGCTTGAAGCCGTGTGTATAGTTTAGGGGCAAACATCTTATAATATTTTCCAGTGAAGCCATCAGGTCCCGGGACTTTACCTTGAGACTTTGTATAGTGTTTTTGATTTCATCCATTTCAATTGGGTCTGCAATCGTGGTTATTTGTTGTGGAGATAGCTGTGGTAATTTTATTTTGTTAAAGAAACCATCTATTTCTTCCTGAGAGGGGTCTTTTTGTTTAGAGTAAAGAGTTTGATAAAAGTGGGTAAATTCCTGAACTATACGAGTTGGGTTTGCCGTAAGTGGACCTGATGCTGTTTTAATTTGGGTAAAGGGATATTGTATATATTCATTATTTAGGCGTCTAGCTAACATGGTGTCTGCTTTATTTGATTTTTGAAAATATTTTTGTTTCGCACATTGCAATTTCTGGATTTCTTTTTCCGTTAATAGTAAGTTTATTTTCATTCTTAGAGATTCAATTTGGCGTCTGAGGAGAGTATCCTTCGAACTTGCTTTGTGTCTGTCTTCCAGAGATTGCAAGTGGGTCATTTTTTGTTCTAATTTTTGTTCTCTCACTTTTTTCAGTTTAGATTTGAGTTGTATTAGAATTCCTCTTATGTATGCTTTATGCGCTGCCCATAAAGTAAAATTACTTACATCTGAGGTACTATTGGAACTGAAATAGTTGTCTAGTTCTTTACTTACAATTTCATAAGTTGCTGGGTGAGATAGGAGAGAGTCATCCAATCTCCATTTAATTTCTGATGGTTTGTTTAAAATTCCTGATAAACGTAAGGAAACCATTGAGTGGTCAGACCAGGCACATGATTTTATATCTGAGTGCTGGATTAGTGGTATTGTGGGTTTATGTAGGAAAAACATATCAATGCGGGGATGTGAGTTAATTGGGGAAGAGTAAAAGCTATAGTCCCTTTTGTATGGATGATATTCCCTCCATGCGTCTACCCACAGAAATCATTGCATGAGTTTAGCAAATTTACTTTTGTTGTTTCTGCTATGGCTTACAGCTTGGGGTTGTCTGTTTAGAGAGGGATTCATTACTTCATTAAAATCGCCAGCTAGTATCACTGGCCCTCTACTCTCTTCCTCCAGGAGTCTCAGGAAATGGTTATAGAATTCAATTTGGTTTTCATTAGGGCCATAGACCACTGCAAGTGTAACATGCTCATCTTGGAGTTAGCTGACTAGAATTAAATATCTGCCTTCTAAGTCTATTTTTAGTGATGGGCGAAACGGCCGGGTTTCGCTTCGCCGAAACGAGTCGCGCGTCAAAAACGCGTCATTTCCGACGCGTCGCGTCATTTTCGGCGTGCGTCGTGTCGTTTTCGTTTTTGACGCGCGACTCGGTTTTGAGTGGCAAATTTTTTTGGGCTAATTTTTTGGGCAGTTTCGCGAATTTATTCGCCAGCGGCGAATCGCGGGAATTCGCCGCGAATTCGCCCCTGGCGAATAAATTCGCCCATCACTATCTATTTTAGATGTGTGTAGCTTAAAGTTGACGCGTTTATGGAAGCATATGGCAACTCCCCTGTGTTTTTTGTCAGCCGAGGCTAGATATGCCTGTGGGTAGGCTGGGTGTATGAGTTTTGGGGCTGAAGTTTTCGAAAAATTAGTCTCCTGGAGGAAGAGGATGTCCGCTTGCATCCTAATATATTGCCTCATTGCTACTGACCTCATAGAGGGTAAGTTAAGGTCTTATATCTGTTGCTTATTCTATTTTACTACCCTTGTTTGTCTTCTTGCATCTTAACATAAACATTAAAACTTTGTGAACAAAGAAGAAAAACCAGCTATAACATGGTATAAACAACATTTAACTCTGCGATGTAATTACCGCAACAATAGGAAGTGGATGCCAAGCACCGACCTAGTTGAGTAGGTGGAAGTTAGGGTCACCAATGGGGGGGTGATATCTTGGGAGGACTCTATTGTTAGTGGTTTGCGTCCAAAAGGCAAACATGGGTTTAAACATTATTCTGTCTAGTAGACAGGATGTCGTTCCCATGCGGTCTGTTGGGCCGAGTTCCATTAGGGTAGAGATGAGTCTCTCTGCAGATCTCCCGCGGAAGGCTAGAGTGCTGGGGGTGCTCCAGACTCAATTATGCCAAGGCGTGTAAGTAGAGCAGTGCCTTCTTGTGGGGAGGAAATGGTATACGGTTTATTATGGTTAAAGAAGCCAAGTCTGCATATATAGCATATTTATGGCCTTTATATTCCAAATCTGCGGCCTCCCTGGTAGCGCTCATGATCGCTTCTTTTGTGGTAAAGTAATGGACTCTGGCAATTATGTCCTTTGGAGGTCCCCCCTGCTGTTTTGGGCCAAGAGCTCTGTGTACCCTGGCGAGTAATACTAGATGGAGGTTGGGTACTAAGGTCGACAGTAGGGCTGGGATTTCTGTTTGCAGGTCTTGTATATTTTCTGGGAGGCCATGGATCCTTATATTGTTGCGTCGTTACCTATACTCGCCATCTTCCACTCAGTCCTGTAGGTCTTGCAGCTCTAGATGAAGCCTGACGAACATGATCTCTTGTTTATTAACTTTGGAGACAAATTCTTCTACTTTGTCTTCTACTGCTTGCGTTCTATTGCCGAGCTCTTTGAGCTCCTGTGTCACATGGTTGGTGATTTTTTCTGCTACCATCGCAAGTTCATCTTGAAGTAATTGTTTAAAGCAGGAGATAAGGACGGCATCTCCTGAATATTGTGAAGCATTTCCTCTGTCTGAATCTGCCTGGTCCGAATCCCAGGGTGACTGTGTCGAAGTTTGTCAAGAGGTGCTTGCTGCGTCGGCCATTTTGGAGTCCAGCGCGTGCTGTGCTGAAGATTGGGTCCTGGGCCCCTTGACATAGTATTAGGGGAGTCGCAAGTCCGATAGTCCTCAATTTGAGCCTGTATGGGTGCTAAATGATAGCTTTGGGAGTCCCCTCAGTGCCGAGAGGTTGAAGAGTACATGGGTTCAGGTCCGCATCTTGGCCACGCCCCCTTTTAAACACAGCACAGTGTGTTAAACTTGGCACGTAGTATACAAATTTAACGGCACTGCACCATAGTATCCATTTTTGTGCTTCCCTACAGAGATTTGTAATCTAAATTTCTTGGACAGACATAATATCAAAGGCTATTGTGATACTAAACTCTATAGTTAGTACATGGGCATATATATTTTTGTAATGGTATGGAGGGGTGTGTGTGTATGGATGCTGGATTTTCATTTAGAGGGGTTGAACTTGATGGTCTTTTTTCAACCCAATTTAACAATGTAACTATGTAAATTCCATATTGTTGGAATCAATTTCAATCTCTAAAAACAGTAAAGTATTAATTGGCTTGACTTATCCATGGCTATAAGTATCCCAACAAAAAATTTTGAAAAGAATGTTGCAGGTGCCTGTCCCGGACGGACATATAAATAAAAAATCTTCCAAATAGTGTAAAACAAATTCTGAAACAGTTTCAAATTTAACTGTCCACTCCATAAAATTATAGAATAGAAAGTTATAATCTGGATGTAGAGGCAGCAATCAGAATGCAGACTGGATATCACTTTTTGCTAAGTGTGTACGGCTAAAGTGTGCTGAACACTTAAAAGCTGGCATGGGAGGGTGGCTAAAAAGGAAAAGGTTAAAAGTTTACTTGTCAGTGTAAAAAAAACTTCAGGTCTCCAGCAGCAACTGTGAAGTAAAGAAGAGGATTGGCCAAATGAGGACACGTGACCACGAAAAGGTAGGCTTACAGTACCTGTCAGAAGATGAAGATCTTCAAAGGGAGAACATTGCTGTCATGCTCTCCAGATTTGCCACTCCATCCACATCAGAACTGCCACTGATGTCAAGATCTTCAAGGGGATTCAGATGAGAATTCTGCCTGCCAATCAGAAGACACGTCTAGGTCCAGGAATCAACCAATTAGATCCATGCCTGCAAAGAGAGGAAAAATAAAGGAGGTCAAAAAAGCTGCATTTGCAAACCATCCAGCACAGAAGAGGAGATTTCACAGATTGTTACTTGTTTCAGAGTCTGTATGCTTATCTGATCATGGAGTCACTCTGTTTAAACTACTTTTCCTCTTGATGTTTTTTGTAGCATTAAGAGTAAGCAAAGCTGTAAATGATTCCAAAATGAATCAAAAATGTTCACATCGAAATGATGTTGAACTGGTGCAAAATAAGTTGTGAATATTAATTTTTAAAAAAAATCAAAAACTGACTGGGAACACTAATGTGGATAGGATCATTTGAATATTTGAATTTATGCTCAGTCAAAGCTTATGAAGATTTTCCTCATTATTAGACCCAAGATAGATGGTTCTTTTTTCATGCATTCTGATGGATCATTGGTTACAAAATTTCATTTGGAACATTTCCTGAAACAGTGCTTTCCAGAACAGAACATGGAACCTAATGCATACAAGTCTCAATCATTTTGTTTCAGAGCAGCTACCCAAGAATCGTTATTGGGTTTTTTGGTGAGGGTTTTATCTAGAGGCTAGGACGATGGGCTTCAAAATGCTACATCTTCCATTAGGCCAAAATTAATTGGCAAATGTTAATTGATTCATTTCAGGTGAAAAGCAGTATCTTGTATGGATCATTGGCCATTCTTTCATATATTGGGCAAGGAGATGAGCATTACAGAGAAGTTATGTCCCTAATTTAAGTTTCTCTGACAACAAAGTTGATTCATTGTTTAGTGGTGGTTTGGAATGATTTATGGCAAAGGTTTTCACTTACGTTACATAAGTGTGGAAAGTCTGATATTCTGGTTATTCATTTGGGAGGGAATGATGTAGGAAACACAAAAATATTGGTTCCTACCAGGCAAATGGAAAAAAAGATTTTAGCAGTTCTGCAATACTGCAGACAGACAATTATTGTGTGGTCAGAAATGGTGTCCAGATTGCCATGGTTTCAACAGCCTCATTTGAAGGCTTGGAACGCTGCAAAAGAAGTTAAATTTTGGCATATCCAAGTTATAATATTTTATGTAAATTGGTGAATTTTTTGAAAAATTACCTCATAGCTTCCAATGTACAGCATCATATTTCCCACACATCATTAGGTACCAATGTAAAAGACAACAAATGATTGCAAGGAGTCCACTGAACAGTTTGATGCCCAATATGTATAGGTTTACCTAAGCATGGGGAATAAAGAGGCCTCAAAATGTAGACACCCCATTTGAGCTATCAGTTCTGTAATTCCAGATACTGGAAAATCAACATATTTACATAGTTTTTGGGGACTAAGGTAGAAAAAGTATGTTGATCCCAGAAAACCATATATTTTTGAAAAGTACACATTCCCCCAAATCCAAATCCAAATTGGGTATACATGTCTTTCTACTCCAAAGCACCAAGCTGCAAACCTTTCCTAAATTTGGCAAATTTGGTGACATTTTCAAAAATCACCTCAAAACTTCCACCCTGCAGCATCAAATTTCCAACATACTATTAGGTATCAAGATAAATCACTTTGATAATGACGCCTGGTTCTGTAATGACATCATGGACAATTACATTTGTTCTACTGGGTTTTGAGCAGAACACATCTATGTTATTATTTAAAACTTTCAAAACTTTTAGCTTCATAATTTTGTTGCAGGGTTAGGTCATCTGAGATACTAAAAACTGGCTCAGAAGGGGGTACTTCTGCAGCAACAGCAGAGCAAATGTCCCTATCTTTTCCAGGGCTTCAGTAAGTTTATGTGATAAATTTGTTCAATTTTTCTTTTGTCCGGCTGTCTTACTCTATAATGTACAGGGCCAATTGGACAAATAATTTCATATGGTCCCTGCCAGTGAGAGCTTACTAATGGTATAGTCCCTATTAGTGAAATGGAATGGCAGGTAAATTGTGTAATGTCAGATATCAGTAATTACTGAACACTGCATCAGGACCATTAGTAGGCCTCCAGTGTTCATGATCCTACTTACACTGAAATTATTACATAGAACTTGGGGCCAAAGTAATGCAGCTAAATGTGGCATTTCCCAAATCCACCACACACCTCTGAAGTGTGACACCAGGTAAATGGGAAACATTTACTTTTACGAAGTGTGTTGGCAGGGCAAACATATCCATTTTTATCTTCTTGTATGTAATCTGTATGTTCAATGTGTACACTTATCTTATTTATTATACAGTACTATACAGGTGCTTTATAAATTCAGTCCTAATAAATCAATTTTAACTTTTTGTAACTCTAAGGTCTTATTTGTGAAGCTACCTCTTAATATTGGCTTGTTTGTTAGCTTAGTGCTATATTGTCACTGTTTCTTAGGAGCAACATCATCACTGAAATCATTGTTGCATTATAGATAGATATTAAGAATTCTGGCAAAGTTTAAAGCATGCTATTAACTGTGGTCCAGCAATGCCACGGTCATATTCCTTAGGATATTATGACACATTCCTATAAAAACCCATATGAAATTTAGGGTTTACTTCAGACACAATCAATGTTTATCACACTTCTCTGCACTTTTTAATTGACGCATGTCTGCATGTTGCTTATGGTTGCCACCTCACCTCATAAAACTGAAAACATATGGAATCCACAGCCTGTATGGTTAATTAGCAATTCATTTAGATGCAAGATGCATGGCTGCGCATACATCAGTTCAGTCTGCAGTATGCATCTAAAAGAATTAGCCATACAGGCTGTGGATTCCATTTGTGTTTTTTTTTAAAGGGGTGAGGTGGCAACCCTCGCGCTTGCCAGCATTCTGCAGTGACATTCCTTTTTCTCTGTAATAAGACAATACTACTTTGTACTTGATTGTAACCATAGTAACATAAACCCATACTGGTGGTAAAGTAATTCTATTTTAATTTTAAGTTTCATTTTCTTTTTTTTTTTCAGTTGATTCAAAGCATGGTGAGCCAAGTTAGGGCTGAAGTTCACGGACAATTCTAGTCAGATCTGTTGCATACGACAAGTCACAGGTGTCAAATATAATGGAAGTGATAGAAAAATCACAGTAACAAACTACATGTATCCAACATGACATAACTGTTGGATGTGAACGCTGCACAACATTTGAAGTTTTGTCATGTGACGGCTCCACCAATAATCATCCCTGTAGTTCAGCCTTTAAAGATAATAAAACATATAACTATATTCAAAAAACCATAAAACAGAATGCAAGTTCTAAACTATTGTTTGCAAAGTTAACATGAAAGACGCAATTTCCACCTGAAGGTGTAGGAAATAGTCTTGGGTGAAATACATTGAAGTCAATTAGCGCCAAAATAATTTTGACGGGAAAGACACTTTTTATACATACACGATTATTCTGACGAGCAACAATTTTTTTTAGTTGTGGTGGTTTTATTGCAGGCAAATTTTTTCATAGGTGGTGAAATGCGGAAATTTGCTGCAAATTTGCACCTGGCAAATGTTTTGCCCATCACTAGTAAAAAAAATTTCAATACATGTATAAATAGCCTGATGGCAAGAGATTACACTGGGTATTGTGCAGCTGTAATTCAGAAGTTAAATTATGTTTTTTCAATAAATGTATTGAGAATTGTAATAGTCATGCATCTAGTTATGAATAAATGCTGACAAATATTTTATAGGTTTGAGACTAATTATATTTCTCTCCAAACCTAATATTTTCAAACATGGATAGATTTGTCTCTAGAGGTCAGTAAAGTTCTACTTATCACAAGATTTTTCTTTTAACCTACAACTGACTGCTGTGTGTCAAATGCCACAAGTTTTAATTGTAAAAAGAAATGATGATAAAAAAAATAGAAATCTATTTTCTACTGTTGCAAAAAAATATATATGAAAATAACAGTTTAGTTTTAAATAGTCAGAATTATCAAGTATTGCTGAATATTTGCAGGCTATATAATACATATATGGGATCCATTATCCAGAAACCTATTGTCTAGAAAGCAATTGATAATATCATTTTAGTACTTATTGTACCAAACTCAGCAGGCAAATTTCCATACACAACCATTACCTTACAGACTGTGGACATGGTTATGTATCTTGCTGCCTGCCCGCCCCTTCACTTTGCAACCACCTTTGAAATACCTTTTATCACCAATGGTCATAAATATCATCAATGGTCATAAATAAATGCCATTGAGACAGGAGTGTGGGTGAAGGTCGGCCACACAAGGGACTGCATTTTTGCAATGTTACCTTTTTCAATTTAGCACATATTAAGTGTGAAATGCCTTTCACTGAGTTAAACACAAAACAAAAATGTGAAGTCTTTAAAATGCTGCTTAATAAATATACATGCCAGTATACTCCCCTTGTAAGCTAGTACCTCTTGTAATTCCCCTTGCTAGCTAGCAAAGCACAACATTTTTGGTTCAAGTGTTGGTGTTGAGGTGGTCTGCTGGTTCATAAGAACAAGCAAAAAGCTCAGATTCTAAACACATATTTTTCGTCTGTCTACAGGTAAAGTTGCTGTACCGTGTTAGCCAGTAAAAATGTTATTGGGCAACCCTTTTGAAATAAAAAATAACAAAATGGTATAAAGGTGATACCTTTATTGGCTAACTAATATAATCATAGCAAGCTTTCAGAACATTTTAGTTCCTTTTTCAAGCTGATTACAATGAAGCTGTGGTGTTCTCTGGTATATATACAACATTTAGCTCATAGATCAAATGACCAACAAAAAGGAATATCAAACTGTGTGTGAGGTGTCAAAGTCATTTACGAGGGGATCTGCAAGAGATAGACAGATAAGGTACAAGATAATGTGGGTCAACTAGATTGTAAATCAGGGCTGAATTATTGGAGTGTAGAATCAAAGGAATTCCAAATGATCTCTTAGTCCATATCCAGACATGTTGGTATTTCTGGCCTGGTGCAATCCTTTGTTAGTCCACATAATTAGACATACATCCAAGTCCCAGGTTTAGTCCCTTCTCCAGAGAATTGAAGGTTTCCATTAATTTGTATTCACATACTTATTCGTCTGTCTACACAAATGAGGAACCAGCTAATGAAGATTTGGGATGGGAAAGTTGGGAAACTGGGCAGCAAACTGGAAGATGAGGCTCAATGTTGATAAATGCAAGGTTATGCACTTTGGCAAAAATATTATAAATTGCAGTGTGTTGGGAATTTCCTTAAATGAGAAGGATCTTAGGGTTTTTATAGATAACAAGTTGTCTAATTCTGGGCAGTGTCATTTTGTAGCTACTAAAGCAAATAAAGTTCAGTCTTGAATAAAAAAGGGCATAAACTCAAGGGATGAAAACTTAATTATGCCTCTTTATAGATCCCTAGTAAGGCCTCATCTGGAGTATGTGGTGCATCTCTGCCTGGTTTTCTGGATTTAACAGTGGGGTTGGCATCCTTGACTGACAGCCATATCCTGCATCCCCTGAAAAACACACTAGTTTAATGTAATGTAATGTGGTGCTGTAACAGAAATATCATGTTACTTTCAGACGTGTGGTTCTTACAAATAAAAACTACTTTTTGGACAGAAGACTCCTTTCTACATCATCTATTACATGCATTAACCATTAAAGGGCTGGTTTAGTTTTCAATTAACTTTTAGTATGTAGTAGAATGGTCAATTCTAAACAACTTTTCATCTAGTCTTCATTATTTGAGCAATATATTTTTTTTTACTATTTGTCATTTTCTTCACACTTTATACAGCTTTTAAATGCTTTGTAAGGCTATAAATGTATTATTGCTACTTTTTTTTCCCTCACTTACTAAAAAGCCATCCAACCCCTTCTTAAAGCTATCTAATGTATCAGCCGGTACGACTGATTCAGGGTGAGAATTCCACATCGTCACAGCTCTCACTGTAAAACCCCCCTTCCAAATAGTTAGATGGAACCTCCTTTCTTCTATACTGAATGGAAAGATGTACTGGTAGAACTAGAGAGATTATTATATGATCCCCTTATATATTTTTACACAGTTCATATACAACCCTTAAGACATCAGCCGGGTCTTCATGGCATTAGAGTGCACTGGAAGCCAGGGCTTGGAGCTCTCAAAAATGAGGCAGCATTTGACAACTCATATGATGATGTGCCTTTGTGGTTCCAACACAGGCCCACAAAAGGCACATCATGCTGAGACTGCAGAGAAGGATATTGTTCTTCTCTGCAGAACAATATTTGAGCTCTGCATCCTACAAAGGATGTGGAGCGATATGAAGTGGAGGGAGCCTAAGTTGAGCTGCATCTCCACAGTAAGTAGTTACATGTTTCGTCAAAAAGGCTTAATGTTTTAATGGGGTTGTTCGCCTTTGAGGTAATTTATTATGATAGAGAGTGATATTCTGAGACAATTTACAATTGGTTTTCATGCTTTCTTATTAGTCGTTTAGGAGTTATTTAGTTATTCATTCAGCAGCTGTTCCCTTTGGAATATCAGCCCTAGAGACCAAGCAATAATTTAAATGATAATATGCAATATCATTAGGGGAGGCTCGGAACAGAAATATTAGTAATAAAAAGTATTAATAGCAAGAAATTTGTAGTTTTACAGAGCATTTTTTTACACCCATTTTGAAAGCCAGAGAGACTCAGGAGAAGAAGGGCAATGGTTATTAAACTATAAAAAAAATTATAATGAAGACCAGATGAAAAGTGGCTTAGAACTGCCCATTCTATAACATAGAACCTGAAGGTCAAACACCCCTTTAATGTTAACAAGTTACTACAAAAATCCTTTAAAGGGAGACAAGGGCACACGCAACAGGACCAGAAGCCCATGGCAAAGAAAAGCCCCAGGATGGTGCCCTGAGGGAGAGGCACTACAGGAGTCAAAACATGCTGTCCCTGAGGGAGAGGCAGAAGCTGCTGCCCTACACATAAGCCCACTGTAAATTTAATGTTCTATATGTGTGAAAATCTATGCTGAAAACAGTTAGAATTTATTTTTAATTTTTGCTGGCAATTACTATGAAAAAATGAAAAGATGCCAGCATTTATTGGATATATTCCAGTGAAAACGAATTATGTAAGTAACTGAAGATTGAGGATGTTCTATGCACTTCACCAGGTGAAGTACTGGCAAAGGCAAGTCTGGAGAAAGAGGTAACATTCAGTAAAATATGCGTCTTAGTGAATTTGCGGAGTTATGTCCATTCACCAGAGAAAAAATTTGCCTGGCATTAGAGTGCGAAGCAATGCTAGCTTACATCTCCCTTTAGCGAAGGGGCGCCTGCGCTCCTTTGTAAATCGGTGAAGCAACAAAAAGATGTCACGATGGCTAATTTTTGCTAGCGTTAGCCACTTTGCCCTTTAATAAATCTGTCCCTATGTCTTTAAGTGCCTTGCTCTGGTGTAACTGAACATCAATATAAAGTTTTTCCAGTGTTTTTTCTTGTAACATTATAGGCCAAAAAAAAGGCACATCATGCTGAGACTGCAGAGAAGGATCCGGCTTCTCTGCGGAACAATATTTGAGCTCTGCATCCTACATTATAGGCCAATAACTTTTGACGATTGTTTCTTCTTTTGGGGCTATATCCTGTTAATTTTGGCTCCTTTTTTTCTTATTTATTGCCAAAAATCTTTGAGGTTATTTATTACATTCTGTTTTTTTCTAGTCAGACTTTTAAAGAGGAAAACACCATCCCGAAAAAGTCAAGGTATTTGAAAGTCAAATCCGAAAAAGTTGCTATATTCCAGAGTAAAATTCCAAAGTTAAATCTGAAAAAGTTGGGAATTCTGATTTTTTCACCATCTTATTGAGATTTACAAAGAATTGGAAAACACCCTAAATCTTGATGCCAACGGTCTGCTGAACAGTTTGATGCCTAATGTGC
Organism: Xenopus borealis; assembly: GCA_024363595.1. Lineage (NCBI taxonomy): Eukaryota > Metazoa > Chordata > Amphibia > Anura > Pipidae > Xenopus > Xenopus borealis. The sequence continues at coordinate 23,414,926 of CM044438.1, forward strand.
ATAGATATACCAAATGCAGCTGGCATGTGCGAACCTCAAATGAAAATAGTACATATTCATTTTCTTGGCTGCTGATTTACCTTCTGTGAACAAAGGCAGTTTATTTTGTGCCACAAGACAAAGACACCAAAACCATATATTTTTGTAAAGTACACATTCTGACAAATGTCAGCCATTTTTATGACATTTCTAAAAATCGCCTAAAAATATTGCAATTGGCCACATTTATCTCACCTAATTTCTTACATACAATTGTAAAACATCATAAATATTGATGCCAATGGTCTACTGAACCGTTTGATGCCCAATAAGCATAGATATACCAAGACAACTGGCATGCGCAGACCCCAAATAATAATAGTGCACATGAATTTTCTCCACTGTCAATTTTCCTCCTCTTAAAGGACCAGTAAAATCAAAAAATTAAATTCTTTTAAAGTAATAAAAATATAATTCAGTGTTGCCCTGCAATGGTTAAACTGCAGTGGTTGCTTCAGAAGCACTATTATTGTTTATATAAATAAGCTGCTGTGTAGCCATGGGGGCAGCCATTCAAAGGATAAAAGGTTCATGTTACACAGCAGATAGCAGATAATCTCTGAAGAACATCATTTTATCTGTTATCCATTACTTATCCTGTGCCATATAGCCGTTTTTCAATTTCCGCCATTGCAACACAGCAGCTTGTTTATATGTAGTGTTTCTGAAGCAAACAGAGCAGTTTTAACAGCGCAGGGCAACACTACATGATATTTTCTTTACTTTAAAAAACTTTCATTTTTTGGTGTTACTGTTCCTTTAACAAAGCCCCCTATTGTGTATTATGTGCCACAAGACATTCTAACAGAACAAAGACCCCCAAAAACCATATTTATTTGGAAAATTCACATTCTGGAAATTCTTTCTACTCCAAACCACCATACTGCAAAGCTACGCTAAAGGCAGTACTTTTTATGACATTTCTGAAAATCATCTAAAAATTTCTGAAAAAATTAGCCACATTTTTCTCACACTTTGGATTGTGTGTTTGACACAGATTTCACACTTGTCACATTTACCACAGAAAACACACTTTGGATTGTGTGTTTACCACAGATTTCACACTTGTAACAGAAAGAAGTGTGGAAGCAAAAGGCACAACTCTGTCTGTTAATTGGCTGGTGTGACCTAATTTTATAGTTTGTTTGGTATGTTTGTGTACACCGTTGAATCATACGATCCCAGGTGGCTGTCTTTATTTTTTAAAATGGCTATTTCTTATTTGATTACCCAATGGCACATGCTACTAAAAAAGTGTATTATTATGAAAATAGTTTATTTACATGAAGCAGGCTTTTACATGAGTTGTTTTATGCAATATCTTTTTATAGAGACCTACATTGTTCGGGGGGTATAGTTTTCCTTTAAATGAGTTAAGATAACTTTAGATAACACAGTTCTTCAATTAAGCCATTTAACACACAAATCCAAGTGGCTGCATCTGTACAACTGGAAAACACCCTAAATATTTACACCAAGGGTCTACTGAACAGTTTGATGCCCAGTATGAATAGATATACCAAAGCAGGTGGCATGTATGGACCTTTAATAAAAATAGTGCATATGAATTTTCTCCTCTGTGATTTGCCTTCTGTGAACATAGATCATTGACTTCATATTATGTACAACAAGACCCCCCTACAGCAAAAAAGACCCCCAAAAATATATATTTTTGGAAAGCACAAATTCTGATGAATCCAACAAAGATGAAGACATCTTTCTATACCAAACTGCAAAGTTTTTCTAAACATAGAGGTTTGACAACATTTCTGAAAATCGCCTAAAAATGTTGCAGTTTGACGCATTTATCTCACAGAATGTTTTACGTACAAAGAAAAGAATGTGGTATTTATGGACCCCAAATAAAGAATGTGCATATGAATTTTCATGCTGGCCAACACAGCTGCTGAAAAGAGAGCCCCAACAGTGTGTTATGTGCTGTGAGACCATCAAACTGTAGACCCCAGAAAACCATATATTTGTTGAAAAGCACATATACTGGCAGATCAAATTATGTAAAATATATATTTCTATACCAAAGCACCAAACAGCTAAACTACACTAATGATACATAAGGAACAATAATGCAGGGATAAAATTGAGATAAAAACCGGCAAAAATTGTGTAAATCAATGAAATAACTAAAATCGATTATCCAAAGTCATGCTGCCAAAATAAACAGTTTGTAGGCAGAAAAACAAAAGATAACAATGAAAAGGTAAAAAAAAACCTCTCTGTGAGCTTTTGTGTAGACATAGGCAATTAAAATGGAGACAATCATTCCCTCGAGACATTTGTTCAATACATCAACAATAATGACCATAACTTAAAGTTCACAAGTGAATCAGATACAAAATCCATTAACTATCTGGATTTGATGTAAAAGGCTGGGGCAGACAGGGAGATTCGGGAGATTCTGTCGCCTGGCGATTAATCACTGGCGACAATCTCCCCGAACTGCGTTCTCCATGTCCGCCGCCTGTTTAAATCAAAAAACGCTAGCGCTAATGCACACGCGGCACTGTGATTTCCAGAATTGCCTGAAGTTTGCTCACGAAGCAACTTGGGCGATTACGGAAATCGCCACGCCGCGTGTGTATTGGCGCTGGCGCTTTTTGATGTAAACAGGTGGTGGACAGGGAGAAGGCAGTTCAGGGAGATTGTCGCCAGCGATTAATAAACGGTTGATTAATAATACTCCCTATGGACAGTTACTTAGGGGAAAGAGAAATTGCTCTAATGACACTCTATACCAATCTCAGGTAAAAATTTTAGAGGCACGCTTTCAAGAGAAGGAATACAATCCTCCCATTGTGTCAAAAGCAAAAGAAAAAGCTGACAACATCAATAGGAGCTTCCTACTGAGGACCAAAGCTAGTCCTACAAATACTGAGATTACAAACAAAATTCCATTTGTCACTAAATACAGTGTCTTATCGGACAACATCATCATAAAAAAAAACTGGCAAATAATTAAAACAGACCCCATCTTAGAAAAACATGTGGTATCAAAACCTACCATATATTTTCGAAAAAATACATCATTAAAAGCTCCTTCAAACACATTCAGTGGTCTTGATAAAAATAACCATTCCAGGAGCAATTCGAGTTTGAAAGGCACATTTAAATTTAAAAGAGATACAAAGCATGTCAGTATGTAGCTCCACGTGACTTTCAGTATACAGAATTGGGCCTGCCTGAACCAAATATGTTCTTTAATTGCTGAACAGTTTTTGTGGTATGTGCACCAATATGTGAATGCAAACTATTGTATATTGGTAGAACAAAGAGAGCAGGTGAATAATATTTTTAAAAAATCATACTGTCCCAAGACATTTTAAAGAATCACATTGTGCAGACCCAAGGAAACTAAGGTATGTGATAATGGAACATATTAAACACACATATAAAGGGGAGACAGAGGGAATTAAGACAGAGGGAAACTTATTGGATATACAAAATTAACACATTAAGCCCAGGAGGCCTTAATATTGACCTTAATTTAGCTGCTTTTAATTGAAACATTCTTAATATCCAAATTGGACACTGCCATAATTTTACATTGTATTTTAGAAAGGTTTTTGATACGAATTTATATATAAATAATTAGATGGTGTCAATATTAGTGATTGGCGAATCTCCCGAGTTTGGCTTCGCCGAAAAATTAGCGAATTTCCAGAGAAATTTGCGAATTGGCGAAAAATTTGCGAAACGAGTCGCTGCACGCTTTTGACGCGCGTCGCGTCAACTTCGGCACGTCGCGTTGTTTTCGACGCACGTCGCATCCTCGGCTACAAAACACAACAAATGGCGATGAGGATGTATTTTCTACCTCTGCAGCAGCACCTTTTCTACCAAACCCTGGTGAGCCTACCATACCTTTTACTGCTTGGATCCGTATGTTTGATATTTACATTATTGCTGCTGACCAAGGGGAGATTTTTGCAGCTAGAAAGCGTGCTTTACTTATTCACTGCCTGGGGGCAGAGGCACAGTGTATATTCTATACATTACCATTACCTGATGAGACTTATGAAACTGCTCTTACTGCTATAAAGAACTTTTTTGTGCCAAAAGTAAATGTGGTTGCTGAAAGATATACAGTCCACCAATGTGGACAGCGTAATGGTGAATCCACTGAAGATTTTGTAGCAGCTTTGAGAGAGCGGGTTGTTACCTGTGAGTTTAGGATTCTAACAGATGAAATGCTAAGAGACCAAATAGTGGAAAAAACAAACTCACCACGTATTAGAGAGAGACTGCTCCTAGAGCAAGATTTAACCATTGCAAAAGCTATTACTAGTGATGGGCGAATCTCCCACGATTCGCTTCGCCGAAAAATTCGCGAATTTCTAGAGAAATTCGCGAATCGGCGAAAAATTCGCGAAACGAGTCACGGGACGATTTTGTCGTGCGTCGCGTCAACTTTGACGCGTCGCAACGTTTTCGGCGTGCGTCACGTCGATTAACGCGCGACTTGTTTTTCGGCGAACTTTCGCCAAGCGAAATTTCGCTGGTGATTCACAAATTTATTCGCCAGCGGCGAATCACGGGAATTCGCCGCGAATTCGACCTAGGCGAATAAATTCGCCCATCACTAGCTATTACAGTTGCTAGCCAAATTGAAACAGCTGTGGCAGAGGCTAAAACTCTCAGTCAGGGAACTGCTGGGAATGTACATATTGTGAATTCAAAACTGTGGCCTAATAATATGCAGTCACAGGAAACATACTGTGCTAAGGAAAGGGATTCACTGCAAAACTGTGCAGCGAATACAAATAAAAAATACTGCTTTCGCTGTAAACTTGCAAACTATGCTAAATGTCCTGCCAAAGCTATACAGTGCCGCAAATGTTTAAAGGTCTGCTGTAGTTCATGAACTTACTACTACAAATGTTAGAGTATTAAGTGTGGATAAAGCTGGTACATTTATTCCAGACAAGTTTATATGCACTGTCAGTGTCAGTACTGCTTCTGCTGACAAGGAGCACTCCATTAACCTGATGCTTGATACAGGTTCAGCTGTTTCAATACTACCAACGGATATTTTCTTGAAATACTTTGCAAAAGATATGCTTGGTGCACCTGCCCTGAGACTGGTCAGTTACTTTAAGGATCCAATCCCTGTGCTTGATTGCTTGACAGTGACTGTACAATTTAAATCAAATACTGCAAAATGTGACTTTTACATTGTGAATAAGGGTACTGCTATACTTGGAAGGGATCTCTTTGCTGCATTAAACCTACAATTAATTGATGGTCTCATTACTACAGCACCAGTGCCTGCCACACAGCCTGTGTCTAAAATTTCCCCACAAAGCAACACATCGCTGGGCTGTGCAAAGAACTTTGTACACAAAGTTAAGTTGAGACCAGATGTAAAACCAGTACGCCAGAAATTGAGGCACTTGCCCTACTCTATAAGGGAGACAGGAACTAAAGAAACTGGTATAGCAAGATGTGATTGAAAAATCAGAATCCGCTGAATGGGTTTCACCAATTGTTGTAACAAAGAAGAAAACTGGAGGTATTCGATTGTGTGTTGATCTCCGTGAACCAAATAAAGCAGTTGTTATTGATAATTATCCCTTGCCACACATAGAGGAAATATTTTCAGAACTCCGACGAGCAAAATTCTTTTCAACCCTGGATCTTCAGAGTGCTTATCATCAAGTATAACTGCATGAAGAAAGCCGAGACCTGTTTAAAAACCGAGCTGTTTTCAAAGACTGATGTCTTCTATACTCCATGACATACCTGGTGTACAATGCTACTTGCATGATATAATTGTCTACGCTCCAACTATGAATCTCCATGACAAGTACCTGGAAAGGGTTCTGAAAAGCATTGATTCTGCAGGCCATTTGTATAAACACCACAATATGCATTACAAAACCCCCAGACAAAGAGAAATGCACCTTACATAAAACCACAGGGGTCCCACAGAGGATCATGGGAGTTGTAGTGTAATTGCTATGTAAAGAACGGTAGGAGGAGCCTTATGCTGCAAAAAGATTTAAACTGGGAACCAAGGAGTGAGCCACACCCTCCCTGAGGAAGCGGACCGGAGAGTCTGTGAAACGCGTAGGAAAGGAGAGTGTGGCACCAATTGCTACTCCCTGAACACCACCATATCTCAAAACAGCAGATCCTTCTGAGGAGTCCGGACTTTTACCTTGGAATGTGATGTGCTTTTGATGCTGAACGGTTTGTGAGTAGACAATTGGCGTTCTATGATTGTTTTTAAAATATTTATTAAACGGAATTATACTATTATTATTTTATCTTTTATCTCCACTTCATGCATGCTGGATTGCCCCTATCAGACAACATAAAACAGTATTACCCTATGTGTGCTTCCTTCTCTTTTCTATTTTAGAAACTTTGCAGTACTGACCAATTTTATGTAGACATGTTTGTGAAAAAGGGAGCAAGTGTGCAAAATAAAAAATAAGAAAATACCAATCTTTACTAAAAAGTACTATAAGGGGCAGATTTATCAAGGGTCTAAGTGAAAATTTTAATTAAAAAAATTTGAATTTCGAGTTATTTTTGTGTACTTCAAATAGGGAATATTCAAAAAATTTGAATTTGCAAAAAATGCAATTTTTGGAATTTCTCATGTACTGACTCTTTAAAAATTCAAATTCAATCATTCGCCATCTAAAACCTGCCAAATTTGCTGTTTTAGCCTATGGGGGACCTCCTAGAGTCAATTTAAAGTTTTTTTTTGGAAAAACTTTGAATAAAATTCGATCAAATGCACTATTACTTCAATTTGACCATTATTCAAATTCAATATTCAGACCTATTCGATCAAATAAATTCAAATTAATTTTTGAATCTCCAAGTTTTTGCTATTCGAAATTATTCCCTTGATAAATCTGTCCCCAAGTGTTTAAATAAGCCTAAATATTTTCACATAATATATTAGAATATACACAAAAGGCCTGCAGTTCTGGCAACTGGCCTTCATCTATCTTCTTTGCTATCACCTTTACACTCTTACACTGTTTTTAAAAATTCTTTAGCTAAAGGTAATAGCAAAAGCATGTCTATGCATTTCAGAATGTTTTCCTTAAAGGGGACCCGTCACCCAAAAGAAATATTCAAAATCCTATTATCGCATTATAAGCAAAATTAACTTTGTCTACGCTATATAAATTATTTGATTCTTGTTTCCTTCAGTATGGGAATTCAAAATTATAACAAGCAGGCAGGAGCCATTTGCAAGCATTATATCATCTCGGAATCTTTTTTGTGCACCAGAATGGGGGACCTAATGTCCATCCCCATGCCCTGGCTACACAATTAAACCGTGAAGAGAATGGGGGAATGTGTGGAGAGCAGTGACATCTAGGAACTGCTGAATGGAAAGTGAAAGTAATTGTCTGCCCCACCTCTATGCCACGGGCATAATATTTGATTGACAGCTGATATTTTTAAATGAGTGTACAGCAGCTATGAATGCTTTAATAAAAAATAGAAATTGGATTTCATGTTCACCGCACCAGGAGTATTAGAGTTAAGGATAGATTACCTAGTTCCTGCAGTATTTTTCAAACCTGCTCTGCGCTGCTTTGGGCCTGTTGATCCAGCTGCATCTGAGCTTGGAGGGAGGGAGGAACAGAGGCTGCCCTAGCCACCATAGAGTTGCTAGAAGTGCTTGGCATTGCTAAAGTAGTGAGCCCAGCTATTTAAGCCCCAGGGGCCTTGAATCAGTACTCTGGAGCTCCGTAGCAGCCTCCATGGCCATCTGGGTGCGTTGATCCGTGGAAGTTCAACCGAAATTAATTTGAATTTTTTATATTAAATAGGTCTCCAAATTTAGGTTTATTTAAACACTTGGGGCAGATTTATCAAGGGTTGAATTTCGGGTAGCAAAAACTTTGAAATTTGAATAAAAAAAACATGAATTAAATTGAAATTTAATTGAATAGGACCATTTTCTATCGTATAGGTCCGTATTAGATCAAATTTGAAAGATTTGAATTGAAGTAATAGCGCATTTGATCTAATTCAAAGTTTTTTCCCAAAAAATTTTCAAAGTTCACAGTTGTCCCTGAAGATCCTTATCTGAAGTGCTGGGTAACTTATTTGTCGATGCTTGAGTGCAGAGATTCTGTCATGTAGAAGCTGCCTTCTCCTCTTCTGTGCTGCATGGTTCACGGATGTGGCTTTTCTGACCAGAGCCTTTCTTTTTCCTCTCTTTGTAGGTGTTGATTCGATTGGCTGCTTCCTGGACCTGGAAGTGTCTTCTGATTGGCCAGTGGAGTTTGCATCCGAATCCCCTTGAAGCTCTTGATGGCAGCCAGCGATGAAGCCCTTGATTTCTTCCAGACATGCCTTCTCCTGAAGACATCAGAGGATGTCCTCAGCAGCAAGTGGCAGCAGTTCTGATGCAGATGGATCAGTAAATCTGGAGAGCATGTTCTTCCTTCAATGATATTCAGAGACTGACAGGTAAGCTTACCTCAAACCAGCTTTTTATAACTTCTTGTTGTGGTCACTTGTTCTTATTCATCCAATCCTCTTCTTTTCTTCACAGCTGACACTTGAGCCCTGCAATCAAACCAGGACAACACAGACAAGATTTCATACAATGGAAAATTATTGCACAGAAAAATAAAAAAAAACTTACACCTCCAAACTCCAGCATTCCCAGGAAACCATTTAAGTTTTGTAGGGTAATGATCCATATAACAAAGGTCAACACCCTGGAAAACCCTTACTAGTGATGGACGAATCTATCCCACTTCACCAAAAAATTTGCGAATGGGCGAAAAATCCGCGAAACAATTTGCATCTCGTTTTCGACACACGTCTCGTTTTTTTTTACGGCAAGTTAATGTTTCGCTGGCGTTTCACAAATTTATTCGCCAGCGGTGAATCGCGGGAATTCCCCGCAATTTCGCGCCTGGCAAATAAATTCGCCTGTTACTAACCCTTACGTGTATGTTACGAGTAGTTCTCTGATACTATGGAATAGCTCAATGGGTAAGCTCTTATTTTTCAGGTAAATGGCTTAGTACTTTCAAAATCACAAAGTAAATCAGGGGGCAGATTTATCAAGGGTCGAAGTTCGAATTTTAACTCCCATAACTTTGAAATTCAAAGATAAAAAGACCAATCAAAATTTATGTAAAAATTTAAGTTTTTAAATTCGGGTGTACAGGCTGTGTCATGCGTTACCTAATGAAGGTACTAAAGCAGGAGGGCGAGAAAATAATATGTCATTCTAAAAAAACAACTGGACTTGCTGAGGAATCCTTGAAGACGTTTCACACAGCTTCTTCAAATCAACTGACTGGCATGGGAAGTTCTCTGCATATAAACTCTTGAGTTTATATGCAGAGAACTTCCCATGCCAGTCAGTTGAACTGAAGAAACTGCTCTGTTGAAAAATGAAATGTCTTCAAGGATTACTCAGCAAGTCCAGTTGTTTTTTTTAGAATTACTTACATTAGATGTGTTATCTAAAGTCATCTTAACTCATTTAATGCATTTAACCTTTTCATTAGCATACCAAAGCACCATTGTTCACAATGGTGAACAATTTAATTAAATGGGATGCTGTGATGCAATTTTCTGTGTTAAATGGGAAATAAATAAAGGGGTGAACCTTTATCAATATTAATCATTTTATTAATTAATATTAATAAAAATATTAATACAAATAAATTATTAAAACTTTTGATATACTGCTAGCAAGCAATAACTTACACACACACACATAAAGGTAGAATTTAAAAACGTTTACTTAACTTTGTATGATGGTAATTACAAGAATAGTCAGTAGTGATGGGCGAATCTGTAATGATTCGCTTCGCCGAAGTAAGTAATGATACTTGTAATATATTGTGTTATATTATCCAAAACAATCCGAGTCCTAGTTAAATGAAAAATAAACTCCAAATATATAAGTTTGAAAAAACTTTATATACATTTAAAAAAAAAAAAGGAAAACCAGCACAACAGTGCTATTAAAATTAATAAAAACATTAAACTGGAGGAGGAGGAGGAGGCTGAATCACATTGTCCAGCAGGTGCCTCATCTCTCTCACTTCCTTTTGAAGTTGAGACACCTGCTGACTAGGCCTCTAATAAGTTCAGTGAGGATGCAGAGGTCCCCACCATCTGCTGCTGCTGGTGCTGCTGGTGCTGCCTCTGGCCCCTCTATAAGGCCTGCTGGAGATGGTGGTGAAGGGGGGGGGAGGAGATGCAGCCCCTCCTGCGTCTTCCGGTTCTGCAGCGGGCGCTCCAGCAGGCATCCACTCCGCTGGCAATCAAAGAATTAAATTTTGAGTAATACAGCACTTGCATTTGTACAGTACAAATTATACAGGCGGAGGTGATGTGTAACTACAAAAAACCTATCATTGATATGGATGGCAAGTATGGGGCTGAGCAAAACCATTAAGAGAGTTTTTTGCAGAAGATAATCTCCATTTGACAGCTCATTTACTTGTTATCTAACTTGTCTGCAATTAAATGACACTCAACTGTTCCAATCCAAATTAAAGTATTCACTGAAATACATTTTTGCTCTAAAATAGCAAATCATTATAATAAGTCTGGGCATTATTGTAATTAACAAGAGCAGTTTATGTTTTCTATTTAAATAACTACCTTCCACTTCCTGCTGCACCTCGTCCACAAGCGCCTCTTCAAATCGCTCCAAATCCTTTGGAGCACGTGCACCCCGTGCCTCAACGCATATCTATGCCTCAGCCTGCGCCTGAGGCTCATCATGATATGCCGTCTGAGTGCCTGGATACCAGGAGTGCCGGGAGGGATGGTGTCATATCCCTCCCGGTAGAGGAACCTTATGAGGTCCCTCAGTTCCTCCTCAGGCATACCTGCTGGTCCAGACATCTCAGGCAGGCAATCTCTCTCTACAAGGGGGCAGAGAATAGGGTATTTATATATTGGAAACACCCATGTTGACTCGCGCTTGAGAGCCTGCGCACGCACAGGAACTTGACGTGCAAGCGCCATACTTGACACACAATCACCAAATTGGCTAATGAGTACTGTATCTCTAATACATTATGATTTTCTGTTAATTTTAATATCATTGTCACTATATTTGAGAACCATGCATCACTATTAGAAGTAACATTATTAGAAAGTTAGGAGGTAGGCCTCAACCAGAATACATTTATATCAACTATGTAGCAGTATTGGAATGAACACATTATTAGAATGAAAATTAGATGAGGATATAGGTAGGCCTCAACCAAAAGAAATTTGCAAACTACAGTATCAAGCAGCATTAGAAGCAACAGTTATTAGGAGCCTTGGCAGACCCCAACCAGATGACATTTGCTAGCTATGTGACACTATTAGAATTTCACGGTTAGCACCCTAAACCAGAAAAGATGCCAAGCTCCCTGGTCTCGGCTCAGCTTCACCAGTTAATGTGACCACCTTTGGCTTCGGGAGTAGCCCTCAGCTACTCAGATGCCACCTGGACTTTACGAGAGGAGCAAGGCGAGGAGTTCTGGCAAGCAAAGGGGCATGACTATTGAAAGAGTCTGCTAGGCCGAAGGTCACAGTACAAATAGGCTGAAGCAAGTTCGTGGTCAGACAGGCTGGGTCGAGGCAGGTGGATATCGGAGAAGTCTAGCAGGCAGAGGTCAACACCAGGTAATCAGTCAGAAGTGGATTAGGCAGAAGGAGTAGTCGAGATACAGGCTAGGGTGTATTCCTGATATCAGAGTAGTCAGGAACAGGCAGGGTCACAACAGAAAATCAAAGACGAACAGATTCAGACACTTAAAGCTCAAAAGGCACCAAAAATCTTATCACGGGCAGCTTGCAGAAGGCCGAGCTGGCCTTTTAAACTTTTGGATTTCGCGCTATTGCATGCACCTTTAAGAACCCAGAAGTGGGTGCGCACTTACACTATGAGACCGGACGGCAGAAGAGGAGGTGCACAGGGATCATGGTGGGAATCCCTGCTGTCCCCCCACTAGACCACCTGGTCATCTCCTTACATAGAAACCACATTATTATAATTAAAATTAGAAAAGGTAGGCTTCAACCAAAAGATAATGACATTTGCCAAGCATGTGGCAATAGTAGTAGTAGTAGCAGCAGCAGTAGTACTGGAATAATACTCAATATTTTAAATCACATGACAGTATAGGTAGGCCTCAACCAGAAGGCATTTGCCAACTATGTGGTAGTATTGGAATAAACACATTATTAGAATGAAAATTAGAAGAGGTAGTGTCACGATCCCTGACCACGGGACCAGTCTCTGGGCACATAAATAGCACAGGAGCAGGCAATGGTACAACACAGCTTTATTAACTGTAGGTAGCAACAGCAGTAGCATTGAATTTTACTGTATTAGGACCTGCAGTATTGACATGAGGCAGGCCTGAAACACAAGACGTTTGATAAAGGATGAGGCACTGGTAGCAACAGCAGTAGCATTGAATTTTACTGTATTAGGACCTGCAGTATTGACATGAGGCAGGCCTCAAACACAATTCGTTTGATAAAGGATGAGGCAGTGGTAGCAACAGCAGTAGTAATGAATTTTACTGTATTAGGACCTGCAGTATTGACATGAGGCAGGCCTCAAACACAAGATGTTTGATAAAGGATGAGGCAGTGGTAGCAACAGCAGTAGTAATTAATTTTCCTGTATTAGGACCTGCAGTATTGACATGAGGCAGGCCTGAAACACAACACTTTTGATAAAGGATGAGGCAGTGGTAGCAACAGCAGTAGTAATGAATTTTCCTGTATTAGGACCAGCAGTATTGACATGAGGCAGGCCTCAAACACAACACGTTTGATAAAGGATGAGGCAGTGGTAGCAACACCCTTAGTGTTTATACAGGACCCTGCCCTGTACACACTTACTATAATGTTTCTTGCAACACACTTACCTTGTCCTGCATCGTTGACAACATATGTTGTCAGTCAAGCAATCAAGGCCCTTTATAAGCCTGTGCCATCAAACTTCCTGTTGCTTGATCATCTGCCTATGTCTCTAATTGTAATTTACATATTGCAGTTATTGGCAAAGAGGTGCTGTGGCCACTTCCTGCCATACTGTAAGATAGTGCCTAGTTATGGGTGGATCTTCATCTTTGGCTTCTGGTTGGTTCTGTCTGACCCAGCTGGATGTTTCCACCAAGCCTGGGTACACCAAGGCCCACTAAAGCCATTTCTGCCCTAGAGAAATCCATACCTCTAGAGATAAGTCAGGAAGCATGAATGAGGCCAGCTAATACTGTCTATGAGAGTAAGATAGCGAAGTAAACTATAAAGAGTAGCTTTGTGCTCCATCAAGGATTTTAAGAGTAGTTTCCCTAGGCTATAATATTGTCTGTAACTGCAGTTGGACAGGGTGTCAGGTTTATATTGTTCTCCCTGATTACGCCACTGTGTGAGATCTAGACCACTTTTAAGTTAAATCTGCCTGGAGGTATTTTGTACTATAATCGCAGGGATCACATTCCACTGTCTATCCATTACTGTCCTAGCCTTTCATGACCAGTTCTGTATATGCCTCTTTGGACTGTAAGTAACCCTGTGGATGGTTTGTCTCTGACAATTAACTTAAATTAATTAATTTCATTTGATTATGACATACAGGCCCTGGTAAATATTATATAGGCCCTGGTAAATATTAAAGAGGACGCTTTGTCTAGAAGTGTTGTCTCCGGTTCTATAGATGAATCTGAACCTGAAATGATTGTATCAAAGGAAGTTATTGTGGCAGCATTAAGACAAGACAGTTCTTTTTAACTGAAATAACTAGTGATGGGCAAATCTCACCCGTTTCGCTTCGCTGAAAAATTTGCAAATTTCCAGCGAAATTCGCGAAAAATTTTTCGAAACGAGGCACGCGTCAATCGCGGCGAGTCGCCGTCGTTTCCGACGCGTCATTTCTGTCGCGTTGCGTCGTTTTCGCGTAATTTTCGATTTTCCCTTGGTGAATTTCTGCGGGCGTTTCGCGAATTTATTCGCCAGCGGCGAATCGCAGGAATTCGCCGCAAATTTCCCCCCGGCGAATAAATTTACATACATGGGGACTTGTATAGCAATTATTAACCCAATAACCGTTCACAGTTTCCACTGGCTTCAGTGGGATCTGTGCCAAAGTGCAAGGGTGTGCTATATCCAATAAATACCCTCTGATTTACTAGTTCTGAAATACCTGTATTGTGATTCTAATTCTGGGAAATCAGAAAATATTTTTGGGTGCCTTGTTGTTAAACCACATATAAGACCACAACAAATATTGACATGGCAGCAGTCACTGAAGGACAGACAGTTAATATATAGTATTAGTCATCTCCATCATATTGTACCATGAGAAATAGGTATGGAATCAACACACATATATTTTACAATGGTAATAGTGGCCATGCGCCAAGCACTTTATATTAAATGAAAGGCTGTGAGAATTGATACCCCAAGTACATTATGTACAGTCAGAGAAAGTAGGTAATGGCACCGCAAATACATTACATACTGTAAGAGGCCATGCTTACACCCCAAGTACATTTCTGCACTGATATAGTAGCATTAAGGGTGAAAAAAGACATCATATTCTGACTGAGACAAACGGCTTTTTCTTTTCTCTTTTGGGGTAAACTAGTAGATACATTTAGTGCATTTATTTTTTGGTTTTGTGTTTAGTCTGAGAGTTTCTAAGGGGAACATTTAAAAAAAAAAAAGGGTTTTACTGCTGGTAGCAAACAGCATTTTTTTTCTCTATCTCTGTCTGTTAATTAAGGGGGAGGGGTTAATCAGGTAAATTCTGATCAGGCTTTGTGTTCTGTGGTTTGATCCTTTATCTCTGATACAGTGAGTGTTGGGAGCTGCTAAGCGAGTGCTGTATGTGATCCAAGTGCTGCATGTGAATTAAGTGTTCAGCAGCGTTAAAAACCTTAAGGGCTAGTCCACACAGTAAGATTCAGGGAGATTATTTGCCAGGTGACTAATTGCCACTTCTTTGAGGCGACTAATCTCCCTGAATGGCTAGCTGGTATCTCGCACCCGCTAGCACCTATTCACATGCTGCAATACGTTTTTCAAAGTCGCTCGAAATTGCCTGCATTCAGGGTGATTAGACGCTGTGTGTTCTGAGAGTTTCTGACTGAGACAAACGGCTTTTTCTTTTCTCTGTTTGGGGTAAACTAGTAGATACATTTAGTGCAGCGTTAAAAACCAAAAAGGTGTTTGTGAGGAATTGCATTTGGGAGACTGTAAGTACCCAGTATAAATATAAGTGCAAGTGGGTTTGCTGGGATCACTCAGTGTGTGTCTTGTCACATGTATGTGGTGTTGGAGCAGCAGTTCCATGCAGTATTTACATGTGAAAGATGTCGGTGGGTTTTCATCTTGGAATCTGAACTGCAGACTCTTAAGGGGTGAACTTGCAGCACTGAGGGCAGCGGCAAAGGAGGGGGAGGAAAGGAGGCTGAAAGAGCAACCACTGGCAGGGGCTAGTGGAGTGGGGAGAGAAGAAGGGGCAGTGGAGGCTAATGAGAGAGGAAGGTTTGTGACAGGCAGGAGGGGAAGTAGAGGGCAGAAGGGTAGGAGGGTTGGTCCACAACTTGTCAAAAACAACAAATTCGCCGTTTTGGCTGAAGATGCTGGGGAGGAAAGTTCTGAACTGGCATGAATGGAGCAGGCTGACTCTCAGAGCACCCTGGGAGACAGTGGCTCTAATATGGGTGGTGGGGGGAATGCAAGGAAGAAAAGGCAGGTTCTAGTTATAGGGGATTCAATTATTAGAAAGGTGGATAGGGTAATCTGCCGTAAAGGCCCCTACATGCCGAACAGTCTGCTGCCTGCCTGGTGCTAGGGTTCGACATGTCGAGGAGCGAGTGGAGAGATTATTGGGAGGTGCTGGGGAAGACCCAGCAGTCTTGGTACACATAGGTACCAATGACAAAGTTAGAGGTGCTGGTGGGTAAATATGATGTTATTGGTGTGGCCGAAACATGGCTGAATGAGTCGCATTACTGGGCAGTTAATATCAGAGGCTATACTTTGATTCGCAAGGACGGTGGCAATAGAAAAGGAGGAGAGGTATGTCTGTATGTTAGGCAGGATTTAAAAGCTTATATAAAGGAGGAGGTTATGTTAGAGAATGAAGGGGCAGAAGTCTTATGGGTAGAATTCTTCACCAATTGTAAAGAGTCCAGCAAATTAATTGTAGGGGTATGCTATAGACCAGTGATCCCCAACCAGTAGCTCGCGAGCAATATGTTGCTCCCCAAACCCTTGGATGTTGCTCCCAGTGGCCTCAAAGCAGGTGCTTATTTTTGAATTCCAGGTTTGGAGGCAAGTGTTGGTTGTATAAAAACCAGGTGTACTGTCAAATAAGATCTCCTGTAGGCTGCCAGTCCACATAGGGGTCACCAAATAGCCAATTGCAGCCCTTATTTGGCACCCCATTAAGTTTCTGCATGCCTGTGTTGGTCCCCAACTCTTTTTATTTCTGAATGTGGCTCACGGGTAAAAATGGTTGGGGACCCCTGCTATAGACCCCCTAATATAAGTGAGGAGGAGGAGGCTAAGCTCCTGACTCAAATAGAAAAAGCTGTTAGTTTTGGTAAAGTATTGATAATGAGGGATTTTACTTACCCAGATATTGACTGGAGCAACAGTACTGCCAGATCAATTAATGGGAATAAGTTATAAACTTATTGCATGACTATTTTATGGCACAGGTTGTTGAGGAGCCTACCAGAAAAAATGCTATTCTGGATCTAGTGATCTCAAATGACCCAGAACTTATAGCAAATGTGCAAGTCATTGAACCCCTGGGTAATAGTGACCATAATGTTATATCATTTAATGTCCGGTGCAAAAAAAACAAATATATACTGGGGCAACAAAAACCATGAATTTTGGAAAAGCTCATTTTAGTGCCTCTAGGGCTGCCCTTCATTGATTGGGGCCTTATGTTTTTGGCTAAAACCACAGAACAGAAATGGTTGTCATTTAAAATATTAACTGATTACTGTTCTCAATTTATTCCCTTAAGGAGTAAATGTAGAAGCTCTAAGAATCATCCTATGTGGCTTAATACAGATGAAAAGCAGTTAATAGTAAAGAAGAAAAAGGCGTTTAAAAACTACAAATCTGTTGGGACAGAAGCTGCATTTAATGAATATAAACACATAAATGTTGTAAATCAGCAATCCAGAAGGCAAAGAAAGGAAATGAAGAATTAATTGCGGCACAGGCGAAAATTAACCCTAAAAAGTTTTTTTAAATACATTAATAGTAAAAAGATGCAGGTTGAGAGTGTTAAATAATGCTACCAGTATGGTTGTAACCGATACAGAAAAGGCAAATGTGCTAAATCAGTTTTTTTCTTCAGTGTTTACAATAGAGTCTGAGTTCCTAGGCTCACTTCATAGATGCACTGACTCAGCTCAATCTAGCCAGTGGCTGACTCAGGATATATAAATAAATCTTTAATAAAGCTTTAATAAAAATTAATGTAAACAAGGCGCCAGGCCCTGATGGAATACACCCACGGGCTCTAAGAGAGCTTAGTTCAGTTTTAGACCATCTCCTATTTCTGATTTTCTCAGATTCACTTTCATCTGGTATGGTGCCTGTGGATTGGAGGAAAGCTGATGTCATCCCCATATTTAAAAAGGGATGACGATCTCAGCCTGGCAATTATAGGCTAGTAAGTTTGACATCTGTGGTGGGCAAATTATTTGAAGGCTTGTTAAGGGATCACATAAAAAAATTTGTCCTAGTGAATGACATTATGAGCAGCAATCAGCATGGCTTTATGAAGGATAGGTCATGCCAGACAAATGTGATTTCTTTTTATGATGAGGTAAGTAAGATGCTGGACAGTGGGGGGCAGTGGATGTGATACATTTGGATTTTGCCAAAGCATTTGATACCGTGCCCCACAAACGACTGCTTTCTAAACTAAGGTCTGTTGGTCTTAATGAAGTCGTTTGCACATGGATAGGAAACTGGCTACAGGATCGGGTACAGAGGGTGGTACGTTCTCTACTTGGAGTAAGGTTCTTAGTGGGCTCCATCAGGGCTTAGTATTGGGTCCACTTTTATTTAACTTGTTCATAAATGACTTAGGGCAGTGATCCCCAACCAGTAGCTCGCGAGCAACATGTTGCTCTCCAACACCTTGGATGTTGCTCCCAGTGGCCTCAAAGCAGGTGCTTATTTTTTAATTAACGGCTTAGAGGCAAGTTTTGGTTGCATAAAAAACAGATGTCCTGCCAAACATTCTCTCCTGTAGGCTGCCAGTCCATATAGGGGCTACCAAAAAGCCAATCAGAGCTCTTATTTGACATCCCCATGGACTTTTTCATGCTTGTGTTGCTCTCCAACTCTTTTTTAAATTTAAATGTGGCTCACAAGCAAAAAAGGTTGGGGACCCCTGACTTAGGGGATGGTGTTGTAAGTAATGTATCAGTGTTATTCAATCCACTTATACTCTTAATGGGACTGCACTAGGCAAATCCATTATGGAAAAAGACCTTGGAGTCCTTGTAGATGATACACTTGGCTGTAGCAAGCAATGCCAGTCAGCAGCATCAAGGGCCAATAAGGTCTTGAACTGTATTAAAAGGGGCATAGAGTCATGGGAGAAGCGGGTCATTCTTCCTCTTTATAGAGCACTTGTAAGGCCACATCAGTTTTGGTCTCCCTCACTCAGACAGGACATTATTCTATTAGAGCGGGTACAGAGAAGAGCAACTAAGCTGGTAAAAGGTATGGAAAATCTTAGCTATGAGGAAAGACTGGCCAAATTGGGGATGTTCACGCTGGAGAAGAGGTGCTTAAGGGGTGATATGATAACTATGTATAAATATATAAGGGGATCATATAATAATCTCTCTAATGCTTTATTCACTAGTAGGTTTTTCCAGCTGACACAAGGTCACCCATTCTGTTTAGAAGAAAAGAGGTTCCGCCTAAATATTCGGAAGGGGTTTTTTACAGTGAGAGCTGTGAAGATGAGAAATTCTCCCATGCAGTTTTGGGTATCGAGGCTCGACCAGTGGCAAGAACTGGCACAGTACGCTCTGGAGGTGCTGGCTTGCCCCCCTGTAGTGTCCTGTCAGAGCGTGTCTTCAGTGCCGCAGGTGGGGTGGTCACTGAGAAGCTGACACGGCTATCCACTGGCAGCGTGGATATGCTGTCATTTATAAAAATGAATGAGGCCTGGATAGGCGGGGATATCCAAGTGCCCATAGCAGACAGCAGAGACTAGCCTCATCTCCTCCTCCTCTTCCTCCTCCTAGCCTCCTCTCTCCATTGCTGCCTATACTCTCCTCCTCCGTAGTACTGCCTATCCCATCTGTCTGCACCTGCTGCCCTTGCTGCTGCTGTTGCAGCCTACTACTAGCCTTAGTAGAACTGCTGCTGTGCTGCATTTTCGGCAAATTTTTTATCTGGTGGGGGTCTATCATCATGGCCCCTACTGCTACTGCAGATACTACTGCTGCATTGTCGGCAAATTTTTTATCTGGTGGGGGTCTATCATCATGGCTCCTACTGCTACTGCAGATACTACTGCTGCATTGTCGGCAAATTTTTTTATCTGGTGGGGGTCTATCATCAAGGCTCCTATTGCTACTGCAGATACTGTACTACTGCTGCATTGTTGGCAAATGTTATATCTGGTGGGGGTCTATCATCATGGCTCCTACTGCTACTGCAAATACTACTGCTGCATTGTCGGCAAAATTTTTATCTAGTGGGGGTCTTTCATCAAGGCTACTGCAGATACTACTGCTGCATTATCGGCAAATGTTATATCTGGTGGGGGTCTATCATCAAGGCTCCTACTGCTACTGCAGATACTACTGCTGCATTGTCGGCAAAATTTTAAATCTTGTGTTTGAGACCTGCCTCATGTCAATACTGCAGGTCCTAATACAGTAAAATTCATTACTACTGCTGTTGCTACCACTGCCTCATCCTTTATCAAACATTTTGTGTTTGAGGCTTGCCTCATGTCAATACTGCAGGTCCTAATACAGTAAAATTCAATGCTACTGTTGTTGCTACCACTGCCTCATCCTTTATCAAAAGTGTTGTGTTTCAGGCCTGCCTCATGTCAATACTGCAGGTCCTAATACAGTAAAATTCATTACTACTGCAAGGGGGAAATTCATTAAGCGGCGAAAATTCTATAGCGTTGCCTTCGCTAACGTTCAGCGCACTTCGCCAGGCGAATTTTGCCAGTGCTACGCAAATTAGTGAAGTTACGCTAAGGTCGGTGAATGGTAGCGTAGTTGCACTAATGTTACTTCGCATTTACGCTAGCCTAATTTGCATACGGCGCAAATTTCAAAGTATAATAGAAGTATATGTTGCAGCCACTACATTGCACTACACAAGTCCATGAAACCTTTAACAAAAAAAATTAAGTTGTCCTATTGCCTTAAACATGTGCCCCCTGTATAGTTGAGTTGCCATATGTTATGAAATGTAGAGGGGAAGGAGGGTAACCCCCCAAAAAAATTTCGCTCTTTTTCAGACTATCACCCTAAAAAGGTAAAACACAACAGTGTTTTTTTGGGACTTAGAAAAAAATTTTTTTTTCAAACTCCTATCTATTGTACTGAACTTCACCAGGTCTGACCTGGCGAAGTAACGTCTAGCGTAAGTGGTAACATTCATTAAAATGGTCATCATAGTGAATTTGCATAATTACGATCCTTCGTCAATGCGCAAATTCGCCTGGCGTAAGAGTGTGAAGTTGCGCTAGTCGGTGTTAGTGAATTTGCAAAGTTACGAATTTACGTCACTCTGGCGAATTAGCGCTAGCGTTAGACGCTTCAATCTTTAATGAATTTCCCCCTAAGATTCCCCTGTGGCTTGCCAGTATAGTGCAGGAGCGTCCAAAGGCAAGGGTTCGATTCCTCGTGATTAGTGATGGGCGAATTGGCGGTGTTTCGCTTTGCAAAATTTTTTTGTGAAATTCACCAGGCAATTTTTCACCAAAGAATTGCAGGAATCCGCCGCGAATTAGCTGCAGGCGAATAAATTTGCCCATCACTGTGATTCCTGACAGTTTACAGCAATGAGTAATGACTGACAAATTCATCCATAATCATACTAGGAAAATTTAATTCCACTCCCTTATTAGTTATCACCTTCATAATATTAGTACTCTAGGATTCTACTCTAGACATATATGCCAACATTTTACCAACCTTTTCCCATGATGGAAAACATGGTATGCATACTGGGATTGCTTACCATTGAGGGTTTAGTTTTCGAATATTCTAGAATTCTTTGAGTTTGAAGCATCTTTACCCATTAGTGGGCGTATGTGCTGGTGGTTAAATGATCAGGCTGCCAAGAACGTACTATGTATGTTCTTTGGCAGCAGAGCTTTCTCTCAGCTTCAGCGACTTTTGCCGCCTTGCGATGCGTCTGCTACTTTGCTTACTGGCTTCCTCCCCCTGCAAAGCCTCCCACACACTTCTGTGTTAGTTAGCGTGAAAATTCATATGTATGTTTTTCATTTGGGGTCCATGGGGTATAACAGAAACCGGAGAGTCTTCAAATGTGAATTAATTTTATTACAGCACTACATGTTTCGGACCTCCAGGGTCCTTCCTCTGGTGCAAGGAAGGACCCTGGAGGTCCGAAACATGTAGTGCTGTAATAAAATTAATTCACATTTGAAGACTCTCCGGTTTCTGTTATACTTCATGTTACTGCAGTGGAGATGGCTACTCCACCAACCTGTTGAAGAGTCAGACTACAAAGTCATTTGGAGGATCGAGCGGGAATAATAACTTGCATCTATACTTTGGTAATTCTTTGCATATTGGGCATCAAACTATTCAGTAGACCATATTTAGGATGAATTTTCTTTGTACGTAAAACGTTGTGTGAGATAAAAGTGGCAAACAAACATTTTTAGGTGATTTTCAGAAATGTTGTAAAAACCTCTATGTTTAGAAAAGCTTTGCAGTTTGGTAGTTTGGTGTATTCGATTCATCAGCGTGTGTTCTTTCCAAAAATATATGGCTCTGGGGGGGTCTTTGTGCTGTTAGGAGTGTCTTTTGGCAGATAATGCTCAGTCTCACAAAAAAGGCCACGTGCTTGGGTACACCTATACATATTGGGCATCAAACTGTTCAGAGGACCCTAGGATATAATATTTGGGGTGATTTATCTTGATACCTAAAAGTATGTGTGGAAATACGATGCTCCAGGGTGGAAATTTTTAGGTGATTTTTGTAAATGCCACTAAATTGCCAAATTTAGGAAAGTTTTGTGGTTTGGTACTTTGAAGTAGAAAGACATGCACACCCATTTTGGATTTGAGGGAATGTGTACTTTCCGAAAATGTATGATTTTTGGGAGTCAACTTACTTTTTTCTAGCTTTGCCCCCCTCAAAATGATGTAAATCTGATGATTTTGCAGTACCTGAAATGACAGATCATATGGGGGGTCTTTGCTTTGGGGCTTCTATATGATACGTGCTTGGGTACACCTATACATATTGGCCATCAAACTGTTCAGAGGACCCTAGGCTTTCATATTTGGGGTGATCTATCTTGATACTTAAAAGTATGTGTGGAAATACGATGCTGCAGGATGGAAATTTTGAGATGATTTTTGGAAATGCCACTAAATTGGTACTTTTGAGTAGAAAGACATGCATACCCATTTTGAATTCGGGGGAATTTGTACTTTCCGAAAATGCATGGTTTTTGGGGGTGAACTTACTTTTTTCTAACTTTTCCCCCCTAAAAATGTGTTGATTTTGGGGTGTCTACATTTTGGGGCCTCTATATGCCACATACTTAGGTACACCAATACATATTGAGCATCAAAATTTTCAGTGGACTCCTGGCAATCATATTTAGGGTGTTCTACATTGGTACCTAATGATGTGTCAGAGATACAATGCTGTAGATTGGAAGCTCTGAGGAACCTTTTCAAAAAATTCACCAATTTCTATAAAAAATAACTTTAGGATAGAATTGCAACTTGGGTAAATATATCTCTGTACGCCAAACTACAATTTTTGATTCTCCAGGATCTGTTCTTTCTAATAATGGGTAGTTTTCTAGGGTAAACCTACTGTTCGTGGAATGTTTGACCTTGAAATCAGAAGTATGCCATTTTGTAGAGCAGTGCTTTGGAAATTTGGTAGTGTACTGCTTAGAGATTTTGAATTATAAAAGTGAGAAATCTCCATAAAACTATATATATTTGGTATTGGTGTGTTTGGGACACATTGAACCTTCTGTTCTCATTCATAAAATAAATTATGTTTCTGATAGATGCGTTTGTATGATGCATCACTTTTTTTTTTTTTTTAATACACTTAGAAGCCCATATCTTGGGCGTGGAGTGGAATTACCCCAAAATTCTAGGATATTTTGAAAGCTCAGGTTGTCTCGAAAAAAATGATATATTGTTTTCTTGGGTAAAAGAAAAAGGCCCTTAAAGTGAAAGAGTACAAAATGTCTAAAAATTGCTTGGCAGTAGATGTTCGCATTCAGGACAAAATGGCTGGCAGCGAAAGGGTTAAGAAAACAAAAGCAGAGATCTGACTAGTTTCTATGAGCACCATCATTGGTGTTTCACTCCACTTTTTTTAAAGCATGCTAAATAGACCCATCTTATGTTCAAACCTAGCAGAAAAAGAAAACTGGGTCACTGTAAGACAGTAGACAAGTGTAGAGTTTTTTCCTCAAAAACGGGAATTAGTTGTTAGATAAATTACTTTAGTACCATAATTAATTTGAACCTAATGAAGTTATAGCTACTGTATACACTCTGATAGAGAAATCAAGCACACACACACAACCAAACTTTATCAGGCAAGAAGATCCTTTACACAGAAAGAATGATTCATTTCAGAGAAATGTTCATCTGTTATTAATCATTCAGGATATAGTTAGTGTTCAGATACAGAAGATATTGCTTTGCAGAAGGATTGAAAGTAGCTTTTCCCTAGCAGCCTGTGAGATTACAATGTGATTATAAGCAACTCAATACTTTATGACAGCATTAGCATGCATGGGACTAACAATCATGTTTCATTAATTCAGCTCGAGTGAAGCCTCATTTTGAGCCTTGAGGAGCTTAAGATTTATGTGAAATTAATAACATAACAGATGTCTTCACAATTTCACTCCTCTGAAAAAAATACTTTGAAAAACTTGAATGCCTAAGAATGCAGACTGCAGGGATATATACACCCATGGGTATACCACTTATTGCTTCATATTATTCATATCTCTAAACTAAGTGGAATTTAAATGTCATGTTTATATTAAAGTCATATTTGCCATTATTATATAAGCCCATTACTTTTATTAATCAGTTACTTTGGATATTACTTATTATTTATTTATAAACAAGAATTGAAATATGTGAGCAAAGAGCTGAATCAATATTTATTTCAGATTCATTAACTAGGAACTGAAAGAAAATCACAGAAAATCACAAAAAAAAAACAGGCCCATCTATTTTGATACATTTTTCTGTGATAGATCTGATAATAACCTATTGTTATTTGAAATGTATTTATTAAATAATGTTTTGTTTAACCATCAGCTTTTCTGCTGGTGAGTGAGTCTAACAAAGGAACAGCCCTTTATGTATAATGGCATTTTCAAGCTTTTCAGTGTGGCCACCCCTTCTATAATGTTTTTCAAATATATTCAAAATAACAACCTACTGAAGCACAATTAACCAGTTCACCTAGTCAATATAAACTATAACTAAATCCACCACTAGCTAAAAATGTATTTGGAAAATATTATTTATTTTTTTACTTGCCTGCATTCAGTTAATCAGTCATACATTTAGGTGACAGTGGTCATTATGTGACAACTGATGTACTTTGTCAGAAATTATGCTTGCCCAAGTGCTCTAGGGAGAATCAATGTCTGCAGCAAACTTAGGGGCAGATTTACTAAATTCACATAAATAATTCGAAATTTGATCAAATTTTGATTAAATTTGAATCCTCGAATATGCAAATTAGGCAAATTCGACCAATGAATATTCAAATTCGAATAAAATTTTATTCGATGGTCGAATTACTTCCCTTTTAAATTTTTATTCAACCACCTACTTCGCCAGAATCAAGCTACCGAATTGGGAATCATTACTTTTGATGGAATAAAAAAATTCGATCGATTAAATTGTTCGAATCGATCGATTCGGACGATTGATTGATCAATCGAATTGCGGTAAAATCCTTCGAATTCGATAGTCGAATTTGAAGGATTTTACTTCCCCACTATTCCCATGTGCGAATTTCGAATTTTTTTTAATTTGAAATTCGACCAATAGTAAATCTGCCCCTTAATGTCAGGCATTTGCCTGCAGCCACACAAACATGTCAACAAAGCCACTTGATGATAAATGGTGCAGGTGTTGTTTCCAAAAACATATCTGAAAGCAGTGATGTACAGTTGAAGTTCATCCAATTGTTGTTAGTAACATCACTAAACTCCCCAATTTTCATCCCCTCCAATATGATTGCAGCTCAGTCTTTATATTTAAAAAAGACTGTTAGCCCTACACATAGAAGGAATCATACTTTAGGATAATAATTATTAAAAATTGATTTTAACTGAATCTAGTAACAACCAAATTTCAATTAATTTAAATAACAATAAATAATGGATTTAGGTCATTAATGTGATGCAATTTATAAGCTTGAAATTATATGAGTATAGATTTCAGTTGATTTACAGCAGTAAATAATGTCTGGCTTATAGTTAGCAATATTTGATTCATCCTACTATTAACTGCATTAGATCAGTGCAGTGATTATTAAAGAATTGGCACGCATGTCAAAAGATTATGCAAATGAAACACATGACGTTTCCTAAATTCACGCTATGCGGAACAAAAGTACAATCCCACGAGACTAGAAGGATGACGTAGGACGCGGAAGTGATTTAAGCCGCGATCCACAATACAGACACCATTTGCCTTGAGAAAGCAATTTGCGAAACGCGCATTGGCGTTATTCTGCTGTACAGATCGCTTATTTTTTTTTAGCTTAAAATCTTTTATTTATTTCTCCTAAATTGGAACTGGTCAGGGAGGGTTGGGGATTGGCCTAATCCTAGAAACGGTTTCAGCTCGAATTCTTCCTTTACCATGTTTGCAATCCCGCACTGGGAATCTCATGGGACCAGTGATTTGTGGTTTTTTTAGGGTGAATTAGCCTCTTTAACATCTAGGGCAAGTTAAAATCCAAGACCACAGTCCTGGTATCCCTGCCTGCCTCCATCTTTGTGGTGTCCCAGAAATAGAAATACATAGGCAGGGATTAGTGAGACAACTCCACCTCTTTTTCTTTTCCAATTTACTACTCTTTTCCTGAACTGAAACCTAATCATACCTTTAATCGTATTGAATTTAATATTAATTCTTTTGGGTATCAATTTATCCATTAGTTATATAATTTAGATGTAATCTAATGAATTTCTTTTTAAGAATCAATAAATTATTGCTTCCTGTTAGTTACCAATGAATTAATGGAAAATACGCTTAGGGGCAAATTTACAAAATTCGTGTGAAGAGATCAAAGGAAAAAGTACGATTTTTTCGTTAAATAGAACGATCGGTATTCGATCGTGCAATTTCATCGAGAAATCGAATATCGAGGAAAAAGATAGCCTAAAACTATTCAATAAGCATTCGATAGTCGAAAGCTTATTGAATGTCGAATAGATTCAAGAGATTTTTAGGGAATTTTAGTAAATTTGCCCCCTAATGTACCATTTATTTAAATTAATGAATTGAAAACTATATCAAAGACTGCACCTTCAAGCAATTTACTTAACACTTAATCAATTTACAATTGTGGTAACCCTTGAATCATTAATTATAAATTAGTAGAATTAATAAATTGTTAATTAAATCAACAGATTGCACGTGCACAGTATTTTTTATATGACTTTTATATAAGGTTGAAGTACTCAGGGGTTTCTATTTATTTATTAGAATTTTAGAATTATAAATTACACGTATTTATTCATAAAATCAATTTGCATCAGCACTTTTACTCATGAATCATTTCACTCCTATCTAAGGGTGGAGTGTTTATTGATAGGGATGGCGCGAACTGTTCGCCGGCGAACTTGTTCGCGCGAACATCCGCGCGACGTTCGCATTTTGGGTTCGCGTCAATTTGGCGCATTTTTTTTGCCGCATTTTTTTTGCCCTCTCACCCCAGACCAGCAGATACATGGCAGCCAATCAGGAAGATCTCCCTGGACCACCCCCACACACCCCCTGGACCAAAAAAAAAAAAATGTGCATACCTCCCAGCTGTCCCTTTTTTGGAGGGACAGTCCCTCTTTTGCGAGCTCAACCCTCTGTCCCTCATTTGTACTGGAAAGACCCTCTTTTTGGAGGACCCTCTTTCACTGGAAAGACCCTCACTGAACAGCCAGAAAAAGAAGCAAAGATTTGAACTTGGCTTTTGGCAGAGAGTCCAGAACAGCTAACAGGTGCCGGTAAGATACTTTGTAACACTTTTGACATAAGAAAATAATGGATTTTTCTTTTCCCTTGATCCCCCTCTGGCATGCCACTGTCCAGGTCGTTGCACCCTTTAAACAACTTTGCAATCATTTTTCTGGCCAGAAATGTCTTTTTTAGCTTTTAAAGTTCGCCTTCCCATTGAAGTCTATGGGGTTCGCGACGTTCGCGAACCGTTCGCGCGTTTGTCGCAAGTTCGCGAACGCGTCCGCGAACTTTTTTGCGGCGGTTCGCGCCATCACTGTTTATTGATACCCATTTGGCAAGGTATGATACCCTAATTTAGTGAATACAAATCGAATAGGTTAGTGTGGGGGTTCTTTTCTTTCTCCTTATTGAACAATTTAGACATGTCATAAAAGGGAAAACATTTACACATCCTAGTACAGGCGAATCATTCCCAATTAGGGGTTATCATACTTGCTTGTCTCAGTTTGTTGTATATGTGATTGTTTAGCCATATGGGAAGATCTATGTTGGGGAAACAGTTCAGAAGATTAAGGGGCAAATTTACTATTATTCCCCAAAAATTATTCGTTTCTATTTGATATTCGATTAGCATTCGATTTTCAAATTTAGTACATCTGCCCCTAAGTCACAAATTTCCAACATAAGTCAACTATCTACATCGCCACTATCACAACATTTTAAAGAAAATGGCCATACTGTTGAACAATTACGATTTATGGTCTTAGAAATGGTACCCCCCTTGGAAAGGGGAGGAGATCGTTAATTAAAGCTAGAACAAAGAGAGCTGTGGTGGATTAACAAATTAAATTAATTACATCTGAAAGGTTTAAACAAAGATTATATTTTGTATTTGTTTTTATGATCTGTATATGTTTCAGTATTTTGTAGCTAAGTCATACAATGTAATGAGTTATGGTTGATACATTGTAATGAGCTTATATTGACATGTGTCTTCTATGGTCTAGACTTTGTATTATATACAGTTTATATGGCGGGAACCCTGCTTAGAGATTAATGAATAATACATTATGCTGCTATGTCATTTCCTAGTATGGACTTTATAAACCCACATGAATACTCAATGAACTTTACACCATTGTTCCACATGGCTTGAGAAAGGGCCCGTTCTGGCCCGAAAAGATGCTATCAATGTGTGCACAAATATGGTGATGTAACGTTTTACTATTTAATACAGTTTTTTGCATCTTAGCAAGTGCTGTCTATTGCCTATTCTATATAGAAACGGCAGCGAAAATTTGCCTGCCGAAAATTCGCTGGCAGGTAAAAAAAGCGAGACGCGCGTCAAAATAAAGTGACGCCTCAAAAATGACGTGAGCAACTCGTTTCGCAAATTTTTTCGCTGATTCTCAAATTTCACTGGAAATTAGCATATTTTTTGGCGAAAAGAGATAGATTCGCCAATCACTATTGAAGACGTTTCACTATACTCATCCGAGCAACTTCTTCAGTTCAACTGATTGGTATGGGAAGTTCTCGGCATAATCCAATCACAATGGCACATTGTAACTCTTCAAAGAGGTGACATCTGAATTTGATTCTGTGTAGTTACTGTGATAAGACACAGGTGTTACTTGTGAGAGTTGCATGAATGGTTGCACAGAATCGGCTATCAATAATAATCACATAAAAAAGGAAGAAGCGGAACAACTCCGGCTAAAAGTGTCAGCTGCCTTGTCAAGTGCCAGAACAACTCCCTCTATCTTACTACACAAGAGAGTAGAGCTCTCAGTTCTCTGAGTAAGGACCCCGAACATCACTATCCTGCCAGCAGATAAAGGACGATGCACAGTGGTGCTCAACATAACTGACTATCACTGCAAAATAACCACACTACTCAGTGACAGCAATACACATGAGGAAAGACCCAACAAGTGGTTACAAGAAGGTGATAGCTTGCCTACAACAACTTTAAAATGAGAAAGCCATCGATCAAGTTTTATACTATATATAAGTTTTATACTATATATTTTTTTGTACCCCAGAGAAGCCACGCCTTATACGGACTCCCCAAGATACACAAAGAAGGATCCCCACTAAGGCCCATTGTCAACAACATAAATTCAGTGACATAAAGCATTGCAAAATTCTTGGCTAACATCTTAGCCCTGTTGGTAGGCAATACAGAGCATCATATCCAGAATGCCAAAGAATTTGTAACCAAGATTCATGGCAGAAGAAACAATGGTATCTTATGGTGTCACTTCATTGTTCACATGTATACCTACAACAGAGACAATTCAGACTGTAAAAAATCGACAGCAGCAGAACAAAGCTCAGTCCTGACTAAGTATGTTTGTTGATAGATTTGTGCCTTAACACCACATACTTCAAATACAAGGACCTTTTTTATAGACAGAAACATGGCCGTGCAATGGTTTCTCCAGTTTCTCCCATTGTAGCTTACTTCTACATGGAGGAAGTGCAAAGAAGGGCCTTACTTACATTCCAGGGAACAACACTGAGTCACTGGTTCAGGTATGTGGATGACACTTGGGTAAAAATCAGATCCAATGAAGTGGCAGCCTTTACAGAACACATAAACTCAGTGGACAATAACATCAAGTTCACAAGGGAAGATGTCCATGAGATCAAACTTGCCTTTTTGGACTATTTGATATGCATCCAAGAGGGGGGTAACTTGAAAATGGAAGTATACAGAAAACCCACTCATACGGATCAATATCTGTTTGATTCCCACCATCCGCTGGAACACAAACTGGGTGTCATTAGAACTCTGCACCATAGTATGTGGCAACTGATACAGAGTCCAAAGACAAAGAGCAAAAACATCTCAGAGGAGCGTTGAAAGCTTATGGCTACCCAGACTGGGCTTTTGTCAAAACAGCAGCAACCAAGTCCAACAGCAACACCAAAAGAAATAACTGCCCAGAGAAACATAGTAGGCGAAACATAGTCATTCCATATGTAGCTGGAGTGTCAGAGAAACTCAGGAGGATTTTCAACAAACCCCACATCCCTGTGTTTTTCATACCTAGCAACACACTGAGACAAAAACTGGTACACCGGAAGGAACCAACACCAAAAGAAAAAAACAAAACAATGTGGTATACAGAGTCCAGTGTAGCGAGGAGTGCACAGATCTATACATTGGGGAGACAAAACAACTGCTCACCAAGCGAATGGCTCAGCATAGGAGGGTGAACTCTACAGGGAAAGACAAAAAGATACAATTGATACCATTTAATTTGTGAATAATTTAATTTGGAAACCAGGATACATAATTGGAACATGTGATGTGACATCATTATATACTATTATAGATCATAATCAAGGTTTATGTGGAGCGAAACACTTTCTCGATTAAGAAAACAGTATGGAAGAAAAACAGATGGAATTCCTTTTAAAGGAAAACTATACCCCGAAAATGAATACTTGAGCAACAGATTTATAGAGACCTACATTGTTCAAGGGTATAGTTTTCCTTTAAAGGGGACCCATCACCCAAAAGAAATATTCAAAATCCTATTTTATCACATTATCAAGCAAAATTAACTTTATTTAAACTATATAAAGTAATTGATTCTTGTTTCCTTCAGTCTGGGAATTCAAAATTATAGCAAGCAGGCAGGAGCCATTTTGTTGACACTGTTATTAAGGCAAGCATTATATCATCTTATAATCTTGTTTGTGCACCAGAATGTGGGACCCGATGCCCATCCCCATGCCCTGGCTACACAATTAAATAGTGAAGAGAATGGGGGAATGTGTGGAGAGCAGTGACATCTAGGAAATCCTCAACGGAAAGTGAAAGTAATTGTCTGCCCCGCCTCTATGCCATTGGCATAGAGGAGGGGCAGACAATATTTGATTGACAGCTGATATTTTTAAATGAGCTTACAACAGCTATGAAAGCTTTAATAAAAAATTGAAATTGCATTTCATGTTTAATTTGAAAAGGACTTTTATTAGACTGATTTTTGTGTCTGGGTGACAGGTCCACTTTAAAGGACATTGAATTTATACTTAAAAAGAATTACTTTTGATTCAAAGGTAATTATTTTTTACAAACTAAGGGGACCACAATGGGAACAAGATTTGCCCCGAGCTATGCCAATCTGTTTATGGGGTACTGGGAAAAAACAACAATAACTCAGTATCTGAACGAAAATACAGGTTTGATCCCGTGGAAACGCTATATTGACGATTGCCTGTTTATTTGGAACGGTCCTGAACCAAAATTAAGAATCTTAACACCAAAAATTTCAATATTAAATTGACTAGTAATCATAGTACAGAAAAGGTCAGCTTTCTAGATTTGACAATTTTTGCAAAGAACGACCAACTATCAACTAGCCTTTATCGTAAACTAACACATTGTAATGGCTTTATTTTAAACAAAAGTTGCCACTACAAAAATGGTTAAATAATATCCCGCTCAGTCAGTTCAATAAAATTAAATGAAATTGCAGTCAAAAAACGGTTATGAAAAAGAATGTCAAATCCTGACTAATCAATTCAAAGAATAGGGCTATAAAGAAGAAAGAATACTAAAAGCTAAACAAAAATGTGACACACAAACGAGAACTGAATTAATTAAAAACAAAAATAAAGGAACTAATGCACAACACAGGAAAAACTTAATTTAGTTTTTTACAACATAAAACAAATCATATATGAAGATGGACAGAATCATAAGGAAACACGGGCACATCCTACAAAAAGATAAGGATTTAAAAAATTTCCTTACAGACAACCCACAAATAATATATATAAAAAACTATATCCAATTTTCTCAATGAGCTTGAAAATAAAGGTTTTTGTCCCGTGCAAAACACGCAAAGCTTGAATACATGTAAAAAGCAAGAAAAGAATGTTGTTGAATTTAAATCAAATGTTATTAAAAATGCCATTACATGCAGTAATACGAATATAATAACTCTGTTACATGTTATAATGTCCTTGCAATCTACAATATGTAGGCAGAGCGAATAGATGTTTAAAAACCCGAATAAGGGAACATGCCAATAACGTCAAAAAAGGGTTAATGACACACAGTGTGTCAGCAAATTTTAAAATAAAACATAACTCTGATCCCTCATTGCTCACATTTATCGAAATTTCGCAGACACTTCCACAATGGCGTGGAACTGACATTATACAAACAATATCAAGAAACCTTCTGGATCCATAGATTAAAAACACTAACTCCAAATAGTCTTAACATCGATATTAACTTAAAATGTTTTTAAGAGAAAATTAAATTGTGTTTTTAAGATTTGTTTTACAAATCAATTCTTTTATCATTTATCCAAATATTTATAATCTTATAACAGTTGTCTTCATATCAAGACCATAATTTGTTTAGAAAATGTAGTGGCATAATTAATTGCATAATGAATAGTCTACTAATTGATCTCATGTGTGATATGCGTATAACCCTTATTTGGTTACTGTCTCTTTAAATAGCAACTTACCCTTGCGATCCAGGGGCCCTGAGTCCCTTTTGCGCATGAAAAGTACTGGGAACTGGGAATTACAGCGCAGTGCCTCCACCTAGGGAACACTATATAAATATATACACCCAGATTCTAAACTAGTTGAACTATAGATGATAAATTGCCCTCTCACACTAAAACTCAAACCCAATTACAGCTCTGCCGAGGTGAGAAAATCTCCAAAATAACACCGACCTCTTAACCATGTCATGAACAGCTGGTCCCGTTGGACTTAATATTGTAGTAGTTTAGTTTAGTAGTCAGTCAGAACTCCTATATACTAAGAACAGATATAGATTGGAAATCTAAGCTAGATATATCAACAGTTAGAAATATGATATATTACTCACCAATAATATAGCATATTTACTAAATTTGCATGGGTGCTTATGGTGTGGCCTCCAGGATCTCAGTAGGGTGGTCTTAATCCCCCATTTCCTGGAGAGCCACCCCTTGGATAACTCATAAAACAAAATAATTTTTTCATTGGTGAATAATTTTGGTTGAATTCTCAAAGTTATGAACACAGTTAAACCAGACGAATAGTTTCATAAGCATAGTTCAAATCAAGTTACTATACTATCCTATGGGTTTTTGCAACAGTTAAATTCCGCATTCAAATACGCATGCCTATAATTTGCATTATTTTACGCATGACTACAATTTGCATTATATTACGCATGATCCTTAAACCATAAGCATTCAAATACGCATTTAGAATGCATCAATACACATATAATTTTACGCATGGTCCCATAAATGTATGCATTAAAAACCGTATGTAAAACACGTCACTACACATGGGTTTGAAATAAACGCGTAAAAATACGCGGTAAAGCTCACAATGGAATACACATTAAACAATAAATGATGCGTCTTCAGGAAAATAAATAAAACGTATTTAAACAATAAAAACGAGCTATACTTACATTTCAAGGATTAACAGAATGCGAAGAAAAAATATAACAAGCTGCAAAAGATTACTCCATGGAATGTATAAAGGTCCTATTAAAAATGTAATACTAAATATGTTATGTAAGCAGTTATGTATGTTGATATGTCATTAATTTGACAAATGTTGTTAATAATTGAAAAAATTTCCAATAAAAATTATTGAAATGGGAATTCAGCAGCAGCTTCTGTGTAGCAGGTAAATATAAATGAGCTGTCTTCACTTTGGGGCCCCACACTTGTATCCTTGCCAGTATCCTCCCTTGGGTGGCTCATGGGTTCTCTCAGAGGAAATTACACTGGAGATTACAGCAGCTCTGCAACAGGATAAATCTCAACAGTGGCACCTTTCTCCTTCTGAGTCTAGCAGATTGGTAAGGAACAGGCTGGGCTCAATCTGTACCTCCACAGATTACACAAAGTTAACAGCTTCTCTGTACTCGACAGTCTCATAAAAATCCGTGCTGGCTTTCTTCAGCTCTCCTGTAGACTTTCTACTTTTTGGCTCCAAACTCAGGCACACCCTCTCTCCCAAGAATGCACTGGGGTGCCCAGCCAATCAGGTCACTCTCCAGCCTGTTACTAGGCGGAAGGATGTCACAGACAGAAACAGGGGAAGGCTTTCTCTTCTCCCCTACATGTGTAATTGACCCTGTGGAAGTATATGTATGCATATGAAACATGTTTATCCAATTCTAAATAAAGAATACTTGATTGAAGAAAGATTTCTCTTTTTAAATCAACTACTATTCGTACAGATCACGTTTTGCAAAGTTCAGAGTGAGCCCAGAGGACTGTATATATAGCGTGTTGAAGAGTGTGAGGAGAAAAGATCATAGAAAAGCAGAGGAAGCTCTTCTCGCAGTGGTTTGTAACAATTGGGGTGTTAGAGGCTGTCAGAGGATGGGGTCTTCACAGCGGTTTTTTAGCTGTTGGAGCATGGTTCTCCCCAGCATTTTTGGGCTGTTGGAGCATGGCATCTCCACAGTGTTTTTCGTCTGTCGGAGCATGGGGTCTACACAGCATGGTTGGGCTGTCTGAGCGCATCTCCACAGTGAAGTTGGGTTGTCAAAGTGAGTCTCCACATTGTGGATTGGCAGCTATGGGAGCAGCATGCTAAGCAGTTGGTTGACCTTACCCTCTGAGCCAGGTACAAACGCCTGGAGGGGGGTCATTATAGAGCAGATGCGCTGCTATGGAAGAAGCATGGTAATTGGTTGTTGGCCTTACCCTCAGAGATGGGCAAGGGCAGCTTAGGGCCCCCAGAGCAGGTGGGCAGGCTGACTTCCACTCCATTGTTATTAAAAGAAGGGTAAGTTTGTTATCTGATATCTGAATCAAATTGCCTACCATGTCAGCATCATAGTCCACCACATGGGCAGAGTAAATGGTAATTTGTAGCAAAATAATGCCATCATTTTGTAAGTCTCCTGGCCAAGGGAATGTTTTAGTGGTTTTGGTTTGCAATCATTCAGTTCATTAGCAGTCAACTATTTGGGCTGATATGTCAGGCAGCCTAGTAGGAAGTTCACCTTGCTATAACCTGTTCAACAATTATACATCCAAAGGAGGGTAGCTGGCTATGCTGGCAATTGCACATGGTTATAGTTTACATATGCAGCCACTTTGTTTTGTGAGTTTATCACACTGAAATGCTAGATAAGCAGCAGCAAATGCGATGTGTTAAGTTTCCTCCTTGCATTTATCTCGTTTATCAGCATGTAATACCAGTTGTGGCCAGAGGTAGAGGTCACTAAGTGCTAGCTAGGGTTGCCACCTTTTCTTGAAAAAAATAACGGCCTTCCTATATATTCAGCTTTTTTCCTATTAATAACATTGGGATCAGCCATCAAAAATACCGGTCAGGCCAGTAAAGAACCGGCCAGGTGGCAACCCTAGTGCTACCTAATGCAATCTGTACCTTTCTCCGATATTTTCCTTCTCCCTCTGTCTCTTTCCCTCCCCCAATTTTTTCTAACTTGTGTCTCTCCTCTCTCCTCCAATTTTTTTCCATCTCCCTCTGTCTCTTTCCATCCCCCAATTTTTCTCTCTGTCCCTCTCTCCCCCTCCTCCGATTTTATCCATCTCCCTCTGTGTCTTTCCCTCCCCTGATTTTTCTCTCGGTCTCTCTCTCTACCTCATCTGATTATTTCCATCTCCCTATGTTTCTCTTTTCCTCCCCCGATTTTTCCCTTTTTTTCCTTCTGCCCAACAATCACATTCATTGTGACAGCAGCCAAGTAGATACTAATTCTGCCCTTTGTGCTTTCCTTCAGGTTTTTTCTATAGCTTCAAATTGTGGGTACTCTGTCCATATTAAATAAAGCAACTGGTATCTGACCATTTCTAAGAAAAGTAAAAAAAAATCCATTACCCTATAGGGGACTACCACTGTCTGTGGCCACAAATTTGCACCCCATAAGGATCAGAAACTCACTTGCATATAGCTTAACTAATAAAAACGATGAATACATCATCCTCACTGTGACAAAAGTAGAGGAATGATTTGGTAGGTTTCCCAGACACCTCTGCCACGTGTATCTCTCCTTCCCCCTCCTAGATTTTTCCCTCTACCACCATGTATTTCTCTCTCCCCCTAAATTTCCTATTCAGCTCTCCCCTAATTTCCTCTCTGCCCCCAGCAGGGTGTACTGGGAAGAAAAAGCAGCCCTGGCATCGAAGCAGCCCATGTACTATGTTGACATGCATGCAAAGCATTTCCAACCCCAAGATTAACTAGAATCTTGGTGTTTATTAATAGATATTTTATGTTAACATACAATATACAGGCTGAAGTGACTGTGGATCCTCCTGTTGCCAACATACCAATCATAAGGGATTGGGTATATAGCAAGCAACTCGCTAGCTGAAGTTGGTCAGAATTCCTGGTTCCTCCCATATGCCAGTACTGACATGAGCACTAACAAATGCAGGCATCAACTTAGCTGTGGCTGGCTATTACGGACAGCTCATTTACCTTTCTAAAGTGATTGGTTAATTTACATATCAAAGACATGCCTAATTTGCATTCTTTTAGGTGAGCATCCCATTTACATTTCAAAGCAAGTGGCCCATCGGTCATTTGCCAGAAAACACAGATTGCCAGTCTGGGCCTGGCCCCCATGCCTCTGGCATTTGCCCCTGATTTCCCCTCTCCCCCTGTGTCTCATTCAAGTTCTTCCTGTAAAAAGCTGAGTGTACCATGTGCCACCTGGTGTCCAGCAGTTTAAGGAAACTTTCCTGTTTCATTAAGGCAATGTGGGGAACTGCATTTGGTGCAGATATCACGTCTATCCCATAAAGTTACAGTGCACCAAACGTACAAGCCAGCCTGGCTCTATTTGAATATTAAGGGAAAGTTTTGCTCATGAGCTTGTGACCACAAAATTCATATAGACAAATACAAGAGGTCCTCTGCACACAACCCATTATAAATATATTAAGGGCAATGAAACATTTTATGCTTTAAGCTACTAAAAAAGCCTTCCCCTTTAAACAAAACAAAGATTGTTTGTCCATATACTGAAATATATTTAAACTGGCCAACTATGTCAAAGTCACCCCCAATATGGCCAGTCTTACACTCAACTTTCATCTGATTCATTAAGAATTCAGTTGCTTTATTATACATTTTACAAAGGGACTATGTTTTACCTGCAACATACCCGCTGCTTTCAAAGTAAAACTCCCAAACTTGGTTGCCCTTTTTTTAGCCATCTGTAAATCCACCTATGGTTGCACTACACAATAACTTCATCTCTTCCATTTAGCGAAGGCCCTGCCTTAAGTGTTAGAATCAACTGTAACCCATGCTGTTACACAATTATAGGCCAGTAAGCTTGACATCTGTGGTGGGCAAATTATTTAAAGGGTTCACATTCCAAATTTTATCCTAGTGAATTGCATTATGAACAGCAATCAGCACATATGATTGCATTTTATAATGAGGTATGTAAGATGCTGGATAGCGAGGGAGCAGTAAATGTGATCTGTTTGGGTTTTAGCAAATCTTTTCATACAGTCGGGTACAGAAGGTGGTTGTTAATGGGACAGTCTCTTCTTGGAGTAAGGAGTCACTCAGGTCCACATGTTCATTAATGACTTAGGGAAGGGTATTGTAAGTAATGTATCAGTGTTTTCAGAGTACAGGTAAGGCCACATCTAGAATATGCTGTACAGTTTTGGTATGCGGCTCTGAAACAGGACATTATTGAATTAGTGAGGGTGCAGAGAAGGACAACTAAGCTGGTAAAATATATGAATAGTCTTAGCTAAGAGGAAAGACTGGCCAAGTTGGAGTTGATCATGCTGGAGTCTTGACTGTATTAGATTTAATGGAATGCAGTTATAGAGTGGATACTTCAGAACAGACACCATTGTAGAGTTTTTCCAATGAACTAGTGCAAGGCAAGCCCAGTTTGGTCTTGAAATAGGAATGGTAATAGAAAATACTGAGAGTGAATACATTCTTAGGCTATTTTTTTTACTCAAAAAAAAAAGAAATTGAGAGAATTGAAAAAACTATGTGCTTAACCGTTAAATACTTGCATTTTGTGTCGTGCGAAATGATGTCACTTGTGGCACAAGTATAAAAAAAGACGTGCACGAGCGGTGTGCCTCAAACCATGATGCAGCATACAAGAAGGTAGGCAGTGGGCATCCCTGCCACCTCCAAGGTATTCTCATATTACCCCCAATCTAAAGGAGGCCCCTAGGCTTATTAGGATATTTTGCATGAAACTGTTGTATAAGATGATCAGCCCGAACATCTGAAGCAGGGACTCAAGATGTCTCCTCGGGACCATAACCTTTCCAGTGTACGAGATATTGCAATTTACCTCTGGAAAGATGAGAGGCTCTCTTTTTGGGTGGCTACTGCTGATGATTTCAGTTTTGAACCCTTTGCTAAATCTTAGAAAAGTGCTCAACTAAAGCAGGACTGCAGGAACATCTGTGGAATACCAGAAAATTAAAAGGCCCAGTAAAGAATGGAGATCCCCAGTGGAATATAAAATCAATCCACAAAAGGAAATGTGTCAATTTTTTTATTACTGGAGACATAACTTCTAAGATATTGTTCAAATTATTGTTTTGTCCTTTACATCTAGCCTTTAGTTTGTGAATAATATGTAGAATAAAATGACAAATCAGCGCCCATAAGTGAAAAAAGGCCTGCTAGAACCATGAAACAAATTGCTCCCCCCCATCAGAATCAGTGTTTAAATGTTACCAACATCCAGCCTTAATGTTGGCCACCAAAAAAGTATGGGACAAATGAGAACAGGTTTTGCTGTGGCCCAGATGCCCTGCTAGAATTGTGAGTTTCAACCAAAACCGCCTCATGAAGCTTTTACAAGAAAGTTTGCCCAGAGGTACATTAGGGGGTAAATTAACCTGAGCTTTAGACAAAGAGGAATACAGATCTGGGACTCAGTGCTGCTGCAATCACTTCCTTAGAGACAATCAGATCCGGTTCAGATTTCTCTTAAGAACTGGAGACAAAACTTCTCGAAAGGGCATCTGCATTAGCATTTCTTTACCCAAGCCCTGTTATGATAAAATGAAAGCAGGTAAAAATCATACCCATCTGGCCTGTCTGGGATTGAAGCACTCAGCAGATTCGACATTCAACAAACTATTATCGGTGAACATTGTAACCACATGTTTAGCACCCTCCAAAAGATGTCTCCACTCTTCAAATGCCCATTTAATGGCAAGCAATTCCCTGTTACCAATGTCATCATTGGTAATCTTCATAGGAGAAAAAATTGTAAAAAGAAGGCACACGGATTTTACTGCCAACAGGGAATTACCGTGATAAACTGCTCTTGCGCCAATCTCAGAGGCACCCACTTCTACTATGAAAGGAAGAGTAGAATCTGGGTGTTGGAGTACCTGAACAGAAGTGAACGCTTCCTTGAATTAGTCAAATGCTCTCTTTAAACCAAATACTTGGATCTGCCCTTTTACAGGTAAGTGCAGTGATTGGAGCCACCAGAGTGGAAAAGTTTTTTATAGATTACTTGGCAAAACCTACAAATCTAAAATGGCCTGAACCATAGCTGGCTCCAACTCTGAGGTGATTTGTGAAATTAACCCCAGAAACTGAATATAGGGTACTTTAAAAATAAATATTTGGCATAAGGCTGAATGTGCCTTAACGTATGAAACACCTCCTAAATATGGGCACAATGGTCCATTAAATTGGAAGAATAGATCAATATATCATTCAGTTTCACTTTTACATAGTGACCCAGAAGCTTACAAAAGACAGCTGGGGTGTTACATAAACCAAATATTACTAAATATTAGTTTCATCACAAGTGTTAAAAGTTGCCTTCCATTCAACTCCATTTGACTCATTGATTAGAATGAAATTATATGCACCAGATGTTCAGATCGAGCTTAGAAAAGATTGTGATACCCTGCAGGAGAGGAGGAAGGACTTATGAACCCTCTTTCCAGATTTTCCTTAATATAATCCTTCATGGCCTGAGACTCAGGGAGAGCAAGAGAGCCTGGAATTAAATCAATAAGGCCTGTGTGTGAGTATAGGTCTCTGCAGCTTTTTATTTTAGAAAAAATGGGGAATAGCAAGAAGACATTGCAGCAAGGACTTGGGCA
This sequence comes from Xenopus borealis, assembly GCA_024363595.1. Lineage (NCBI taxonomy): Eukaryota > Metazoa > Chordata > Amphibia > Anura > Pipidae > Xenopus > Xenopus borealis. The sequence goes on from CM044438.1 coordinate 23,455,513, forward strand.
GATTTTAGAGATGAAACCTCGCAGCCTATTCCCCATTTAAGTATCTTGTTAGTAACCCAATCCACTTGAGGATTTTGTTTATAGAATATAGGCTATAATAGGCTAATAGGCATAGGCTAAAAGCACATAGTCATCCTGGAGTAGAGTAATAACAAAACTCACCCTGGTAGGAACCCAAAATGTTGTTTACAAGCCTCTTGAAAAGCAAAAGAATTTACTACTGTCCCCAGTGAACTTAACAGGGAATGAAACCTTAGGTTCCACTGCTGTGTTACTGATGAGTGCTGAATGCGGTCCGCTGTCCGGGACAGGAGCTGGAGCAACCAGTTATGGCATTCAACCTCACAGATAATCTTTGGAGACATTTAACAATTTGTTTCCCAAAACACTAGAGTAGGATTGCTTCTGTGGTAGGGGGAGAAGCAGCTGCTCCTTTGGCATCCATGTTTGGTCCAATGTAATGTTATGTTGTTATCACAAATACAGAACAAATGCCAAGGTTCCAGTCCTGGCTCATGTCTTTTCCTATAACAGCCACCTTTCACTTAGGGAGGAGCCCTTCAGTACTCAGATAACACTAGTGAGAATCAAGGCGGTTATTGGCTGGCAAAGGAACGGGAAAATGGGACAGGAGGATTGGGGAAAGATTAAGTGTAGTTGTGGAACAAGCCAGGGTCAATACCAATCATACAGCTGCAATACAGAATCAGAATCCAGGGTCGTCGGTTAACAGGCAAAGGTCAGTTCAGGCAGCGATACAGCAGTCATCAAGGACAGGCAAGGATCAAGGACAGGCAAGGATCAAAGAACATCAAACTTGAAGCGCACCCAGGATCAAAAATAGACCTATGTGGGTAAGGAAAGATATGTGCAGTGTCGTTATATATTTGAATTTGATGATGTAACATGATGCCAAGTATAAAAAGAGAGGAGTCAGCGGGCATTCCCCCAGGCAAAGCAGCAGGTGTCCCGAAGCCTCCCAGGCATTCTTACAATTGGTTGCTATGTGTTTCTGCTCCTGGACAAATTTAGAGCCTTTTATTACATTTTATTATTAGCAAATCTGTCAAAATTGCAAAATAATATGTAGAGAAAGTCGATGTAAAAACTTACCCTGGTGGTCTAGCGGTGGCGCAGCGGGGACACCCGCCGCACCATTCCTCCTCCGTGCAGGCTCATAGTGCGCACCGCGCGCGCACTTCCAGTTTTTATAGGGGCATGCGTGCTGGCGTGATTATGTCAGCGCGCAATGGCGTGAAATTTAAAGGGACATTTTTACTTTTTCATTGCCTGTGATAGGATTTGATTCCTGGTGCTTTCCTGAGCCTTGTGCGTTTGTTATTTGTATCCTGCTTGTATTATTCCTGTGTTTGACCCGGCTTGTTCCTGACTACTCTGATATCCATAACCTGACCCCTGCCTGTACTTCGACTTCGATTCTGTCTCATCCTTCTGATTGATTACCCGTTTTGACCCTTGCCTGTCTGACGATCCTTGTTATCTGTCTGCCTCAACCCAGCTTGCCTGACTACGAACTTGCCTAATCCTATTGTACTGTGACCTTTGGCCTAACTGACTTTAACAACAGTCATGCCCCTTTGCTTGCCAGAACTCCTCGCCTTGCTCCTCTTGTTTAAGTCCAGGTGGCATCTGAGTAGCTGAGGGCTCCTCCCGAAGCCAAAGGCGGTCACACTACTGGTGAAGCCGAGCTGAGACCAGGGAGCTTGGCATCTGTTCTGGTTTAGGGTGCCGACCGTGACATTATCACAGGCCATGGAGGACGAAAGTCACAACGGTGCTACTGCTCCTCCCTCCGCTACGCCTCCTCCAACCACCACCGAAGCGCTCCTTACCACCCTGTTACAGCGCTTGGAGGACCATGAGCGGAAACAAAATTATCTACTCCAGGGTTTTCACAGTCTAACCTGTCAGCTGGAGACTTCACAAGCTCCACAGCAGCAGACTATTCCTGGTCCTTCTTCTCCTGTGGGTTCTTCTGCCAAGCCCCATGAACCCAAAATTGCGTTCCCCGCAAAATTTAATGGGGAAAGAACAAAGTTTTTTGTATTCCGTGAGGCATGCAAGTTGTATCTCAGCTTTTTCCCCCATTCGTTTTCTTCTGGCGAGGAAAAAGTGAGATTTATCATGACCCTCCTAGAGGGTGATCCCCAAATTTGGACTTTAAGGCTGCCTTCCTCTGACCCTGCACGTTATTCCCTTGACGAATTTTTCAATAGTATGGCCATACTATATGATGACCCGGATCGCGCAGCCTCGGGCGACCCCTGCGATTCGTAGGTTGCGTCAAGGGAAGAGAGATGCAGAGGTATACTGCACTGAGTTTCGCTGGTGGGCAGTCGAGACAGGGTGGAACTACACGGCTCTTTGGAGTCAGTTCAGAATTGGGTTGTCCAATTCTATTATTCTAGTTAATTACCCTCTGTCTTCTAACCTGGACGGTCTCATGTCCCTTGCCATCCAGGTAGATAGGAGACAGAGGGAGAGAAGGGGTGAAAAGGATCTTTCAAAATTGCTCGGGGCTTTCTATGACAAATCTGCCTCAGTTTCCTTTAATTTCCCTAAAGCTTCTGCGCCCCCTCCTCAGGAGGAACCTATGCAAATAGGTACTTCTCACCTAACTCCTGAGGAAAAGGCACGCAGGGGCTCCTTGGGTCTCTGTCTATATTGCGGAGAGAATGGTCACTTTCTTAAACAATCCACTAAGAGGCCGGGAAACGCTCAAGCCTAAATGGAGAAAGGGGAACTCCATTTGGGTGCAGGCGTTTCCTCTCCCCAATTTGCCTCCAAGGTTCAGCTACCAGTCAAACTGACCTGGCCTACAGGCTCTGTTAACTTGTCCACTTTCATGGACTCTGGGGCAGAGGGTAATTTTTTAGATGCTACGTTTGCAGCCAAACATGGCATTCCTGTGGTCCCTCTGGGTGTCCCCATGAGAATTTTAGCGGTGGTGTGGTGTGGTAAATAAGAAGACTGTCTTCTTTTTTTTTTTTTGTATTTCAAGATCTTTTATTTGTAGAAAATATGTGATTTTACATTGAACTTTTTATAACATTTTTATATCTGGTCCACATTCAGATATATGGTCATTCACTATAACAGGAATATGTTTCGTAGTGTTGACTATTACCTTTAGTTTTATTTGGCAAAGACCACTGCATAAAGGAGACAGAAAAAAACAAAAAAAAACCAAGGAGATGGGAAAAAAAAAAAAAATCAGGGGGTTTGAGGGGATGAGGGTGAGGATTTGAGCCTAAGGACTATGTTCCTTTTTGTTTCTGTGTTATTACATTTTATCATGTATATGTAGGTATGAGATCGAAGACTGTCTTCTTATCTTTATGTGTAAATGATTTTCATAATGAGGAGATAGCCCTTTTTCTTATTGAAGGTGCCTCTTCTCCACTCATTTTGGGGTTACCCTGGCTCCAGGCTCATAACCCCCAGATTAATTGGGTTACAGGGGAGGTTTCTCAGTAGGGTTCTAGTTGTGGGGGCGTCTGTATTCCTCCAGTTTTAGCAACCACCTCACTAGAGGGTTTACCTACATCGGCTTATGCCGACGTCTTTTCCAAAAAAGGCTGCAGAAGCCTTACCTCCACACAGACAGTATAACTGTCCCATTGATCTGGTCCCAGGTTCCTCTCCCCCTCGTGGTCGTACATATCCTCTTTCCCTACCTGAATCCCAGTCTATGAGGGAATATACCCAGGAAAACCTTGAAAGGGGTTTTATCCGGCCCTCTAGTTCTCCTGCCGCCCTGGGTTTTTCTTTGTGGGTAAGAAGGACGGTGGTCTCCGTCCTTGTATAGACTACAGGGGTTTAAATAAAGTCACTATTAAGAACCGCTACCCCCTTCCTCTGATTTCCGAGTTATTTGACCAGGTTAAAGGCGCCAAGGTCTATACCAAGATTGATCTTAGAGGTGCATACAATCTTATTCGTATCAGAGAGGGGGATGAGTGGAAAACTGCTTTTAACACCAGGGATGGCCACTACGAATATTTAGTAATGCCCTTTGGGCTCTGTAAAGACCCCGCAGTTTTTCAAGAATTTGTCAATGACATCTTTCGTGACCTGCTGGGGGTATTCGTAGTGGTCTACCTTGACGATATTCTTATTTTCTCTTCTAATCTAAATGAACATCATAATCATGTTTGTGAAGTCTTAAAGAGGCTAAAGGAGAATAACCTGTATGCAAAACTAGAGAAATGTACCTTTGAGGTCTCTTCTGTCCAGTTTTTGGGGTTTATTATTTCCAGCAAGGGTCTAGAAATGGATCCAGGCAAGGTGAGAGCTGTCCTGGATTGGGCCCAACCCCTTTCTTTACGTGCAGTGCAAAGGTTTCTTGGTTTTGCCAATTATTATCGTCAATTTATTAAGATTTTTTCTTTTATTGTAGCCCCATCACGAATTTAACTAAAAAGGGCGCTGATCCCAGCATGTGGTCTCCTGAGGCTTTACAAGCTTTTGAAACCCTCAAAAAGGAGTTCAGTTCTGCCCCTATCCTTAAAGGGTAAGGAAAGGCAAATAAATAAAATCCCATTTTTACTTTCTTTAATGAAAAAGAAATCTATCTCCAATATACTTTAATTTTAAAATGTGTACCGTTTTTATAAGAAACCTGACTGCATGCAGTAAATTTCTCCCTTCATTTAGTGCTTCTGGCAGGGAAACAATCACTTATGAACAGCAGGGGGATCCCCTGCCTTACTTACCAGCCATGCAGAACTCAAGCAGACCACACTGAGCATGTGCAGTGCCAGTGTCAGACAAAGATGTATAACAAAGTTACAAGATGACAGCCCCCTGTGGCCAACTTTGAAAGCATAAATCATTTGTTTGATTAGGCTTGTGGTGCAGAAAGTTCATGTTTATGTTTAGTATACAAAATACAGCAATTCTAGCCTTATTCTATTTTACACTTTCCTTGTCCTTTAAACACCCCGATTCCGCACTCCCTTTCATTGTAGAGGTAGATGCCTCTGAGGTGGGAGCTGGGGCAGTCCTTTCTCAAAGGCACCCGATAACCAACAAAATGCATCCCTGTACCTTTTTCTCTAAAAAGTTTTTACCTTCAGAGGTAAATTATGACATAGGGAACAGGGAATTGTTGGCTGTTAAATTGGCCTTTGAGGAATAGCGCTGTGAGAAAATCTTACCGTGGTGGTCGAGTGGTGCGGCGGGGACGCCCGCCCGCCGCGCCGCTCCTCTCTCCCTGCTGCCGGTCTTCCTAATGCTGCAGAAGGAGAATCATGCACCTGGGACCAAATCTTAGAAAACAGATCAACAGAGGAATTAGCAGAGGGTACAGGGGAATTAGAGCCAGAAAAGGAAAATGCTTTGGGATGTAACCCATTGACAATAAAGAAAGGAGATTTCCCAGAATGTGTAGCATTATTGTAAGCAAATTCTGCCCATGGTAACAGTTCAGACCAGGAAGACTGATTATCAGCTACATAACATCAGAGATACTGCTCGAGAGACTGATTCACCCTTTCAGTCTGACAGTTGGTCTGGGGAGGATAAGCAGTGGAAAAAGATAACTGAATGCATGCCAAAACTTAGAGACAAACTGAACCCCCCTGTCAGAAACAATATTTTCTGGAAAACCATGTAACTTAAAAATGTGGGTAATTAATAGATCAGCCAAAGTCTTAGCAGAAGGGAGGTGAGGAAGAGGAATAAAATGGGCCATCTTATGGAACGTATCCACCACCATCCATATCACCGTCTTCCTCTGGGAAGGGGGCAAGTCTACAATGAAGTCCATCAAAAGATGAGACCAAGGTGATGTGTAAAGGAATGAACAAACTCTGGGAAGATTTACAGGATGTGTTTGACTTTTGGCAAATTGGACAGGAATCTACAAAAGCCTTGGAATCTTGTTAGCAAGAAGGCTACCAGACATAATAACGAGATACTGTTTTAGTAATGCCTGGATGCCCAGCCATCTTAGAATCGTAAGCCTCCTTCATTACTTGTTATCTTAGCTCCTGAGGTACAAACCATCTCCCAGAGGGAGTATCACTAGGAGCAGATGATTGAAGAGGGAGCAATAAAGAGAAGAGATTCTAGAGTTGCTATAATTAACTCTTTGGGGATGATAGGAGTGCTCTCACTTAAGTCAAAGGAAATAGGTTCAAAACTCCTAGAGAGTGCGTCTGCTTTGGTGTTCTTGGTACCAGGCCTGAATGTTAGAGAAAAATTAAACCTTGAGAAAAATAGAGCCCATCTGGCTTGCCTTGGATTTAGGCATTTAGCCGACTCAATGTAGAATAAGTTTTTATGGTCAGTGTAGACCGTCACCAAATGTTTTGCACCCTCTAAGAGATGCCGCCATTCCTAAAAGGCCCATTTGACAGCCAACAACTCCCTGTTCCCAATGTCATAATTCACCTCTGCAGATGAAAACTTCCTAGAGAAAAAGGAACAGGGATGCACTTTGTTGGTTTTCGGGTGCCTTTGAGAAAGAACTGCCCCAGCTCCAACCTCAGAGGCATCTACTTCCACAATGAATGAAAGTTAAGTTCTTAGTTAAATTAGTGATGGGAGCCACAATGAGGGAAAAATTCCTAATAAACGGACAATAATTAGCAAAACCAAGAAACCTTTGAATTGCATGTAACGAAAGGGGCTGGGTCCATTCCAGGACAGCGTTCACTTTGCCTGGATCCATTTCTAGACCCTTGCTGGAAATAATATACCCCAAAAACTGAACAGAAGTAACCTCAAAAGTAAATTTCTCCAGTTTCGCATACAGATTATTTTCCCTTAGTCTTTGTAAGACCTCACAAACATGATTATGATGTTCATTTAAGTTGAATGAGAAAATAAGAATATCATCAACGTAGACCACTATGAATTTCCCCAGCAGGTCCCAAAAGATGTCATTGACAAACTCCTGAAACACTGGGGGTTCGTAACAGAGGCCGAAAGGCATTACAAAATATTCGTAGTGGCCATCTCTAGTATTAAACGCCATTTTCCACTCATCCCCCTCCCTGATACGTATAAGATTATAGGCCCCTCTAAGATCAAGCTGGGTAAAGATCTTAGCATCTTTTACTTGGTCAAAAAGCTCTGAAAACAAGGGAAGGGGGTAGTGATTCTTAATGGTGATCTTGTTAAGACCCCAATAGTCTATACAAGGGCGAAGACCACCAGCTTTCTTTCCCACAAAAAAAAAAAAACCTGCTCCCACAGGCGAACAAGAAGGCCTAATGAAGCCCCTCTCCAAGTTTTCTTGGATGTATTCTTTCATTGCCTGGGCTTCAGGCAAGGAAAGAGGGTAGGTTTTACCATGAGGAGGGGTTGACCCAGGAATTAGATCAATTGGGCAGTCATACTGCCTATGTGGGGGTAATGTCTCTGCAGCTTTCTTGGAAAAAACATTGGCATAGTCAGAGTAAGCTGCAGGTAAACCTTCAAGAACTGTAGTTGCCACTACTGATGGGATACAAGACCCTTGGCAATTTAGTCCCCAGGTAAGAACCTCTTTGGTTACCCAATTAATGTGTGGGCTGTGTCTTTGCAACCATGGTAACCCCAAAATCAAGGGAGAGGAAGCACCTTCGATAATCAATGATTCTCAAGGGAGGACACAAGGGAACCAAAGAAAAATTGTGTTTGTCTGCAAAAGCAGCATCCAAAAAATTCTCTTCAGCTCCTGAATTCACAAAAGCTGACAACAGAATTGAGCCCAAAGGCCAGGTTAGTTTGACTGGTAATAACACTCTGGAGGCAGATTGGGGAGAGGAAACACCTGCACCCAAATGGAGCTCCCCTTCTCCATTTAGGCTTGGGTGTTTCCCGGCCTCGTAGTACATTGGTTAAGAAAATTACCCTTTTCCCCACAGTAAATTCAAAGACCAAGGGAATGCCTGTGTGCCTTCTCCCCAGGAGTGAGATGGGATGGGCCTAATTGCATAGGCTCCTCCTGAGGTAGAGACACAGAGGGGTTAATTACCTTTACATTGGTTGCCAAACTAGGTTTAACATTAGAAACCCCAGAATAAGAAGAAGTCCCCCTTTCACCCCTTCTCTATCTATCTGGATGGCGAGAGACATGAGGTCATCCAGATTAGAAGATAGGGGGTAGTTCACAAGGCTATCTTTAATAGATTCAGAAAGCCCTATACTGAACTGGCTATGTAAGGCCACATCGTTCCACCCAGTTTCTACTGCCCACTGGCTGAATTCGGTGCAATACAACTCCGCACCCAGTTTCCCTTGACGCAATTTACAAATCGCGGAATCGGCTGATGATGCACGATCCGGGTCATCGTACAAAATTGCCAACAATTGTTAAAGAATGTGTCAAGGGAAAAATGGGCAGGATCAGAGGTGAACAGTCTGAGGGCCCAAACTTAAGGATCACCCTGAAGGAGGGTCATTACAAATCTTACTTTTTCCTCACCAGTTGGAAATAAGTGTGGGAAAAAAGCTAAGATATAGTTTGCATGCCTCTCTAAAGACAAAAAATTTGATTCTGTCACCACAGAATTTCTCAGGAAAGGCAATTTTGGGTTCTTGGGGTCTAGCGGTTTTACCCCACATGACAGCAGAACCCACAGGAGGAGAAGATACAGGACTGGATAGCTGCTGTGGAGTCTCCAATTTACGGGTCAAGTTGTGGAAACCCTGCAGGAGATAGTTTTGTTTCTGCTCCTGGTCATCTAGGCATTGAAGCAAGGTGGTAAGCAATGCTTCAGTGGTGGAAGAGGTAGATGGAGCAACAGCAGCTTCGTGACCATTGTTTTCCATGGCCCGTGATAATGTCATGGTCGGCACCCAACACCAGAACCAATTGCAAGCACCCTGGTCTAGGCTTGTGCTTCATCAGTAGTGTGACCGCCTTTGGCTTCGGGAGGAGTAGGCAGATTCGTGGTCAGACAGGCTGGGTCGAGGCAGGCAGATAGCTAGAATCGTCAGGCAGGCAAGGGTCAAAACCAGGTAATCAATCAGACGAGAATAAGGCAGAATAGGTAGTCAGATAACAGGCACGGGTCAGGATACAAAATTCAGAATGGTTTTGAACAGGCAGTGGTCAAACAGGATACAAGCAGAACAGGCTTTAGCACAAGGCTCAGGAACCATGGGATACAGATCCTATTACGGGCAAAGAATGTAATGCAATACCCAAAGTGCACCACACCATTGCGCGCTGGCTTCATCAAGCCAGCATGCCTGCACCTATAAAACTCGAAGAGGCGCACCTTTAGTTACCGGCGCTACTGTGGAGAAGTCCGGTGTGGCATGCCTCCCTGCCGAGAGTGCGGCGGGCGTCCCTGCCGGCTCTGGTAAAGCCTTCTCCTTACAGTAATTATTAACATCCACTGGTTTACAGAAAGTCCGTGTTTGTATTTTCCCCTCTTCTATGTAAATTTGAAGATCTAAAAAGTTAATTAAATTAGAGCTATAGTTTAGGGTAAATTCTAAATGCATATCATTATTATTCTCTCTACAAAAGTTCTTAATTCTACTTCCCCTTTATTCCAAATAATAAAAATATTATGTTTGGTGATGTTTCCTAGGCACTAGGAATAGGGAATAGGCCACACTATATAGGTGCCTCTGAAAGGAAATAGTGATAGGAGAATTCAATTACATACCAAACTCTTTTTGTCTTGCCTCACATTTTCTTTTCACCTGTGTTTTGCCTGAATACAAAACAGACTAAACGCCTGCATAGCACGTATGTCTGATTATATCAATTGTATTAAATACCATCAGGGATCGAAGTGATACCGATTAGGCAGAAGAATGCACACGCACGCCAGGCCTCTCCGACAAATTAGATACGGTGCATGGATTCTTAGGAGGATGGTTACACAGAGTAAAGCATGCTTAAGGGATGATGAAGGGGTACACCCCCGAAACGTTGTCATTGTTGGCAAGACAATAAACACGGGAACAATCCCTTAAGCATGCTACGTGTGCTGGTTCGATCTTTACTAATCAAAGTGATACCATCATATCACAAATAATCTCCAGATAAATTTTCTAAGGTATTATTATATTTTCTAAGAAGGCCAAAAGGGTTCCGATGTATGATCATGGGATGGCGGGGTCAGTGTATTAACTAGATATAGACACTGAATATCCCTGAACACTCTTATACCAGATCACAATTCATCAATTCAATTTTAATTGTTTTTAATATAATGAATTATCCCTCATGAAATTGATTTTAACAAAGAGCTATTAAATGTTAGATTTGGCACTCTTTGCAGGACATGTAGCAGTGAAAGCAGTATTTTTTTTAAATTTTTTCGTTGCATGGTTTTGCAGTGAATCCCTTTCCTTAGCACTGTATTTTGCATGTGACTGTGCATTATTAGGCCACAGTGCTGGATTCACAATCTGTACATTCCCAGCAGTTGCTTGACTTCGAGTTTTAGCCTCTGCCTCTGTTTCAATTTGGCTAGCAACTGTAATAGCCTTTGCAAGGGTTAAATGCTGCTCTAGGAGCAGTCTCTCTCTAATGCAATGTGAGTTTGTTTTTTCCACTATTTGGTCTCTTAGCATTTCATCTGTTAGATTCCCAAACTCACAAGTAACAACCAGCTCTCTCAAAGCTGCTACAAATTGTTCTGTGGATTTGCCATTATGCTGTCCACGTTGGCAGAATTGATATCTTTCAGCAACCACATTTACTCTTGGCACAAAAAAGTTCTTTATAGCAGTAAGAGCAGTTTCATCAGGTGATGGTAATTTATAGAATATATGCTGTCCCTCTGCTCCCAGGCAGTGAAGTAAACCACTCTTTCTAGCAGCAGAAATAATTTAATTATCAAACATATGGATCGAAGCAGTAAAAGGTATGTTAGGCTCACCAGGGTTTGGAAGAAAAGGTTGAGGCTGCTGCAGAGGTGGAAGAGACATCCTGTTGCCAATCTGTTGTGTTTTGATAGCTTAGAATTAGTAGAGTATAAAGTGCTTTATTAGCAGGCTCATGCAGCCCTTACACAACAGTAACCTAAACTCTAATGCTCTAAACGTATAGAATGTATGTGCAGTAAAAGTCTTGAGCACAGTGACATCTACAGTCCGTTTATGTAAACACCACAGTATTGTCCCAAATATAGTTCTTAGAAGTGATGGAGTGATGAACTTTGTATATTTGCATCTCCAGGACATAGAGATATTTTTGTAGAGACGTGCCAGCAAAACTTTTCTTTTGAGTTTCGTTTGAAAGAGACATGAAAAAGACCTTCATACTGAATTGAAGTGTGAGACAGGAGTGGTTTGTATGTCACACAGATTGTGAATTATCAAGAAACAATTCCTCTGAAATCATCATAATTACCCAGACCTGTAAGGATTATAAGTGGTAAATGAAACCACAAATGTATAGAAAGAAGATAACATGATATTTAGAATCTTGTTTCATTAAGAATATTACATTGATAACATTCAGGATCCTCAATTCTAACACAACAATTTGTTGTAGATTAGGTTTGCCACTCTTTGCAATTAAACACATAGAAAGGTGTAAAGGTCATAAAATGAAAGCAGGAAAACCATTAACAGGAAAACATTAGCTTGCTTAAGTAAACGTCCAATAGAACTAAATGTATTACAAAATAGTAAACCTTTAAAAGAGTTCCACCCTTTATGTCCAATTGCTCTTGCTTCATATTGTAACACTTTAATCTTAATTCCACAAAAATTATTCAATTCTATCATAGTAAACAATTCTCTTAAAAATATTGTGGTGTGATATTAATCTATAATTGCTATGGTAGGAGCAAAGGTAGCTTTAGAATAGGTACCATAACTATTCTCTGGTAGCCAAACATAAGACCACATACAAAATAGTTGGTAGATTTTAAAATTATTAATCCATAACTCGCTAATTTTATTTTAGATTAGAATACGTTCCAACACTCTATACTTTCCTTTGTTCGTATCTGTCAAATTACGAGTTGTTTTATTAAAGGGGTTGTCTACCTTTTCTCACTGCTACACAAAAAATGGTAGATTATGTTCCCCTGAGTATGAAAATATGTGCTATGTAATGCTCATGTATTTAATTGGCTGAATATGCAGTTTAAAACTCACTGTAATAGCTGCAGCTTTCACAGAGAAATTCAGGAAAGTTTTCAGGGGGGGAGGAGTGTTTCTTCTCTCTGCAGGGTGTGTCACATGGGAGCAAGCTGGATTTACTCTTCACTTATTGGCTACCAGAAGAAACCTTCTCATTGGCTGTGTAAATGTGGCTTGTGATGTTTTTTTTTCTAATACACTTTATTCTAACAGCATCTTGTTCATCTTATTTCTTTGCTGGATTTGATGCACATTTTCAATCTCTCTGGGTAATCTGTCTGGTAATCTGGTTTCTGTAAAATAGCCTACTAAATAAAACTTTATGTTTAAATTGCTTTTCTATATTGACCCATTTATTTTCTTTTTATAAAATCTCTATAGATACCTTACTCTATTACTTTCAGACATTTTCATGTTATATATAATATATATTGGATTAATAAACTTTTTTATTTTTATCATCGATTCTGTTTTTCTGCAAATCCTGTGAGTTCTATCACCTTTTGCTTCAATTTATATATATGTATATAGATTATATATTCATAAAATCTCTCTCTCTCTCTCTCTCTCTCTCTCTCTCTCTCTCTCTATATATACACACAAATTACAGAGCTATTGCTGCACACACTTGCATCCAGGGTACATACTCTGGTGCTCACAGAAGCTCATAAATATGAGCAGGCAAATGCTGGTGTGTGGGTAAACAAACCCCAAGTGACTTCTAATATCCTTATCATTTACAGTAGGGGGTACATTATATATATGTATGTATAATACATGAGTTATACTCAGAATTCCCTGTATAACTCAGCCTGCAGCCTTGTGCCTTTATATGGTCACAGGACCCCTCAGTGATTTCTAATGTGCCTGTCAGTTACAATAAAGGGTACATTAACCCTTATAATACATGAGTGATACTCAGAGTTCCCTGTATAACTCAGCCTGCAGCCTTGTGCCCATATATGGTCAAAGAACCCTTCTATGACTTCTAAGGTCCCTGTCAGTTACAGAAAGTTGTACATTAACCCATATAATACATGAGTGATACTCCGAATTCCCTGTATAACTCAGCCTGCAGCCTTGTGCTTTTATATGGTCACAGGACCCCTCAGTGACTTCTAATGTGCCTGTCAGTTACAGTAAATGGTAAATTAACCCTTAAAATACATGAGTGATACTCAGAGTTCCCTGTATAACTCAGCCTGCAGCCTTGTGCCCATATATGGTCACATAACCCCTCAGTGACTGTGCTGTATTGCATCAGCTATGCGTGATGTTGTCTACTGTTCTGTCCTGCTCACTGTCTGAGTAAGATTGACAGGCAGATAACCCTTCTTCAAAACGCCACACTGTGTAAGTTGTTAACTTGTTTAATGGGTATTTGAAGATGAAAGGGTAAAACTGAAATACATACAAATAAAGAAGTATAAGTGGCTGGGCTGGTAAAACAATATACATACATATACATTACACAAATGTAATAAATCTGCTACCAAACAGAAACAAACCTCCCTCTCTAAGATGCAAAAGCTGAGTATATTAAGCAAATAAAACTGTATACACTCACCAACAATGCTGCATAGGGCCTGTTTAGCATGGAGAAAGCTGAAAGCACATGAGATAAACTGCACAGGCTGGAAACACCTACTTCCTGAAACCTGGAGTTATGACATCAGATGTCAATAGCTAACTTTATTAAACAAATAACTAACACCAGGAAATATCTACAAGTGTCCAGTAGATGGAGCTGGAGGACTGCTCATACCTGTAATCAAATGAAAAGACATATACCTGTCCTAACAGTACACTCCCCGCCTGGTGTCTGTAAGATCACCACAATCATTCTAGTCCAATCAGGGAGCAGGGTCTTCAGACTGAAGAAGAAGGACGAGCTCTGTCACTGGTCTGAAGAATAATGTAGAACTCCCATCTCTGGCAATCTTTATTTCCACTTTGCGAACTTTGCCATCTTTATCAGGGAATGTCTTTGTTACACGACCCATAGGCCATTCATTCCTCTTGGTTTGTTGATCTTTCAGAAGGACAAGATCTCCTGTGTTGATGTTAGGTCTATCTGATTGCTATTTCCTTCTTACCTGCAGAGTAGATAGATACTGTTTGCGCCACCGGTCCCAGAAGAGCTTGGCTAGGCTTTGAACCTGTCTCCATTGTCTTTTATAGAGATTTTTACCATCAAAGATCCCAGAAGGTACAGGATAAGATGCAAACTTCTAAGTCAACAGTGTAGCTGGAGTAAGTATTTGTGGGTCTTCAGGATCTGTTGAGACTGGGGTCAGAGGCCTTGAGTTCACTATTGCAGTCACTTCTGCCATTAGAGTAATGAGAACCTCATGAGAGAGTTTTGAAGGTAACTGTAGAAGCATGGAGTCTAATATTCTTCTTGCAACTCCTATCATTCTTTCCCACACACCTCCCATGTAGTTGGCATGAGGAGGATTAAAGATCCAACACACCTCTTGTTTGGAAAGGAAACTTTCTATCTCTTCATAGTTAAGGTTGGAAGAGATTCCAAGTTCACGGCATGCTCCAACGAAGTTGGTACCACTATCAGATCTGATAGTTTTGACTTGACCACGTATAGCAAAGAACCTTCTGAAATAGTTTATAAAGCTTGAAGTGTCCATGGATTCTATCACTTCAATATGAATGGCTCTGATATTTAGACAAGTAAAAAGAACTGCCCACCTTTTGCTGTCGGCAGAGCCTCCTCGTGTATGTCTTGAGCAGACTGTCCATGGCCCAAATACATCAAGACCAATGTGAGTGAACGGTGGATCTGTTCTCAGTCTATCAGGTGGCAAATCTGCCATTTTTTGTGTTTCACAAGTATTTCTGAGCTTCTTGCATATGACACATTTAAAGATGAAACTACTCACACATCTCTTTCCTCCAGTTATCCAGTTATCTAGCTTTCTTAAAGTCATGCACCAAGTGTAGTTGTTTGCGAAGGTGCCAGCCCTTACAATGATCAAGTTGGTTGTCTCCTTTTTGTTTGAACAGATGAACTACATGAATGAGGCCTGCTAATTCTCTCGTCAAAGTATTCCAGCTAGAGAACCTGCAAAAACGTTCAGACCCTAGCTCTTTACCTTTGGATGTTGTACTCAAGGTTGTAACTTGTGGACGAATCTCTGTATCTTGAACCGGATCCACTAATGTAAAGGTTTCAGTCTCTAGTTTCAAGTGGTGAGAATGACTCAAGAAGGGTGGACCTGTGAACCACATAGTATCTTTCAGGTGTGCTGCTGATACAGATCTTGTGGCCAGATCAGCTGGATTGCTCTCTGTTGACACATAGTGCCATTGTTCAAGGAAAGAGGATCTTCTTATTCGCTGAACTCTGTTGCTAACAAAGACATAAAATCTTCTTTTCTCATTGCAAATGTAGCCTAAAACTATTTTGCTGTCTGTGAAGTAACTGACAGAGTCTATATTTGTGTCAATTTCTTTTGTTATGAATTCAGCTATATCTACTGCGAGGACTGCTGCACAGAGTTTAAGTCGTGGGACTGTAAGTTCCGGACATGGTGCTAACTTAGCTTTTCCTAGAACAAAACCTATGTGGTTCAGCTGCAGTGGGTACTGACTTCAGACCATCATCCACATAAAAGTCTCTTTTCACAAATCTTTTAGCATCTGCGCCAAACTCCTTTTCTTCCTGACAAGCTGCTTGTCTAAGACCATATATGGCCACTGCTGGAGAAGGGCTGTTACCAAAGATATGTACTTTCGTTCTCCATTCTATGATGTCTTCTGCAGGGTCGTTGTCTTTGTGCCGGAAGAACCTTAAGTAATTTCTATCTTCAGGTCTAACTAGAAAACAATGGAACATCTGTTGGATATCAGCCATGAATGCAATGGTGTCCTTGCGAAAGCGTAACAACACACCGAGGAGGTTATTATTTAGGTCTGGGCCTTTCAACAGAATGTCATTCAGGGATACCCCACAACACTGTGCACTTGAATCAAAGACAACTCTAATCTGTTGGGGTTTCTTGGGGTGGTAGACTCCAAAGAGAGGCAGATACCAACACTCTTCCCTTGGATTGAGAGGTGGCGCTATCTCTGCGTGGCCATTTTGGATTACCTTTCCCATAAATGCAAAGAAATGCTGTCTCATCTCAGGTTTTACTTTAAGAGACCTCTGTAGGGACCTGAAACATTGCAAGACTTGTTCTTTGTTATTTGGTAGCTAGATCTTCCAGAGAAGGAGCAATCGTCTCATCTTCTGTTGTTCTCTGAAAGATACTGTGGCTTACATGATCCTCAAACTCTTTGCAAGAGGATTTGTACGTAGACACTGAGGATTGCATGGCTACACATACATTCATGTCATAGTTTTCCCTCACATTGTAGAAGTATGGACAAGGTGGAAAGAGGGATCTGCAGCTCTCTTCTGAGGTTCTGGTGTAAAGACAGTGTACTAAGTCTGGTCTATGGACTCTTTTCAGGCATACATTGCCCACTATGACCCATCCTGTATCTAATCTGTGTGCATAGGGAGCGTTATGTGGTCCGTTGATCTGTTGCCTCACTTTATGGACTAATTATGTCTCTTCCTAACAGCATAAGGATAGATGCTGATGGATCAAGCTTGGGTATCTCACTAGCAAGTGACTTTAGATGTTTGTGATGAAGGGCCACCTCTGGGGTTGGGATCTCCGTCCTGTCGTTTGGTATCTCATTACATTCAATGAGTGTGGGTAATGGGATTGTGGCTTTGCCATCAAGAGACTGTAGTTCAAACCCTTGCGCTCTTCTTCCTGAAGTGTTAATCATCCCTGCACAGGTTCTGAGAGAATATGGAAACTGCTGGCCTTTTGACCTGAAGATTTCAAAGAACTCTGACCTGACCAGGGACCTATTACTTTGGTCATCTAGAATAGCATAAAGTTTTATTGCCCTGTCCTTTTGTCCGGTAGGATAGACACTGACTAAGCAGATTCTCCTCCACACACTTCAGTAAATGTTGCAATTACTGTAGCCTCTGCACTGTTGTCCTTTCCCTCCCCGCCATGATCACTACCTTCTGGAGCCCTGACTGACCATGGTGCAGGACCAGGATGAAGAGCAGACACATGTCTGTCACTGTTGCACTCTGTGCAGCTAACTGATTTGTCACAGTCTTTCGCAAGGTGTGCATTGGAGGCACAGCAACGGTAACAAATATTGTTTTGTTTTAAGAAAGTCTTTCTCTCATCAAGGGACTTACCTCTGAAGCCTCGGCATTTGTACAGAGGATGAGGTATGTGATGAATCGGACATCCTTTAGTTAAGTCCATGGTCTTAGCGTCAGTGAGAGCAGAAGAGTTTCCTGTAGCTTGAGATACTTCAGTCTTGTGCACCCGGATGGAACTTCTCTGAGGGGTGTTCTTGTAGCGGTATTTTTCTGGCTTGTTGTCACCAAAGGTCTGGAACGTCTGAGCAAAACTTGGGTCATTGTACATCTTTGCTTGTTGAGAGATAAATTGCACAAAATAAGAGAATGTTGGGAATACAGTGGTGTGAAAAACTATTTGCCCCCTTCCTGATTTCTTATTCTTTTGCATGTTTGTCACACAAAATGTTTCTGATCATCAAACACATTTAACTATTAGTCAAAGATAACACAAGTAAACACAAAATGCAGTTTTTAAATGAGGGTTTTTATTATTTAGGGAGAAACAAAATCCAAACCTGTGTGAAAAAGTAAAAAGAATAAGAAATCAGGAAGGGGGCAAATTGTTTTTCACACCACTGTAGTACATTATGTATTTCCTTGTACTTGGTCCCATGTGAGGCCCATTTCCTTTTTAGAGAATCTGGCAGCTTTTTTACAAGGTCTTCTATTCCTCTAGCAGAATCAAGATGATCTAGTCCTAGAAAGCATCCCTCATTTTTTGCTGCCAACAGTTCTATTACCAGATCACTGAATTCTCTAAGTTTCTTGCTGCAATCTCTTTCAAAGATATTCCCAAAGTTGTCAATCCTGTCCCACAGAGATTTTTCTATCTTCTCTGGAGCTCCATAATCTTCGATTAAACCTTTGCCATGACATCTGTAGTCCTTTACAAGAATAATTGACATATACTGCCCGAATGCCTTTCACTTGTCTGCTGGACTCTGGACCTAGCCACTTCACTAGGAGATCCATTTCTTCTTTGTATGAAAGGTGTAGATCTTCTATAGCATTTTTAAATGACGCCTTCCAAGCCCTGTAGTTTTCTGGCTTCTCGTCAAACTGAATAAGGCCTGATGTTATCATTTCTCTGCGTGCCATAAATCTCACTAAGTCTGACATCTGTTGATTGCCAGTAAGCTGGTCTGAATCAGGCTTAATAGGAAGCGCTGGCTTCACATCTGGTGTGTACTGGTATGCTCCCTCTGGAGAACGACTGCCTCTATCAGGAACCACTGGTTGTGTAACAGGAGGATTGCTGTATTTATTAGTAACAGGTAAAGTCCACTGAATGTCATTATAGTCTCTGGCTGCAGGAGTTTTCACATTAACGGGATACAATTGTTTGAAATCCTTTTGTTCTTGTAACAGAGCACCATCTGGTGGTGAGGTAGAGGTAACTACGGGCACATTGTAGTCACATTGTAAAGGAATGTTCTGGAGAGGTATACTATGATTTTGCCCAAATGATGGGATAACATCACTGTCTCTGTATTCACAGCTTTTCTAGGCTTGGCATTGATGGACTGTACTCCTGTGAATGTTTCAGCACATATTCTTTAGTACATTGCATAACAGTTTCTGGTTTTACATCAGGCTGCATAGTGAATTTCGGACTTGCTTGTTCTGTAGTGTCAAGAACTGCATCTAATGCATCTGCCTTGGCATTCGCAATTGCCACCGTCTTATGTAAATTAAGAATCTCTATTGAAACTTCTAAGTGTGCCATTTGAAGCTTTGCCTCCACTTCTAACCTTGCCTTCTCTGCCTCTTTCATAGCCTCTAAGCGTGTCTTCTCTAATTTTAGCTCTGTTTCCTTCCCAGTAAATGTGAGTTGAGCTAGTGCAGCGGCAGCTTCTGCATGGAAAAGCGCAGCGTCAGACACCTGGGATCGGTTTGAGAGTCTGGATGAATGTGACACCCTAGATCTGGTCTTGATTGATCTTTCAGACATCTTGCCGTCTAAGAGTTAGCGCGTGGTACTATGTTAACTGAATGCGGACTCTATCAGCCCGCACATTTGGTTGGGGGTAAGTGTTTTTGACTAGTGATGGGCGAAACGGCCGCGTTTCGCTTCGCTGAAAAATTCACGAATTTCCAGAGAAATTCGCGAATTGGCGAAAAATTTGCGAAACGAGTCGCGCGTCGTTTTTGACGCGCGTCGCGTCGTTTTCGACTCGTTTTTGGCGGCGAATTTTTTTCGCCGAATTTTTCCTGCAGTTTCGCATATTTATTCGCCAGCGGCGAATCGCGGGAATTAGCCGCGAATTCGCCCCTGGCGAATAAATTCGCCCATCACTATTTTTGACAATAGATGCCCTTTAAATAATACCAATAGGCTAGTTTTGCCTCCAAAACAGTAATAAAATTCAAAATGCTTCCATACATGCTAAGCAATGTTGCAGACCTCTTC
This sequence comes from Xenopus borealis, assembly GCA_024363595.1. Lineage (NCBI taxonomy): Eukaryota > Metazoa > Chordata > Amphibia > Anura > Pipidae > Xenopus > Xenopus borealis. The sequence goes on from CM044438.1 coordinate 23,475,174, forward strand.
ATTATTTATATGGTTAGTACATTTAGCTATCTGACTACAGACTACCCCCGCACACCTATTATCTATACGCTACCCAAAGTACATAAATCTCTATCCTTCCCACCTGGCAGACCTATAATATCCGTGGTTGGCTCACTATACCAACCGATTTCCACATTTACTGATTAACCATTGGTCCACGCTATGCCCTCCTACACACAGGACGCTGGCCATGTAATCAAGAGACTTAAGGAACTAAGGGGGATACCTAATAACTGTATACTTGTCACAATGGACGTAAGGAGCCTATATACAGTAATACCCCATGATCAGGGCATCTCATCCTGTAGGAGGGCAATTACGTCCACACCACCAGGGATGGTGCCGATAGAATTTTTACTGCATGTCTTGGAACTTACCCTCACAAGAATTTTTTTTAAGTTTGAGAATTCATATTATCTACAAGTGGCGGGGACAGCGATGGGCAGTGCCCTCGTGCCCTCATACGCCAATCTGTTTATGTTGGACTTTGAAAGTAATCCTATAACTCCACTCCTGGGAATTTCAATACTGACGTATTTCCGTTATATCGACGATCTGTTCTTCATCTGGACGGACACAGAACCAGCATTGCTGACCTTTTCAGAATCTGAATAATCTAGATACATCTATCAAACTTACCTTAAGCTATGATATGACCAATATAGATTTCCTGGACTTAAACATCTTTATTACAGACTCTGAATTGGAGACCAGATTGTACAGGAAACCCACGGACCATAATTCAATACTACATGCTTCCAGTAGCCACCCTCCGTCAACAATTTGAGGCATTCTCTATTTGCAATTTCTCAGGGTAATCCGCAACAACAGTACCAAAGATATAACTGACAAGCAATTGCATGAAATATATATTCGGTTCAAAGAGAGGGGTTACTCAGATGAACTTATGCATCAGCAACTGAACAATGCATTACAGCATTCGCAATCAGACTTGTTGGCACAAGCGAATGGAGCTAAATCAATCATCGGCCAATCCATTGGTATTCGCTACCACTTTCTCTTCTGCCTCACAACATCTTTCCTCCATGATTAGTAAGCATTGGCCCATGCTAAGTATGTATGAGTCTGTCCCTTCACTCATCCCCAAAGACTGTAATGGGATTTAGAAGGGATAAAAGCTTAAGGGCCTTGCTAGTGTGCACAGACTTCAAAGGAAGAGATCGTAAGGGGGCCGATTAGTTATCCCTAAATACTAAGCTGGGTTGTTACAAATGCCCTAACTGCGTGACCTGTAGATATATGTTAAGTGGGCAAGACTTTACTCATCCCCACACTGGCAGAAGGTTCAGAATCTACCATAGACTCATGTACTGTATTAAGTGGGCAAGACCTGTACTACTTTTAGAGAGACGATAGCCAATCACCGTTCAGCCATCAGAAAGGCCCTACAACCAGTGGCAAGTCACTTTCTCCTCATGGGACATTCTCTGCCAACATTCAGATGCATGGCAATTGACCACCAACCTCCATTGGCAAGAGGTGGAGACAGGGACCAGGCCCTACCGAGAAGGGAGTGCCAATGGATTTTCAAGCTTGATACTGTTGCCCCTAGTGGCCTTAATGAGACCCTGAGGTTGGGCTGCTTTCTGTGAACTATGTTTGCTTATTTATATCTGCTTTAATTTTTTCTTCTATGTTAGCCTCATGTAGATTATCATTATAAAATACTCCCTTCTCCTTAGGTAGACACAGCACATTTTGTTGGTAGTGTGCATTTGACTATATCCATACTAGTCCTGTATCTAAAGAATGTCTATTAATGTAGAACACAGTATTTAAAAACATGTGTGTGTGAAGGGGTGTGTGTGTGTGTGTGAAAGTGTGTGTGTGTGTGTATGTGTGAAGCTGTGTGTGTGAAGGGGTGTGTGTGTGTGTGTGTGTGTGAAAGGGTGTGTGTGTGTGTGTGTGTGAAGGGGTGTGTGTGTGTGTGTGAAAGGGTGTGTGTGCGCGTGTGTGTGTGTGTGAAGGGGTGTGTTTGTGTGTGTGTGTGAAGGGTTTGTGTGTGTGTGTGAAGGGGTGTGTGTTAAGGTGTGTGTGAAGGTGTTTGTGTGAAGGTGTGTGTGTGTGAAGGTGTGTGTGTGTGTGAAGGTGTGTGTGTGTGAAGGTGTGTGTGTGTATGCTGGGTTTTAATTTGGAGGGGTTGAACTTGATGGACTTTCTTTTTTCAACCCAGTTTAACTATGTAACTATATAGGCTAGATTGATGTTTTTTAGGAGAACAATATTGTTACCTTAAAAGGTTTATCATGTGCTTTTGTCTGTGGTTAGATTCCAGTGATTCAGAATGTTTAAATCTGTTTGAGTTAGCAAAGAATTTGTACAGAAGAAGAATCACTGACTCAGATTTCGTTTTTTCTGGCACATGTTGCAAACAGTATCTCTCCATATTTCAAGGGATTTCCCATATTCACAGTTTAGTTGTGACAGATTTGTATGTAATATAATTATGGTGCAGGATTTGTACTTTTTCATTATCAGTAGTCTGTGTATAGTGATCGGTTTAGAGGCAACAACTTTCCTAATTAGATACATTGGTGCTAGTGCCATGAGGCAATTTTAGCCTCTTTCAGGGCCTCACAAGTTACATAGTTAAATTTAGTTGAAAAAAGACAAAGTCCATCAACTTCAACCCCTCCAAATGAAAACCCAGCATCCACACATACCTCTCCATACTTTCACATTAATTATATATACCCATAGCTATACTAACTATAGAGTTTAGTATCACAATAGCCCATGATATGTCTGGGGGGGCGTGGCTTGACCCAGAGCATGGTGGCAGCGTGATCACAGAGCTTTGTGCTGACTGACCTGCTCCAGTCACATGTTCAAAGCAAAACCATAGGGAAACCTAACAGAAACAGAGTGGAGAAGGAGAAGACTTCAAGCTTGCAAGCTGCAAGTGAGTTGGCACCGCTATTTCTTTTCAGAAAAATTAACCACAGAGAATCCAAGATGGTGCCTGCATGAGACGCTGGCGAGGAGGAAGCAGACTCCAACAGGGAGCAGTTGGACCTTGAGAGCGATGAAGAGGAGGGATTTTTCAGGCAAATTTTGCCAAACTGTCATCTAACTCAGACATAAAAGAAATGCTCCAAGAGGTAACAGCGGTGATATGGGAGGAGATACAAGACCTAAAAAAAATACATGGTCTCTCTGGCTGCACACACTGACGACATCAAAATCAAAGTGCACAGATAGACCCTTTATAATCACATACAACAGCAAGAAAATATATTTTATAGGATTTAAAAGAAAGCAGTTTGCCAGCACTCACCAAGCTTTTTCAATCCTTCATGAATAAATCGGGTGTACGTCAAATGTACAAAATGAGGAAATATGGACAGTATTACTTCAAATATTTAATTCCATACTAAAGAGAGACCCAACCACAGGCATTAATATCGATAGGGCCACAGAGTCCAAAAGCCCAAAGTTGCTCCTTTAAATGCTCAACATGACGTACTATGCTGCCTTCACAGCTTCTCTTTAAAAGAAGGGATACTACTTAAAGCCTACTTAAAGCAAAGGAAGTCAGTCAACTGACTTATGAGGATGGCTTTATCAAACTCTTTCATGATCTGTCTCGGACTCTCTTCAAAAGGAAACTATTGAAACCTTTAACTGGTGTGCTCAGAGATCAAAATATTGGCTATATATGGGGTTACCCCTTTGCTCTAACTGCCAATAAAGAAGGGATTATAGCAACCGTCAGAAATCCGATGGATACAGAGAGGTTCTAAAAAAGGCTACATTTGCCCGCTATTGATCTGCCTGGATGGTCTATGACTTTAATCAAGATTTCAGAGATGTCTTTTCAGCTAAAGGGAGAATGGATTAATATGTGTAATTCAAGAAGAATGCCAAGAACTCCTGAAACTTTGAGAGAAAGGATGAGAATCCTGACTAATTGACACTTTTAAAGATTGATCAGTGCAGTCACAAAACAACAGACACTGACAGGGGCAAGAAAAGAAATGAAGATGCCTAAAGACTAATGTTTTGACCCCATTTAAGTTGTTTTAACTAGTCAGAAAAAAGGTCAGTGCCTCACAAGAGCAATATATGTTTTTTTTTAACAGAAGTAGCAAGTTGAAAGAATTGTTGTTGTAGTTTCTTGTTTTGTGATTAAGCTTTTAAATGTAATGCTTCTATGTACTTCTTAGGTACAACTAGAGGAGGAGAAGCTATATGACCCCATCAAGCTCTACCACCCACCCGCAAGAATTTGGCTCTTAGCACTAGAGCCGCAGTCACAATGAGGCAACTCAGGGAATACCACCTGACATGTCTATGGTGGCATAAACTTACCCCCGATATCTTAACACCCCTTACCTACTTTCCTTTACGAACCCCCTCAACCTTTAGGTATATCCCAATTCTCCTACAGGGTAACAGCAAGTGTAAGCATGTATTGAAGCACAAGCAAATCAGTGTTCTATGGCTCATCAAATATGATAAGAAAAATGGTATCAATGAATGTGAATAGGATAAATGAGCCAGTAAAGAGAGCACACGTCTTCCATCAATGTAGTAAACAAAGAGCAATGATAGTATTGATTCAAGAATCCCATTTCAAGGTAAACCATGTACCAGTGCTGAATTAAATAAATTACTATCCCCATACTTATATGAGTAATAATCCAACAAAGACAACCAGGGGTATAATGACTAATTCATAAAGATCTGCCTTTTCAACACCTAGAAATGATAGTAGATAAGAAAGGTAGATATGTGAATATTAAATGGAACCTAGCAAATAAAACATGTACCATAGCAAACATTTATGTCCCCAACTCGAGTAGAATATATAAAATACTTTGACAGTTTTAGTCGCAGAACTTAAACTTGAAATGGTCACTTTACACTTGCAAGTGGCAGACACGGAAACACACCAAGACATGGTGGAGAAGGCAACAAACTTTTTAATACACTCACAGAAGCGGTTGGAGGATTTGGACAATCGAGGGAGACGTTGTAATCTGCATACTCAATAACAAGTGAAAGGGGTGAGCCTCCAAGATGCAACAGTAAAAATTTTCAACCAAATACTGTAACAACCAGACACACATAAGATCGACTTGGAGTGGATTCACAGGGCATTACGGCCTAAAGGATTACCCACAGACAAACCCAGAGATGTTATCTGTTGTCTGACTAGATACCCGGTGAAGGAGGAGATCCTGCAAATGCCACAAAGATGCAGGTCATTCCTTTTCAGAAGACACGATTAATAATTCTCCAAAATCTTTCTTGGTTAACCCTGCAACACCAGCGACTGCTTCAACCCCTCCTTACAAAAAAAAAAACAAGATCACCTCAGCCAAAGATAAGTTGCCAGAGGGATAAGTATACATTGTGTACCTTACCGCATACCAGTTAGTTAATTAAGAAGTACAGTTGGGATCGGTTTTTTACCTTCCCTTATTTTCTCCTCAGTATATTCTATGACCTCTCCTTAGAAGCATGATCCAGATTTCAGTGTAAAACACAAGTAGAACAGAAAAATGTATACCGTCCAGCATATATATATATATATTTCATAAGTTGCTATCTCTGTTATATGTTCTACTATGCTATGTTATTTTTATTGTTTTTTCGGAAAGGCTATATATGGAGGCTCTTTTTTAAAAATGAGTATCGATGTGTGATTTTACGGTGACATCGGTAAATGTTAATGGTTTCAATATTCCAGAAAAAAAGATGTAAAATTTTGCATGCTATGTATAAAGGCGAAATTGATATTATTTTTCTTCAAGAGGCACACTTTAAGGGGGGAGGATTGTCATCCCATTGAACATGGTGGATATCCTAGGTGATATTATAGTAACAATACAACACAAAAACAATTGGTCTCAAAATATTTGGCTTTTAAATTAATACATGTTAAAAGATGCAGAGGGCTGAAACATTTTTGTTAAAGGGCTTATTCACCATACCAAATGTACTATTGGAAGTGTATATTTTTCAAATAAAAACACAACATTCATACCTGAAGACGTTAACTAACAGAAAACTTTGGAGAAGAATGCATGATCCTTGGAGGAGATCTAAATTTAATACTGTATCCCCTTCTATACTCATCCAAAGGGACATCCTCACTGTCATATTCTGCCATCAACTTAATAAATAAAACTCTGAATCAAGCCCAATTAATATATACTTGGAGATATCTATATCCTTCAGAAAAAAAAATTACATTCTATTCCCAAGCCAAAATAGTATATACGAGAATTGATTATATCCTGATCTCCCAATACCACCTGGGATGGCGGACATCAGCTTCAATACAAGATATATTGTGGTCTGACCATGGGGCTACTCAAGTGACTGTGCACTTACTACTTAAACATACTTCTGAACGGAGATGGAAACTTAATGAAACCTTGTTGGAGGACCAAGATTGTATGCAGGAGTTGTCAGAGACCCTTTCAGCCTATAAAGCAGCCATTCAAATAGATACTACATCTTCTCCTATGGCTAAATGGCAAGCCTTTAAATGTCTAGCTAGAGGAATTTTTATCAAGCATGGCTTACAACTAGAAAAAACTTAAGACTCAACAACTTATACAATTATTAGAACAGATGCATACACTAGAAGAGACACATAAAAAAAGTCATGACATAGAATATGTGCGGAATCCATACTTTACTAAACCACAACATTCAAAGTACTTTAACTAGAATCAGACATAAGTATTTTGAATATGGAAACAATGTGGGGAAAATGTTAGCCCAAGCTTTGAAAGGGAAACATACCATCTCACATATTCACAAAATTAAAGCTGATAAGGCTAAAGTACACCTCTTATCCAAACAGATAGCAGAAGCGTTTCATACATACTGTATAATACGAAACTGTATAATACTAATCCATCTATATCAACTCCAGCAAGAGAGGAACTTAATCATATTTAGGGATGGCGCGAACCGCGGAAAAAAAGTTCGCGAACATGTTCGCGAACTTCCGGAAATTTGCGAACGGTTCGCAAACCCCATAGACTTCAATGGGAAGGCGAACTTTAACAGCTAAAAAAGACATTTCTGGCCAGAAAAATGATTTTAAAGTTGTTTAAAGGGTGCAACGACCTGGACAGTGGCATGCCAGAGGGGGATCAAGGGCAAAAATGTATCTGAAAAATCCATTGTTGACACAGCGCTGCGTTTTGTGCTGTAAAGGGAAAAAAGTCACTCAGGTGGTGGTTGTGGACACTGTAATATTATTGATATTTAGACAGAATGTGAACAAGCTCACACAGCTAGATGGCAGTTGTTTGAAGTACAGTAGATTACTAGCCAGCAAACTTACTATCCACTGTCCCTGAAATCACTAACAGGCAGCTCTCTCCCTACACTATCTCTTCAGCACACACAGGCAGAGTGAAAAAACGCTGCAGGGCTTCGGTTTTTATAGGGAAGGGGAGTGGTCCAGGGGGTGTGGGGGTGGTCCAGGAGGGAGAGCTTACTGATTGGCTGCCATGTATCTGCTGGTCTGGGGGAGAAATGGCAAAATAAAAGCGCCAACTAAGGCGAACGTCGCGCGACGTTCGCGAACTTCCGGCGAGCGTGAACACCCGATGTTCGCGCGAACAGTTCGCCGGCGAACAGTTCGCGCCATCCCTAATCATATTAAGTATTACCTGCAAAAACAAACTCCCAACAATACCTTCCATGCCTAATATTATTACTACTATAATATTCTATTATATTATATTATGATTTTGGTTTTGTTTCATTCCTTCCCTTATTCCTATTTTCTATGGTGGCATATTCGTGATGTATATTGACGCAAGATATATTTGAATAACATAATGACAAATAATACTGCAATTTTTGGAACAATGTTTATTCGTGCAATGAGATACATGTAAGTTTGTCATATACAGATTGTCAAATAATTTGTCTCAATAAAAACTTGAATGCTAAAAAAAAAGCAGAGTTTACTTGGCAACTTAACGAATTCCTTTTACATAAAGAAAAAAGCAGAACACAAATACAGGGGTGGATAGACAATATATTACAAAATAACAATATGGTAGATATTATGATACCAAGGGCATAGTGGGGCCTTTCAGGAATATTATCAAACATTGTACAAATTAAAGAATTCTATACCTGCGGAGGAAGTTATAAATAGAATGAGTACATTTATTGAAGAAGTGGGATACTATCCCCCAATGTATAAATATTTAATGAGACAGGGGTGCCCACTTTCACCATTTCTCTATTTTAGTTATGGAAACACTACTGTCCCACATATGGAAACACCCAGACATTTCAGGTATTATAGCAAAAAGTAAAGAGCATAAATGCATGGCCTTTGCAGATGACTTATTATATATTACAAAACCACACTTGTCACTTGAAAAATTTTGGAGCATTTTGGAGAATTTTAAGATAATAAATTGGAGATTCTGAACATATCCCATAATACAGAGCTAAAGAACTTAAACAGAACTTTCCATTTAAATGGACAGAAATATCAATGACATATCTGGGAATCAAACTAAGGGCAGAAACAAAGACATTATAACAAGAAAGCTACCTACCCCTTATAGGTATTTTTCAGAAATTGATAACTGGAAGAAGCTTTTACTATCATGGAAGATACAAGACATTAAGATGGTCCTCATGCCAAAACTATTATACTATTTATAAGTGCTACCTATAGAAATACCACACTCCTTTTCCTCAATTAAAAATTATGATATCCAGATTTGTATGGGAAGAAAAAAAAATCCTAGATTAAAACAAAGTACTAATAGCACCAAAAGAAAAAGGAGGTCTAGGACTCTGACCTGTATTATGTGGCAGTCCACTTAGTCTGAGTACTGGATTGGTGCTCTGGAAATAAGTCAAAAGATTGGTGGGAGTTAGAGAAAGCGATAGAAGGCTATGGAACATAACCTATGGGTGGAGAAAGAGAAATTTTCACAAGAAATACTTCAACATTCCTTAGTTGGTACTACTCAAAATCTGGCATAAAAACAAGGAAGAGTATGGATTAACAAAAGCACCATATATATTATAACCTTTGATACAAAACCCAGAATTCCCACCGAGTATGGAATATTTGAGGAAACATACTGCCATTTAGTGTATAACTTGCATTTATATTATTTTTTCCAGTGCATAACCTTGCATGCATCAACACTGAACCTCATTTTCCAGTGTGCCCAGTTTCCTAACTTTAAACTTAAATTTTGTAATGATTGTAAAAAATTTAAAAAATGAAAGAGTCTTCATTCCTCATTAACAATCTGAAAACAATTGAACTGAAGTGTTTGGAAGGTGACCGACCCCTTAAACTGTCCTATCAGTATCTGAGTAATTAAAGTTATGCTTACTTGACCCAAACTAGCAGCTTTTTCTATTTGCAACAGGAGCAGAACCTCTTCACTAACCTGAGAGGGTCTACAGCATACCCCTAAAATTTATTTACTGGAACATCTGTCAAAAGCTTGTTTTCCACCATCACTTCTTCCTTTATATTGGCTTTAAGATCCTGCTTAAAAAAAAAAAAAAGGCATGTCCCTTTTATTCCCCCCTGGCCCTCTGAAAGAAAATATAGCCTCCTATGTTAATAACTAGCTAAACTATAACTACATTAATTTAAATAATGTCTTTGCAGCACTCCAGTAACCTACTGAAACTGATTACAGTAATACTATTTGTACTGGTCTTGCTGCTAAAAAATTGTAGTACACAAAGGGGCAGATTTATCAAGGATCGAATTTTGAAGTTAAAAAACTGCGAAATTCGACAATCAAAATTTTTAAGTGTTTTTTTTCGCGATCGAAAATGGAACATTTTTGATCAAATAGGTTCATTTTCGATCGAATTAAAATCATTCAAATCGTTTGATTCAAACTATTTTTGCTAGAACATAACTAGAGTGCATGTATTTTCTGAATTTAGTTATTACTCCAAACTGCCCAAAATTTTTCTATATTAACGTTAAGGAAAGACTATTAAAGTTGGGCACTTACAATGAAATATGAATACACATCACCATTAGTTTGCAAGGATATTAATTAATTATAGATTCATTATAGAAAGAGGATTTTTTCTCATAGAAACCAGCAGACATCCTCTGGTAACGCCGCCTCTGGTAACTGACCACTCAATGCTGCCTGAGGCAAGGTTTTCACCTCATGGCAGGAGTGACCCTGATAGAAACATACTTTATAGTCTATGTTTCTATCAGGGTCACTCCTGCCATCAGGCAAGGTGAGAACCTTGCCTCAGGCAAGACTGAGTAACTGATCTACAGTCAAAAAAGGGTAGGTATATTAAGGGGGCCAACATTGCTGAACTGAGCGGCTGTGTTCTTCTTCAGCTCCATGCCCAGGGGGGACTACTAAGCTAACACAGGAACAACCTTAAGACAGCAACCAGGGCAATCCGACCAAACCACTCCCGCATCATTCCCAGAAGCGGAAAACCAAAGAAACAACCTGCTCCAAAACGTTTTATGCTCTCCCCGCTATCTTCCCTGCACCAGGCCGGATAACCCATGGCCGCCAGTGAGCATTCCTCACCACTGCACGGCAAACCAAGGTGAGGTGGATCGCAAAATACTGGAGGCGCAGCAGTTCACACGGGATGTCACCCTAATAAATAGATTTAAGATGCTGCTCCAGGCAGAACTACGGGAGGTGGCAGACTCCATAACACAGAGTTACGCGGGAGATTAAGGAATTAGGCACCCGCACCTCCACCATAGGACAAGGTGGAAGAGCTTGTCTTAAACCAAGCTCTTCCACCTTGGAAGCTCCAACAGCAACTGAAGGGCCTACAGGACCACATGGAGGACTATGAAAACCGCTTCCGCAGGAACAACATACACATAGTAACATAGTAACATAGTAAGTTAGGCTGAAAAAAGACTTGGGTCCATCAAGTTCAACCTT
>CM044438.1:23517249-23561833 GCA_024363595.1 Xenopus borealis
GGGGGGGGGGGGGAGAAGGGTGAGAGAAAGAATTATGGGGAAGCTAGGGTAGATGGGGTAGTGGGATTAGTAATAGATTAGTAATAGATCATGGGAGAGGAGTTAGGGGGGCATACAGTTAACACTAACTTAACATATACATTCTCCTCAACATATAATTCTCCTCAAGGTAATGCCCATTTAAAAAGTAAAAGTAAGGTAGTAACCTCTGCTGTATGCTGGCAAATGCACAAAGTTTGTCAGGTAAAATGGAAGACCTTGTATTAACTGCATGCACTAAAATAATTATGATATTATTAGTATCACTGAGACCTGGTGGGATGAAATATGTGACTGGAATGTGAGTTTAAATGGTTACACCCTTTTTAGGAGGGACAGAGGGATTAAAAAGGGGGGAGGAGTGTGTTTGTATGTAAAGCCAGAATTAAAGCCATGCACTAAAGAAATAACCATTGCTGGCACTGGTGAGGGAGTGGAATCCCTCTGGGTAGAGATTTTGACTGGGCAAAAGGTTACAAAGAAAATTATCATTGGTGTATGTTATAAACTACCTTGTATAAGTAACGAGTATGAAGCCCAGCTATTTTTACAAATACAAGAGGCTTCACAACTAGGTCAAGTTATTATAGCTGATTTCAATTATCCGGACCTTGACTGGGGTAATGGGGTTTCAAAAACAGATAAAGCAAGTAGGTTTGTAAATGTGCTAAATAATAACTTTTTAGCTCGTTCAAGAAACTACTAGGAATAACTCTCTTTTGGATCTTGTAATAACTAATAATACTGAACTCATCTCTAGCATTTGTGTGGGTGAGCATTTAGGAACTAGTGATCATAACATGGTCTCCTTTGAGATTCTATTCTATAAGGGAGTAACTAAAACATTGAATTTCAGGCGTGCAAACTTTGGCAGGGCATCTCTGCAACATATTAAGTGGGAAATGCTTTTCACAGGGTTAAACACTGAACAAAAATGGGAAGCTAAAACTGATATGGAACAGGATATTGCAGTAAGCAGTAAAAAGAATTCAATATTATTTTTTAAATATATTAATTGTCAACAAATGAGCAGGATGGGGTAGGACCTTTATCAGAGGGGGGTCAGCTGGTCTATAAACAAAAAGCTCAGATTCTGAACGCATACTTTTCGTCTGTCTACTCAAATGAAGAACCAGCTTATGAAGGTTTAGTTATTAACAGTCCCAAATCTAATAATACATCTAATTATGCATGGCTCACACATGATAAAATTCAAAAGAGACTAGAACATGTTAAGATAAACAAAAGTCCAGGGCCAGACGGGATTCATCCCAGGGTACTTAGCGATGCTTACCTCTGTGATTGCCAAAATTCTCTACTTAATTTTTCAGGACTCATTGAGGTCTGGCATGGTACTGAGAGACTGGCGAATTGCTAATGTGGTGCCGCTATTTAAAAAGGGATCCCATTCTCAGCCTCAAAACTATGGGCCAGTTAGTCTGACGTCGGTGGTAGGAAAGCTTTTCGAAGGATTAATAAAGGATAGGATACTGGACTTCATATCAAATAACAATACTATGAGTTTGTGCCAGCATAGTTTTATGTGTAATAGATCTTGCCAGACTTTCATGAGAAGGTAAGCAGGGCCTCGATTCTGGGATAGCAGTGAATGTGATTTACTTACACTTTGCTAAAGCATTCGATACAGTGCCACACAGAAGGTTACTGGCTAAATTAAGGAATGTTGGCCTGTAACATATTATTTGTACCTGGATAGAGGAACTGGCTAAAAGATAGTCTACAAAGAGTGGTGGTAAATGGAACATTTTCTAATTGGACAAGTGTTGTTAGTGGTGTACCACAGGGCTCTGTACTGGGTTTGAGAGAGCTGGTTGTTACCTGTGAGTTTGGGAATCTAATGAAATGCTAATGGACCAAATAGTGGAAAAAAAAAACTCACCACTAGTGATGGGCGAAACTCCCGCGTTTCGCTTCGCCGTATAAATTCGCGAATTTCCAGAGAAATTTGCGAATTGGCGAAAAATTCGCGAATTGGCAAAAAATTCACGAAACGAGTCGCACGTCGTTTTTGCCGCGCGTCGTTTCCGACGTGCGTCGCGTCGTTTCCGGCGCGCGACGCGTCGTTTTCGGCGCGTCGCGTCAAAAACGACGCGCGACTCATTTTTGTTGCCGAATTTTTCGGCGGTGAATTTTTGCTGCCGTTTCGCGGATTTATTCGCCAGCGGCAAATCGCGGGAATTCGCCGCAAATTCGCACCTGGCGAATAAATTCACCCATCACTACTCACCACGCATTATGTATGTATGTACGTATATTTTTATTTGTATAGTGCTCCTTGAGGGAAAAGCACTGTATAGCAACAATAAATTAGTAGTAACAAACAAGGAATCACTGCATTAATAAGTAACATAAGTGCATTATAATAAATACAGCTCATATAAATATAAAATATAAAAATATAATTGTATGATTATATTTTATATTTATATGAGCTGTATTTATTATAGAGGAGACAAAAGGATGGAGGACCCTACCCCGTGGGGCTTACAGTCTAAATGGGAGGGTAACTTATGGATACAATTTGTAGGGCTGATAAAGTGCTGTAATTTACAGTGGGTGAAACTGTCATATAAGTGCCAGTTTCCAGTTCAGGTGTTATCCAGGTGATCCCAGAGGTAGTCTCTGAGTTTGGAGAGAGACTGCGCCTAGAGCAAGATTTAACCCTTGCAAAGGCTATTACAGTTGCTAGCCAAATTGAAACAGCTCTGGCAGAGGCTAAAACTCTCAGTCAGGGAACTGCTGGGAATGTACAGATTGTGAATTCAAAACTGTGGCCTAATAATACGCAGTCACAGGAAAAATACAGTGCTAAGGAAAGGGATTCACTGCAAAACCGTGCAGGAAATACAAATAAAAAATACTGCTTTCGCTGTGGTTCAACCAACACCTTGCAAACTATGCTAAATGTCCAGCAAAGGCTATACAGTGCCGCAAATGTTTAAAGCCAGGTCACTTTGCTACGGTCTGCCGTAGTGCGAAAAAATCTTTTTACTCAATTTAAAGAACAACATACAAAAATATGACAAAGTTCCACTTATAGTCATACATATATGATCAAATTGCATTTACATACCACCTCATACATATCAAAGCATTGAAGAAAGAATTACTTACAAGTAGCGGATACACTTGCCCAAAAATGAGAATTACCCCAACGTTTCGGCGTGAAGCCTTTGTCAAGGGGAATTCTCATTTTTGGGCAAGTGTATCCGCTACTTGTAAGTAATTCTTTCTTCAATGCTTTGATATGTATGAGGTGGTATGTAAATGCAATTTGATCATATATGTATGACTATAAGTGGAACTTTGTCATATTTTTGTATGTTGTTCTTTAAATTGAGTAAAAAGATTTTTTCGCATACCACTGTATTCTAAGTTTATTTGTAGTGTGCAGGCCCACTTTGGATATAGTACATATAGTTCAATGCTTTTTGGGAAGCATTTTTGGGCTTTAATTGCACCTAACATCTATATAGAAATTTAAGTATAGTGACTCTTAGTATTTGGAGTGCCCTCCACCTATTTGATAAAGTTTATATGCACTGTCAGTGTCAGTCCTCGTAGGAGCCTCAAACTTCTCAGCTAAATAATTCTATCTGTCACTCCTAGAGCGACCTATAACTGTGAGTAGCCTATCCTTGCTAAGCCTGACCTGCTTAGGTTCCACTAGAGCTCTGGCTGCCTGCTCAGCCAGAGTCAGCACAAGATGGACACTGAAAGCATGGCTTACAATCCTTTCATACTTTAACACAGTGCCATCTACTGGTCACTGTGAGTAACAGCAAGGGGCATGGATTAGAGCAGGAATAGGAAACAGTTCCCCCTCCTAACTGTATTTTAGGATCCACTTAGGTGTCCATAACACTTGGGGACTGCCTGCTAAATATACTGGGAGGTTAATTTACCAGTCCCCTACACAAACAAAGTAATTTAGTTTAAAAAAAAAGACACGTCTATCCTTTTGGCTTAAGTAAAACCTGTCTAACTTCTAGCTGATAAAAATGAAGGAGAACAACCCCTTCTAAACCTTCTCCAATTTGCTTAAAAAATTCTTCCTGACTCCAAGATGCAATTGGACAATTTCTGGATTAATGTTTTACTAAGATTGTTAACCCTTTTCTGTATACTCCCCACCCAGAAAGCAGGATGGCACAATAGAAATTCCATGCATAAATACCCCTAGAACTCATAGCAGAATGGCAACTTATGACGATGAAGATTCTCATTCTTCAAGGTCATGGTATGGTATATTTAACAAAAGTAACTCAAAGCAACTGGACTTGCTGAGAATTTTTATGAAGACTTTCCACTGCTCATCCGAGCAGCTTCTTCAGTTCAACTGATTGGAGTAGGGGAGTTCTCGGCATATAGACTCTTACAACAATCCAATCACAGTGGCACGTTGTAACTCTTCAGAGAAGTGGCATCTGAAATTCACAGTGGTGTTGATTCTGTGTAGTTACAGTGACAGGATTACCCATATGTCATGCAACTCTTAGAAAACAGGTGTCACTTGTGAGAGTTGCATGAATAGATGTTTGAAGAGTTCTGAAACCGCCAGAAAACAGATTTAGAACAGCATTGTATATAGCCTCTGTTCATGGATGGTTTCTCCACCTTTTACTTGAAGTATGTGGTGTTAAGGCACAAATCTAGCAACAAACATACTTGGTTAGGATTGAGCTTCATTCTGCTGCTAAGGGGTTATCTTGCTGCAGTCAATTTCTTACAGTCTCAATTGCCTCTGTTGTAGGTGTACATGTAAACAAAGATGTGACATCATATGATACCATGGTTTCTTCTGCCTCTAGTGTAACACCATGAATCTTGGTTACAAACTCCTTGGCATTCTGGATATGACACACTGTATTGCCTACCAATGGGGCTAAGATGCTTAGCCAAGAATTTCACACTGCTGTACGTCACTGAATGTAGGCCTTAGTGGGGATCCTTCTTTGTGTATCTTGGGGAGTCCGATTAAGCATGGTGTGACTTCTCTGGAGTACAAACGGCAGTATAAAACTCAATCGATGGCTTTGCCTTTTCAAGTTGTTGTGAGCAACCTATCACCTTTTTCTTGAAACAGCTGGTTGGATTTTCCTTAAAGGTTCATATGTGTTGCTATCACTGAGTAGTGTAGTTATCTTGCAGTGAGCACAACTGTGCATTGCCCTTTATCTGCAGGATAGTTATGTTAGAGGGAGGTGTTCTGGCACTTGACAAGGCAGCTGACACTTTTAGTCAGAGTTGTTCGGCTTTGATGGTCTTGTACACATCCACTCATATATTGGGGTATAACTGCAAAAAATTATGTGCATAAATAGCTGCCTTTCACCTTTAATGTAACTTTTAGTATGATGTAGAGAGGGATATTCTGAGACCATTTGCAAATGCTTTTCATTTTTTATTATTTGTGGTTTCTGAGTTATTTATATTTTTATTCAGCTGCTCTTCAATTTGTAATTTCAGTAATCTGGTTACTAGGGTCCAAGTTAGCCTAGCAATCATGCACTGATTTGAATATGAGATTGGAATATGAATATGACCAGAATAGAAAGATGAGGAATAAAAAGTAACGATAACAATACATTTGTAGCTTTACAGTTCATTTGTTTTAAGATGGGGCCAGTGACCCCCATTTGAAAGCGAAGAAGAATCCAAAGAAAAAACTATAAAAAAAAACTATAAAAAAATAAATAATGAAGACCAATTCAAAAGTTGATCAGAACTGTCTATTCTATAAGATAATAAAAGTTAATTTAAAGGTGAACCACCCCTTTAAGTGTAATTCAGAGAGAGGGTCAGAGAGAGAGAGACAGAGTGCAGAGAGAGAGAGACAGAGTGCAGAGAGAGTGACAGAGACTCAGAAAGTGCAGAGAGAGAGACAAAGAGAGGGACAGAGAGAGAGAGAGAAAGACTCACAGAAAGTGCAGAGAGAGACAGAGAGAGGGACAGAGAGAGACAGAGAGAGATAAATACTCACAGAAAGTGCAGAGAGAGAGAGACAGAGAGAGGGACATAGAGAGACTTGCAGAAAGTGCAGAGAGAAGGACAGACAGAGAGAGAGAGACTCACAGAAAGTGAAAAGTGAGAGACACAGAGAGAGAGACAGATTCACAGAAAGTGCAATAAAGAGAGACAGAGAGAGGAACAGAGAGAAAGAGAGAACAACTCACAGAAAGTGCCGCGAGAGAGAGACTCACAGATAGGGTTGCCACCAGGCCGGTATTTTACCGGCCTAGCCGGTATTTTTGATGGGTGAACCCAATGTTATTAATGGGAAGAAAAGATAAATATATAGGAAGGTCTGTATTTTTTTTAAGAAAAGGTGGCAACCCTACTCACAGAAAGTGCAAAGAGAAAGACAGAGAGAGGGACAGAGAGAGAAAGACTCACAGAAAGTGCAGATAAAGAGAGACAGAGAGAGAAAGACACAGAAAGTGCAGTGAGAGTAGGGTTGCCGCCCGGCCGGTATTTTACCGGCCTAGCTGGTAAAACACCATCCAAGGCCAGGGCCGGTATTACAAATTTACCGGCAATGTAGCTGCTGGTAAATTTGTAATACCCTTAAAAGGACCCTTCAGCCAGCCACCAATCCCCTGTACACTTACCTTTTGTCCCCTTCTTGAAGGCTCGGCTTCGTGACCACGCCCCCAAATTGGCACAGTCACGCACCACCCTTTTTTGCCCCGCCCCCCACCGGCCGGTAAAAACATTTCGAAAAGGTGGCAACCCTAAGTGAGAGAGAGACTCACAGAAAGTGCAGAAAGCGAGACAGAGAAGGACTGAAGTCTTTCAGCTTCAGTCACTTCCACGATCTCTCTTCCGTTTCCCCCTGATGTAGGGTTGCCACCTTTCCCTGTGGCTCCAGCCGGACAGGGGGTGGTCCTGTGACATCACGGGGCGGTCCTGTGACGTCAGTGGGCGGTCCCATGACGTCACGGGGCGGAGCTATGACACTGCGATCGCCGATTGGCCGATCGCGGCATCAATCAAGCTAATCCCGCCCGGTTTTCCTTATTTGGAAAACCGGGCAGGAAGCATTGAACCGGGCAGCCCTTCAAAATACCGGGCTGTCCGGTTCAAAACCGGACAGGTGGCAACCCTACCCTGATGGCAGTCACCTGCACACAGCACAGCAGCAGGAGGAGTGGTAGGGGCGGAACCACAGAGGGAGAGTGGATGGAGGAGCGGTCCTAGAGCCCGCAGATGCTTTGCAATGCACTACTGATTATTGAAGATGTTAGGGGCGCCTGTTTGCCACCCCTAAAAATCTTGCCGCCCTGGGCCCGGGCCTAAGGGGCCTCACCCTAAATCTGGGTATTGATGGGGAGAGGGAAATTGCCCCCCCCCCCCCATGCTGCCACCATCTGAACTAAGCTCCTGTTCCGAGCTCCCTCTATGCGGCAGGCAGGGCTTCCTTTCTCTGGCCACTTCCACTTCAACTGCTGGGGGGTGGGTGATGGTGCAAAATGGAAGTGCATCAACCAGGAAGGATCCAGCCCAGAGGAAGACATTTATGGGAGGGGGGCCATAGACCCTGTGGCCCCCCGCTTCTTAACCCTATGCATTAATCTACTTATTCAAAGGCACATAAGGGCAAATTCACAAAAATGAAAATTTGCTAGCGTTGGCTTCGCTAGCGTACGCCGCACTTTGCCAGGCACTAAGATGTGAATTTGCACTCAGGGCGGCGAATGTTAGCGAAGTAGCTCTACCGTTCGTTCGCCAGGCAATGCGCATTGCTAGCGATGCCTAATTTGCATACGGTGCCAATTTCAAAGTATAGTAGAAGTGTATGTTACAGCCATTATGTTGCACTACACAAGCCCAGCAAACCTTTAAATAAAAAAATAAAGTTTTCCAATTGCCCTACATGTGCCCCCTATATAGTTGTGTTGCCATTTGTTAGGAAATGTAGGGGGGAAGGAGGGTATCGCTCTTTTTCACACTATAACCCTACAATGGTAAAACACGCCTATCTATTGTATTGAACTTCCCCTGGTCTGACCAGGCGAAGTAAAGTTTAGCGTAAGTGGTAACGTTCAGGAAAATTTTGATCTTAGTAAATTTGCATAATTACAATCCTTCATCAGTGCACAACTTCGCCTGGCGTAAGGGTGCGAATTTTCGCTAGCGAAAATTCGCCAGAGTCGGTTTTAGTGAATTCGCGAAGTTGCGAATTGACGTCATGCTGGCAAATTAGCGCAAGCGTTAGACTTTAGCATTAGCACTTTAGTGAATTTGCCCCATAAAGTCTATGTAGACATGTTTACTTTACACAACACAATAAAGAGTTAAAAAGTAGATTGATTAAAGAAAAGTAAAAGAATATATTGTACATGGAATATGAAATTATTTCTTTTCAACTATATCCTGGTTTGTCAGAAATTTGTATCCTTTATTTGCTAGAGTTAGGTGCGTAATAAGGTACAGAATCTTTCTTATGTATCATGTGTAGAGTGCCATGAGTCCCATATTTGGGCACTGGGCACATTTGATCCTGCTGTTATTCTCTCCATGAATTCTCTGGCATTCAGATGTTGTATGTTTGGATATTTAGTTTGTTTCCAAGCTTTTGCAATCAAAGTAGCTGCTTAATTGAATATAGTAGCTTTTTATTCAGGTAGACAGAGTTGTCTGGGTAGATTTGTAGGAGGGCTATTTGAGTTTGGCAGGGAATTAAGCCGTCTAAGGGGCAGATTTACTAAATTCATGTGAAGGATTAGAATTTTGTTCGAATGAAAATTTTGTTTTGTGGCTACTACGATCATCAAATATGCAAAATTCAATCGAATGAAATGATTCAAATGAATCGAACGATTTGAATAAGAAAAGTACTTGCCTTTAAAAAAAAAATTCGATTGCCTAGTTCGCCAAATTAACCCTACCGAGTTGCTATACTTGCCTATGGGAAGCTCCCATAGGCTTTATCTGAAGTTTTCTTGATCAAATAGAAATAATTTGATTTCTTGATAAAAATCCTATTTTTTTTCGAGAAATCAGATGATTTAGTACATTTTTTTTTCGTGAAATCAACGATTTCTATTCGTTTTTAATTTCTTGAAAAAAAATCGAATAGCGGTAAAATCCTCCAAATTCAATATTCGATTTAATCAGATTTTACCTCGACCTAAATTCGAGGGTTGAATTCGAGGCTTTTAACCCTCGTAATTCGACCCTTGATAAATCTGCCCCTAAACGTTTGTGAAGCAAGTCAGACACTTTTGCCCAAAAAGGTTACACTATGGGGCATTCCCACCACATATGTATAAATGATCCAACTTGTCCACATTGTCTCCAACATTGTGTGGAGTACTGAGAGTTTATACCCTGAGGGTACTGAGGGTTGCTATACGTTCTGGAGTGGGATACTAGCAATGTGTAATTTTAGTATGTGTCTCCACATGATTTGTGCAGCTCGTAGCTCTTTAGGTGCTGTTTTACATTGTTGTGATGAGAGCTGAATTTGGAGATCTTCCTCCCAATTCTGCATATATGGAAATTTGAAATCTTCAGATAACTGGAGCTGTTGCCTGTAACAGTCAGAAATGTTTGCTTTACAGTTCCATGCTTTGCCATTGAGATATTCCATTCTGGCACTATAGCTTGTATTTTCATCATTTGCAAAGTGGGATTTCAGAAGGTGGTTACAGTACGAAGATATGTGTAATGTTGGGAGCGTGGTAACTCAAACCTTTCAGCCAGATCTTCAAATTGTGTCTGAGTACTTGCAAAGTTAGGCTGTCCAATAGTGTTTATTCCTCTGGTTCCCCATTCCTGGAGGTTGATATTTGGAATTAAGTATCTCAGTGCTGTGATATGAGTCAGAGGTGATGGAAAAGTTTTTATTTTGATTGTTTTGACCATAATGTCCCATATGTGGAACGTAACCTGTGTTGTTGGTAGTAAGGTTGTATTTGGAGGTCTGCTTCGCTTAGGAAGCCAAAATAGCTTTATTATTTTTCTATCTGTAGAAAAAACAGTTTCCAGATCATCCCAATTTCTCAGACCTGCAGGAGAATGTAGACAGGCCACTGTTTCTAATATTGTTGCAAAATACAGTTTTATGGATTCCCAGCCCTCCAGAGCTTCTTGGGAACCAAGAGCAACTAAAGGCTGTTTGGGGGGGGGGGGGTTATTAGCCCATATGAATCTGTTAATGATTCAATGTATGACAGAGTTATAATGTGGTGGTAATGCAATATGAAGTGTCCTAAACAGATACAATGTTTTAGGTAGAATATTCATTTGTATTAAATAATCCTGCCCAGCCAAGATAAAGAGTTTGATTTCCACCTACTACATTCTGATTCTATCAGTTTCAGTAATGGTTAATAATTCAATTTATATATGTTGGCCAGGTCTCTAGGTAATTTCAAGCCTAGATAGGCAATATAGGAATCTCTCCAACTGAAGTTGTATGCATGTTTATAAAATTAAATGTGGATTGTTAAAGGGGAATGCTTGTGTTTTAGAGTGATTTATTTTCAACCATGATATAGCCTGAAATTTTAGTATTTCTCTAAATAAATTAGGTAGTGATACTAAGACGCTCCTAAGGGTTAATAGTATGTTGTCTGTAAACAGTCCTATTTTATGCTGGCCCATAGGAGTGGATATTCCCATTATGTAATATGAAAGGCGTTCGATAGGGCCCCTGCTGTACACACTTTTGCTGAAGGGTTGGAATACAAAGGGTGTACAGCCTTAAGAAAGTTGGGCCTAGGTGGTTTTGCTTAAGTGTTTCTTCCATGTATTCCCAACTTGAACACCTTTTCTGCATCAAGTGATAATAGCAGTGATGGGGTGTACTGTGGTTTTGATATATGTGTAATGTTGTGTAATGTTGTGAAATCTGCAGGTACTATCAGAGCATTCTCCATGGAGAATGAATCCTACTTGATTAGGGTCGATTAGGGAAGGGAGAATCTGATTGAGTCTCTGAGCTAGGAGTTTGGCATTAATCTTAAGGTTTGTGGTCAACAGTGCTATTGGATGGTAGCTTTTGCATTGGTCTTGGGGTTTCCTTGGTTTGGGGATTGTTACTATCTGGACTTGAAGATATTCTTGGTTTACAACCCCAGTCTCCATAATATTCTGGCCAATTCTACTAAAATTTTCAATTGGTCTTCATTATTTATTTTTCATAGTTTTTTAATGATTTTAAAAACAAATGCTCTATAAGGCTACAAATATATTGTTACTGCCACTTTTTATTACTTACCATTCTATTCAGTCCCTCTCCTATTCATATTCCAGTCTCTTATTCAAATCAATGCAGGGTTGCTAGGGTAATTTGTAACCTAGAAACCAAATTGCTGACACTGCAAACTAGAATAAAAAGCTAAATAACTATAAAACCACAAACAAAAAATGAAAACCAATTGCAAATTGTCTCAGAATCTCTCTCTCTACATTATACTAAAAGTTAACTCAAAGGTGAACAACCTATTTAAGAAATTTGAAGTCAATAGGCACAAAATGTTTTCTCTGAAAATTTTTGTGATGGGGAATATTTGCAGCAGTTCAGCTGAAAAATTGTCAGAATACAAAATACAAATTTTGTCACAAATCGATGCCTGCCAAAAAAGTGTTCCTCGCTAGTCATTAGGTACCTAGATAAAATATCATAAATATGAATTCCAGGGATATTCTAAACAGTTTGATGTCCAGTATGCATTTATACAAAAACTATGGCTGTGCACTCTTCTATATATTTATCGAAGTTTACCTTGCCCATATATTTTCTTTAGGCGATGCGTGAGATCAAAATTAAATTGACTACAGATTAGCAGAAAGTAATTTACCGAGTGTGATATACGAGATACTTTCTGCTAATCTGTAGCCAGTATGCATCTCCAAAGTATTTGTCATGCAGAGATCTGCTATCTTATTACATTCTTTTTACAGCATCATATGTCTCAAATGCACTTACAAATATGAGCATTCTAAATAGGGACACCCAGGTTTTTTTAAATAATGATTCTAAACATGCTTAGAATTACAAATAAATATGATTTGTATAAATATAATATTGTTTATAAATACATATGATTTTTGCCTGTACAGGGCTCAGAACAAATATTCATGCAAAATCAGATATAAAAAAAGAACTGAGAGAAAACAAATACATGCATTAAAAATGTTTTGTATAACTGCAGAGTGATTCTTATGAACCTATGGCGAGACAACGTATTTTACTTTATTATGGCAATACTAAGCATTTAATCACCCTTTAGCACATTTCTTGCATGATGTAATAAGCCAATATCTAATTTCTGGGGAATTACATTATGTGTAACGGTTGGCACCCTAAACCCAGTCCGATGCCAAGCACCCTGGTCACGGCTCGTATTTCTGTCTTTAACAGCTGCCTTTCACCTCTGGAGGAGCCCTCAGCAAATTGGATGCTGCCAGGTCTTAAAACAAGAGGTGCAAGGTGAGGGGCTGACAAAGGGGCACAACTGTAGCAAAGTCTTTGGGCAGAAGCTTGTGGTACAAGGTGTTAGAAAGAATCATAGTCAGATCAGGCCGGGTCAAGGCAGGCAGAGAACAAACTTAGTCAGGCAAGAGTCAAACCAGGAGATCAGATCAGACTGGTCAGGCAGTCAGGGTCGGATTACAGAAGGTAGAATAGTCGGGTAACAAGCCAAGGTCAGGAACACAGAAGTCAGGAGTAGTCAGGCAGGCAGGGGTCAAACAGGTAATCAGGATACAGGCAATAGCACCAGGCACTCAGAATAGAAGAACCTATAACGGGCAGCTTGCTCAACACTGAATTCCCCTTTTATAGTTTTTTTAATTTCGCACCATTACATGTGACCTCATCAGGCCGGCGCATAAACCAGGAAGTGCATCGGTGCATGCGCCATAGAGGATTCGGACACAGGAGGAAGAGGAGCAGCGCAGCAGGCGTCCGAAGAAGCGTCAGTGGACCCCGCTGCCCGCTAGACCCCCAAGGTGAGTCCTTACATTACCTCCCCTTCTAGGAGGGGCCACTGGACCCTCAACCTTACCAGGAGACCTGAGATGGGACTGTCTCTTAAGGTGATCAACCCGGTCATCAGATTTGGCCAGACTCTTTGCCAACACTGAAAGAGGACAGGATTGCTGGTGGACCTGTAAGGCAGGTTTCATTACAGAAATGTGAAAAAAATCAGACAACAAAAACACATCGGGCAACTTAAGACAGAGGTTGGACCAATGAATCTGGGCCCCTGCTTAAAAGAAGGAATTTTAAGCTTGATGTTCCTTGTGCATACCCAAACCAAGTCCTCAACCGATATTTGGGTACCTACCTATGCGGCTTATTGGCTGCTCTTTTGTGAGCGGATGGGATTGCCGAAAAAATTGAACTAAATACCCCACAACGGATCTTGGAACCAAGCTTGACAGGAGGGAGACTGACAAGAGGGAGTCTGACAAGAAGGTGTTTCTCTAGAGAAGAAGCTGTTAGCACTAGCATGGAAGCTAAAGAGGAATCCCTACACTCAGAACCCCACTGAATAGCCTCCCCAGTTACCCAGTCAATGTGGGGGTTGTGTACCCATAGCTATGGTAACCCTAAAGTTAGAGGAGAAGATGAAGAACCCTCGATAACATGGAAGGATAACTCCTCAGAGTGCAACACATGGTCAATGCCATAGACTTTTGGGTTACCAAACCTGACCTCAAGGGGTTTTTGTCAATGGCCAAGATCCCTACAGGAGGACTAAGGTATGTTAGAGGAATATTTTTTACAAAAAATTCCCCACCGCCCCAGAATCCACAAAAGCAGAAACTGTAACTGTAGGCGAGGTTAACCTTACAGGTACCATGATCCTAGAGGACTTTTGGGGAGAGGAAGCTTCTCGACCCAAATGGAGCTCCCCTTCTCAGAGGAGCTTCTCACCTCTGGAGGAGCCCTTAGCTAATCGGATGCTGCCAGGTCTTAAAATGAGAGGTGCAAGGCGAGGGGCTGACAAAGGGGCACAACTGTTGCAAAGTCTTTGGGCAGAAGGTCGTGGTACAAGACGTTAGACAGAATCTAGTCAGATCATGCTGTGTCAATGCAGGCTAAGAACAAATGTAGTCAGGCAGGCAAGGGTCAAACCAGGATATTAGATCAGAGTGATCAGGCAGGCCGGGTCGGATTACAGAAGGTAGAATATTCGGGTAACAAGCCAAGGTCAGGAACACAGAAGTCAGGAGTAGTCAGGCAGGCAGGGGTCAAACAGGTAATCAGGATACAGGCAATAGCACCAGGAACTCAGAATAGCAGAAACTATAACGGGCAGCTTGCTCAACACTTGATTCCCCTTTTATAGTTTTTTTAATTTGGCGCCATTGCGCAACGTCATTAGGCCGGTGCATAAACCAGGAAGCGCACTGGCGCATGCGCTATAGAGGAACCGGACACAGGAGGAAGAGGAGCAGAGCAACGGGCGTCCACGTCGAAGAAGCGGCGGTGGACCCTGCTGCCAGCTAGACCACCAGGGTGAGTCCTTACATTATGTTAGTGGGGCTAGCTTTCCCAGTAAGCCTTGGAAACAGTAAAATTTCTAGATAGGTTCACAGATAGGGTCATATTCTTCCAAGATGCTATGGGCTATACATTAAGGGGCACAACCTTTACAGAGATATTTAATTTGATACATAAATACAGTACAATCCATTCAAAATTATATCAGCTAACTCATCAGCCTTTGAACAAGGTTAATAGTTTTTGGTCTCCTTTTCTACTAATTTTATGGGTAATTTTACCTTTGTTTTCAACATATGAGCATATCAGTCGCACAAGCTGCACATTTATTCAGTGCAATTAAGTAGATCAGAGCAATGGTGTCCAATAAGCAAATGTGAACATTTACGAAAACAATATCAGAAATGTTATGATTTTAACTAAATAAATGATGAATTTAGCAAACCATTTCATGTCTTGTATTTGTAAAAGCAGAATCCTAAAAATGTGATGGCTGCAATACTAACAATAGCTATCATAACATTATCTGAATGCTATTTATAATTGTAAATGCCATAAAAGTATTTGCCTGAATTTTTTACATTACCTTTCTTACCATCATTTTCATCTGTGAGGGGGCTGCCATATTTGTGCAGCAGTAGTCCGTATTAGAAGCTGTAAGTAAAATGTTAAGAAGGGACAGATAGGTTGGCTAAAAGTCAGGTTTATGAACATCAAGTAACAATTAACAACAAAAGCAGAACTATCATTGAAAAGTGATTAACATGATCTATAGGTAACTAATTGTTTTGTGTCAGTATCACTTTAAGAATTTTGCAGATGCTGAACTTTAGAAATGTAGTTTAGAATAACATCTAAGAGAGCAGGCATATGTTAGATATTTATCAGAAAAATGTTGTTCTGTAAAAAAGAAAATTGTTTGATATGATGCTGACTGTTTTTTTTTTTTTTTTTAGCAATACCTGAATCAGTTTTATGGCTGCCCTAAGGAAAAATGTCACATGATGGTTCTTAAGGATGCCCTTAAGAAAATGCAAAATTTCTTTGGTCTTCCTGAAACTGGGGAGTTTGATCAAAATACCATTGAAACCATGAAAAAGCCAAGATGTGGGAACCCCGATGTAGCCAACTATAATTTCTTTCCCAGGAAACCGAAATGGGACAAAAACCATTTGACATACAGGCAAGTTAGTTTCTTTCCTACTTACATAGTTAGATAGTTCAGTTGGGTTGAAAAAGGTCCTTCAAGTTTAACCCCTCCAAATGAAACCCAGCATACAAACATACACACATACACTGAGCCATCCATACCCTCACATAAACTATATACCATAGTCTATGATAATATACTTGTCCAAGGGCATTCCACAACCTCACCATGAAGACCCACTTACGCTGCTTCAAATGAAAGTTCTGTTCCTCTAGTCTAAATGGTGGCCTTTGGTGTGGTAATCCCTTTATCAAGTTAAGTTGCACATCCCTGCACTCTCTCCAGCTCATTTATAAGGACTGGACTAAGGACTGGAGCTCAGAACTGCACTGCATACTGAAGCCTTACTAGAGACATGTAAAGAGGCAAAATTATGTTTTCATGCCTTGAGTTAATGCCCTTTTAAGGAATCCTTACCGCTCCTCTTCCTCTTAGCCAGCTGTTTTACAGTGTGCGCACGGGGCACACTTCTGGGTTCTATATGCACATGAACGCTGACGTGATGACGTCAGTGCGCAATGGCACGAAATTTTAAATATTTAAAAGGACTTTTCAGTTACACACATTGCTCATGATAGGATTTTGTTCCTGGTGCTTTGACCTGTGCCTGTGCTTTGACCTGTCTTCCATTCCTCTTCCCAGCTCATTTATATCCCTCTTAAGGACTGGAGTCCAAAACAGCACTGCAACTCCAGATGAGGCCTTACCAGGGACCTATAAAGATGCATAATTATGTTTTCAAATACAAGAGGTCCTCTGCACTCAAGCCTTTATCAAAATATTTAAGACACAGACATTTTGTGCATACAGCTACTAAAATGCCTTACCCTTTAAACAAAACAGGGATTTGTCCATATATTGCAATATATTTAAGATGGCCAACTACGTCAAAGTCATACCATATCTGGGCAGTCCTACTCTCAAATTGCATCTGATACATTAAGAATTCTATTGCTTCATTATACATTTTACAAAGGCACAAAGTTTTACCTGCAACTTACTTGCTGCTTTTAAAGTAAAACTCCCAAACTAGGTTTCCCTTTTAATTAGACACCAGTGGTATCACCTGACTATAGCTGGAAGGAATTATGTTTTCATCCCTTGAGTTGATGCCCTTTTTTATGCAGGACAGAACTTTATTTGCTTCAGTAGCTAAGATCCGTCTCATTTAAGGAAGCTCCCAACACACTGCCATTTAGTGTATAACTTGCATTTATATTATTTTTGCCAAAGTGCATAACCTTGCATTTATCAAATCATTATCAACCTCATTTTCCAGTTTGCTGCCCAGTTTCCCAACTTAGACGAATCACTGCAAAGTGGCAGCATCATCCATGGAACCTATAGTATTGCACAATTTAGTATCATCTGCAAAAATAGAAACCATACTTTCAATGCCCACATCCAGGTCATTAATAAACGAGTTGAAAAGCAAGGCACCCAGTACAGAGCCCTGTGGTACCCCACTAACAACACTGGTCTAATTAGAAAATGTTCCATTAACCACCACTCTTTGAAGTCTATCTTTTAGTCAGTTATCTATCAAAGTACAAATACTATGTTCCAGACCAACATTCCTTAAAGGAGAATTCATCCCCTTTGGGCAAAAAACCCTCCCCCCTCCTCTGTGTCCCCCCCAGCAAATGCCCCTAACTTGTTACTTACCCCTCCTTTTAGGTCCTCTGCAATGGATTACATGGCAGCCATCTTCTCCCGTGCACACTTCTTTATGTAGTCATCTGCATTTGGATGCACATGTGCAGTAGTAGGCATTTGCCAGTTCTGATCTATTGTGCATGCGCTGAAAGTCAAAACATTTCCAAAAAAAGAAGTCAGAAACTGTGACTTTTGGGGCATGTGCAGTAGCTCCATAACGGCAAATGCCTCCTACTGCGCATGTGCCCCAAATTCACGAACTTTCCAAAAATAGATCGGAAAGTGAATTGTGAATTTTGGGGTGCATGTGCAGTAGGAATTGTTTGCCAGTTACAGCGCTACTGCGCATGTGTCCGAAAGTCCCAAATGCTGATGACTACAGGAAGAAGAGCACTCGGGAGAAGATGGCTGCTTTGAACTCCACTGTAGAGGACCTAGAAGGAGGGGTAAGTAACAAGTTAGGGACATTTGCCTGGGGGGGGGAGGTAGGCCATGGGGAGGAGGGAGCGACACAGGGGAGGGGGGGAGATGTTTTGCCCAAAGTGGTTGAATTCATTTTTAATTTAACCAGTAACCTTCTGTGTGGCACTGTATCAAATGCTTTAGCAAAGTTTAAGTAAATCACATCAAATGCTTTAGCAAAGTCTAAGTAAATCACATCCACTTCCATCCCAGAATTGAGGTCCCTGCATACCTTCTCATAAAAAGAAATGAAGTTACTCTGGCAAGATCTACAAACTGATTGTATTGTTATTTGCTATGAAGTCCAGTATCTTATAATTTAATAACACTTCAAAAAGCTTTCCTACCACTAATGTCAAACTAACTAGCCTATAGTTTTGAGGCTAAGAACGATATCTCTTTTTGAATAGTGGCACCACATAAAAAATTTGCCAGTCTTTTGGCACCATGCCAGACCTCAATGAATCCTGAAAAAAAAAATAAAGGGGTTTGGCAATCACAGAACTCAGCTCGTTAGGTATCCTGGGATGAATACCATCTGGCCCCCAGACCTTTGTTTACCTTAAAATGTTCTAGTCTCCTTAGAATGTCCTCATGTGTGAACCATGCATCAGTTGTATTACTAGAAGTAAGACTATTAATAAGGAAACATTCACAGTGTTTGTAATAAAATTTTAAAGTCACAAAGCATACTGTATTTTGTGATTAAATATTTAACAAAACTCTAAAGCAGGTGTTAACTGGAGCGATGTAATATTCACCAGCAAATTGTTTTACATTGTTAGCCACGCTAAACATTTGCAAAAACACCATTTTAAACATTGTTGGTGATTTTAATCACATTCCTCTTTTGTCATCTATCCTTCAGTCAGTTCTCTGTCCAAGTACAAATACTGTGTTCCAGGCCAATATAAGTAAGGAGGTTAGGCAATCACAGAGCTAAGCTCATACATACCATCTGGTCCCAGACCTTTATTTACTTTTACATGTTCTAGTCTCTTTTCAACTTCCTCTATGGTGAACCATGCATCATTAGTTATATTACTAGAATTGGAACTGTTAAGAAGGATACATTCATTAGTTGGTTCCTTAGTTGTGTTAATAGATGAAAAATGTGTTTAACCCTGTGAAAAGCCTTTCCCAGTTAAGATATGTACGTATATGTTAACATAGAATTGGAGTTATTTATTCTTCTCTGTGTATTTTTTTTTATAATTCCCAGGATTCTTGGTTACACAACAGATCTGGATTCTGAAACGGTTGATAATGCTTTTGCACGTGCTTTTAAAGTTTGGAGTGATGTCACACCATTGGAATTTAACCGAATTCATGATGGAGAAGCAGATATCATGATCAATTTTGGACGATGGGGTATCATCTAATATGGATCTTTATGCAATATAAACATAAAGGGGCTCATTTATGGCCACTAGCGATGGGCGAATGTGGGACATTTTGCCAAATTTCGCAAAACACTGCTGCATCTCTTTTTGGACGTGGGCGTCTGTTTTTGGATAAATTCGCCCATCACTAATGGCCACAAGTGCAGTGTATAAGATACAATTTTGGGCACAAGTCACTATGTTTTTATACTCAAATGCAGCATTGTCCCCATAATTTCAGCATTTGGATAAAGTTGATACCGAGTTGTATGCTGTATTTATTAATGGAAACGTAAAACAATACAGACTCTTATATGTAGGCTTAATAGCAGTACTAGAGGTGAAGTGTGTTTTCGAATTTTAATGGAAAATTTATATGGACTTGACACCAAGATGGATATTTTAAATCCATTGGACTTAACACAGATGTTTGAACAATTTTGGAATTTAAATCTGTAGTCAGGCGATAAAAATCCCCATTCGCAGTGACCTACTTTTAATTGATTGTAAGTAAATGCTCACCCTATCACGGTGGATGGGGTGGAGTTATTTGGTTTAAAAAAACTATTGTATGATGTGCACTTTGAACACTTGAAAAAGAGCCACAATGCTCGAAACATGTCGTGTTGAATAAACCTTGCAGCTAAGTCCTGCGGTTGTTTGCTTGTTTATCCACAATCCTTACAGAATCCCATAATTTCAGCATCATTGCTGTATTTGTACTTGACGTGATTTGGTCACTTACACTAACATGTGCAATTTCAGTTTGGGGTGAATTGGACACAGCTTTTCAATCTTTGATGATGGGATGTGGTTATTTCCAGTACCCTGCATCAAGGTGCTAGTACTTCCAGGGTTCCCCTGGGTAAATAGGCACAGTGCATGCAATTCATCTGCACCAATTGTTGAGGTGCTTTGTGTCAAAATGCAAGGAATGGCTTTAGTCACAAGTAATATAGTCACCTGTAATGAATGGTATCAATTCTCCTAACAACTTCAGCCATCTTTAAAGAACCACAATTATACACTCCATAAAAAAGCCCTAAAGCCTAAATGATAATTGGCGCTCTTATTCTCTCTAAAGGTGTCCATACATACAGATATCTGCTCATTTGGCAAGGTCATCAAATTAGTGGATCTCTCCCAGATATACCCACCATGAGCTGGTCGATTGTGGGCCAAGGGCCCAATAATTGGATCACAATGAAGATAATATGGTCAGACGAATCGAATACCCCATCAGTGAACTGTTGCAGTAATCGATCCTACAGGATTTTTAAACCTGACCGATTAACATCTGCCCAACTTTAAACCAGATATTTATTGGGGAGCCCAATAAGCTGTAATAAGTTGGTAGCTGATATAGGCCTCTGTATGGTGATCTTAAGTCTTTCTTCTGTTCTGTAGAACATGGTGATGGATATCCATTTGATGGCAAAGATGGACTTCTGGCTCATGCATTTGCACCTGGATCAGGAGTTGGAGGCGATTCGCATTTTGATGACGATGAGCTTTGGACACTAGGAGAAGGCCAAGGTAAATATCTGTACCAATGTAATGATCAATGCAGTACTGAAGGGGAAAACAAGAGGAACTTTCTGATGGGCTTATCTTCTTTTCATTGCCTTATCTTTCTTGATTATCTTTCTCCATTTCTCATGGTCTTACTTAAGAAGCCATAAGATATATTACATACTGTAAGGTCATAAAATGCAAAGCATTATTCAACATTTTGTGGACTTTCCCTTTAGGGGGAACTAATAATGAAAGCCACAAATGCTCAAGACACACCAGTACCAGATATACTGTATATTCTTTGAATATTCCTGACTTGTATGGATCAAAACCGACTACAGTACAAAAACAAATGTTTAAAGTGCCTAGTCATGGTTTTCAAAACCTCTAAAACCATTAAATGTATGTGGACCCTACATTTAATTCATGAGCACTATTACAATCAGCCTTTTCTAATATATTTGGTTATATATTTATTATATAGTATTATATAATTTGGTAAATATAGTATATATAGTATTATTTTATTGTTTATACTATGGGACAGGTCAAAAATGGACCCATTCCATCAAAAAAATTTCAACCATAGTTATACTAAATTCGATGGTCGAATGCACTTCGAAATTAGATAAATCTGCCCCTATGTGTAGTTTTTATATTCTGCTTTGCTGTGTATATAATATAAATACATATATTTTTTTTTAATTTTCAGTTGTGAAAGTAAAGTATGGTAATGCAGATGGAGAGTTCTGCAAATTTCCTTTCCTTTTTAATAATAAGGAATACAATAGCTGTACTGATTCTGGTCGCTCAGATGGTTTCCTTTGGTGCTCCACTACATATGATTTTGACAAAGATGGGAAATATGGCTTTTGCCCACATGAGTGTAAGTACTACTTAACTTTACTCTTTGCAAAGAAGGGATGCATTTTCAACAGATTATGTAATGTTGTGTAATTTGAGCAAAATCTTTCACCTTATTCTTATATTTATCATTTCTGCAAAGCATATCTTTTATTGTGAAAGGTGTTGGAAAACAGTCTAAAATCAGGTGGATTAAAATCTTGTCAATTTTTTTATTTGCTTTTCATAGGCATTTATTTTTAAATTTCTTCTATTTTCACAATTGAAATCGAATAAAAAAAAACTTAGTATGTATGAAGTTGGAATTTTGGGGTCGGATCCATTACATTACATTACATTTTTTTCTTATATACCTCCCAGTTGAATTGTGAGTATATTTGAATTAATTTGCATTAATTCTAAATCTGACCTTTGACAAATGGGCTTCTAAATGCGGACATGTACACATGATTTATTTCAAGGCAAAGTACTTCCTATAGTCTGTTTTCCAAAAAAAGTTGTATGTAAGGACTTGAGCTGCACGAAGCAAGTTCCTCTTCTGGGATTTGTATTTAACACTTAGAATTTTGAGAGAAGTGTGTTGCTTTTTCATGTAGCATAACCTTAAACAATGACTTTACTTAATTGGCAAGATGTTACCCTTTTTGCGGACATGAACATCATTGGCAGGTAAAGGACTAATATGCATCTACAGTATATGTTTTGAAGGAAATTCAAGCAATGCTTTTATATTGTGTGACAAGAAAATATCTTATTATACTGAATAAATATCAATAAATATTTTTTACATGAACAATTCGTTTCTTGCTTAGAGATAATCTGAGAGAAGAAAAATCAGGCTCTATCTGTAGCAAGACAAATGGTGGGAATAAAAAAATAAATATTTCCAGGCCACTCCATATCAGCATTACAATTGAAAAGGCTCCTCCCATCCCTGCCCATAGATTAGATCATCCCTCCCCCTAAAGTTTTAAATTTACCAAGGGAACACCCCTACTTTGTCTTTTTTCTTTCTGTCCTTGTTCAGACCCCATAATCATACTTAGCTTGCCCTTTATTCCCTGGGTTGGCTTGAGCCCTCTAGGTGAATCCTGGGAGAGTGCTTCACCTTCCTCCCTTTCTTGTAACGTAAGGGATCTGGCAGACGTACTGTATGTGTGGTGACAGCTTTTAGGCTTACTAACGTTGCTGTCCCATGCCTTATTCTATGAAGCGTGACAAGGAGGTGGTCATCTCATCTAGGTTGCCTGTGTTACAAGGAAAACTTCCTTTTCATCCGAGGTTCTGTGCCTAAGGTTTACTGCCCTCTTCCAATATGGCATCTGGGCCGCCCTGCCACACGTGCCTTGGGGGAGGTTTTTTCTTCTCTTTCTTTCTTTCTTTCTTTCTTTCTTTCTTTCTTTCTTTCTTTCTTTCTTTCTTTCCTTCCTTCCTTCCTTCTTTCTTTCTTTTCCTTCTCTTTCTTTCCTTCTTTCCTTCTCTTCTTTATTTCTTTCTTTCTTTCTCTTCTTTCTCTCTCTCTCTCTTTCTTTCTTTCTTTCCTTCTTTCTTTCTTTCTTTCTCTCTTTCTTTCTCTCTTTCTTTCTTTCCTTCTTTCTTTCTTTCTTTCTTTCTTTCTTTCCTTCTTTCTCTTCTTTCTTTCCTTCTTTCCTTCTTTCTTTCTTTCTATTTCTTTCCTTCTTTCTTTCCTTCTTTCTTTCTTTCTTTCTTTTCTTTCTTTCTTTCTTTCTCTCTTTCTTTCTCTCTTTCTTTCTTTCTTTCTTTCTTTCTTTCTTTCCTCTTTTCATAATTGTATTTTTCCCCTTTAGCTTGCTTGAAGATGGATTTTCCGGGAAGTGGGGAAATAATGACATACATTCAGCCTCTCCAGAGTATAGTATGTAGGATGCTTTAACGCTTCTCTACGAGGCAAAAAAATGTTGTTGTCCATGCTGGAAAGATTTTTGCAACTCAGCATTGGGTCTCGTTATGCCTGGGCAGCATGCCTGAGGATGAATGCCTTTCTGCATAAGTCCTATCCAATGCCTTCCTAGATTCAGATGAAGAGACTCTTTCCATTGAATCCTTTGACTTGAATCCTCTTGTCTCACCACTTGTCAAAGCTGTGAGACAGACCATTGCTGTGGAGGAAGGGGGGCTATGGGACTAAACACCTAAAAGTGTTACCAACTCCCTCAAGGAGTCCTCAGGTTTTTCTCCTCTTTCAGGAGGTCTCAGATCTTATTAAGAATGAGTGCCAGTCAAGTCTCCCTCTCTCAATGGACAATGTTTTCCAAATTGCACCCTTTTAAAGACTCAGAGGTCAAGGATTGGAGTGGCCCTCCTTCGTTAGACCCTGCAGTTATTCACTTGTCAAAATGGACCACCCTTGCCAATTGATGACTGTTCAGCCTTGAACAGTCCATCTTTTTGGCTATTGCAGCAGTACAACCGGTAGACTGGCTCCTTTCCATCGACCAACAACATGCCTACCTGCATATACCAGTAGTAGAATCTAACCAGCATTTTCTTCACTTCACCATTGCAGGGAAGCATTTACAGTTTTGGTGCCTGCCCTTTGGCCTGTCTACAACCCCAAGGTTGTATTCAAATGTCTTAGTAACCTTGATTGTGGCTCTTTGGCTGGAGGGAATTTCCATTTGGCACTCAATGACATGCTGGTATCAGCCAAACAGAGAAGCATCCTGCTCCATCATCGGAGTCGGGTTATCAGCTCTCTGGAAACCCATGGGTGGCTGGTGAATTGTGAGAAGAGCCAGTCCTTAGTCTACTTGGGATCATGGTTCAACACCCTGGAGGGGTCAATTTCTCTTCCTCCTCAGAGGGTAAATACCATTGTTAGTCTGGCTTCAGGCTTTCTAGTCAAGGAACAGGTCTCACGCCAGGGATCTCATGTCCCTGATAGGCTCCATGGCTTCCACATCCCGATCATTAAGTGGGCAAGATGCAGTGTTGGACTGGCCCACAGAGATACCAGGAAAACTCCCGGTGGGCCCAGGTGTCAGTGGGCCCTCTTGCTTCTATTTCATTTTCATTCGATATTTCTTTATGTGGAAAAAGAGGCTTAATAATGGACGAATATAGTATAGTATTTAGATCTAAAAGAATAGGAGAATAAAGGAAAGAAGAAATAATAGTATGAAAAGTTGGGCCCCTGGTCTAAGGTTTTCTGGTGGGCCCCTAGCATCCCAGTCTGACACTGGCAAGATGGCACATGAGGCCAGCTCAGTGACTCTGCCTGGATCATCAAGTTGTGCGAAGGACTGGAACCAGTTTATTTCTCACTCTCGGTCCTTCACAGACTCAATCCAGTGGTGGGACAGAAATTTAATGAAGGGCTTTTCACTATGCCAGCCTCAATGAAAAGTACTAGTGATGGGCAAATCTGTGGAGTTTCTCTCCGCCCAAAAATTCGTGAATTTTCATCGAAATTTGCGAAACGGCGAAAAAATTAGCGAAACGAGTTGGCGCTGATGTTTTGTCATGCGCCCAACTTGATGCGCGCTTATTTTGACGCACAGTGCAATGTGATAAAACTGCCAGGTGAAATGCATACCCCCAACGGTCCCTTTTTTTGGAGGGACATTCACTCTTTTGACAGCGCAACCTGCAGTCCCTCACTTCATTTGTATTAGAAAGTCCCTCTTTTCTCTGCACTGAATAGCCAGAAAAAGAAACAAAGTTTCTAACTTAATTGGCTTTTGGCAGAGAGCCTAGAAGAACAACTAACAGGTGCAAAAAAGATGCTTTTTAACAATTTTGATATAATAAAATAAGTAATTGATTGTATTTGTAACAGTTTAGATAAGGAGAAATATTTTCAAACGTTCATAACCTGCCAAATTTGGTAAAACGATCATGTTATTAGTGACCACAAAAATGGGTGTGGTCAAAATGTTGCAGCATTATGTATGGAAAAAAAAATTCTCTCCCTCTTTTTACTTCCAAAATGTTGGGAGGTATGGAAATGTAAAAAAAAAATTGTAAAAAATGGCATCTTTTGCTTTGTGTCTGAATGTGCTGAATAGCATTGGCGTCAATGAGAAGAGCAATTTACACGCGTTTCACTTAGTATACACACATGCCCTGCATTGTTAGTGGACTCTTATCTTTTCAAAAGAAAAAAAGGCCTCCCATTTTGCCAGCTTCTTAAAAACATCTGTGATTATTATTTAAAATATTTTAATATATATTCATTTATTTTTTTAAATATTTTTCACTGCACAGATTGTGCTGTTTTGAAGTGAAGCGGCGAACTCGACGCACAAGCGGCGAACTCGACGCACGACGAAACGAGACGCGTGCCTTAACGAAACACGCGGCGAATTTTTGAGAGCGTTTCGCCATCGGCGAATGTTGGAAATTCGCCGCAAATTCGCCTAGGGCGAATTTATTCGCCAATCACTAAAGAGTACTAGTCACTCTTAAGGCAAGGAAACCCTCCACTTCTTTCACCTACTACAGAGTATGGGTATGCGTCCTGTCTTGGTGCTCCAAGAATGAAGACACTGGGGATGAAGGTTCTATTTCCCAAGTATTGGGTTTCCTCCAGTGTGGTCTAGACAAAAGGCCTGCAGTATAGGACTCACAAGGTCCATGCCTAAGCTCTCTTGGCCTTATCTGGAAAAGCTTGGTCCGAAGAACCTTTGGTTAGAAGAATTTTCAAGGTGGCCTCCACGCACACACCCCTCCATAATTTCACATAAATTATACACCTGTATGCCTGTATGCCCATATCTATACTAACTGTAGAGTTTAGTATCACAGTAGCCTTTGATATTATGTTTTTCCAATAAATCATCTAAGCACCTCTTCAAAGCATTAACAGAATCAGCCATCACCTTGCTAGCCATAGCTTCAGCATGGGTAGGAGAGTTGCAGGCTCTTTCTTCCTGTCTGGAAACATTTCCTTCTTTCATGACAGAGTGGTTCATAAGCCACTAATTTTTCCCCAATGTTGTCTCAACATTTCATTTATGGTATGTATGTGTATATATATTGCAAGATATTGAAGCTGGGCAACTACATCAAAGTCCTGCAATACATCGACAAAAAATTAGTGATGGGCGAATATATCCCGTTTTGCTTCGCTGGAAAATTCCCAAATTTCCTGCGAAATTCGTGAATTGGCAAAAATTTGCGAAACGAGTCACGTCTCGTTATTTGATGATTCGCGTAATTTTTACACACATTGCGTCGTTTTCGGCGCACGTCGTGTCATTCTCGGTTTTTTGACACCAGCAAGTTTTCGCTGGCGTTTCGCAAATCACGGGAAATAGCTGCAAATTCATGCCTGGCGAATACATTCGCCCATCACTACTAACAATCTCTGTTTTGGGTAAGGCATTTTAGTAGCTTTAGGCACAAAATGTTTCAATGGCCTTAATATACTGATAATGGGTTGAGTGCAGAGGATCTCTTGTATGTGAATTTTTTGGTCACAACCTCATTGCACCCCCGCTTAATATTTTTAAAAATCAGTGGTGAGCACATATACATATAAAATACCACACAAAGTCGGCACTCTCGAATAAAAAGTTCATGTGCCTGGGTGCAGTGTTCAAAATATCATCCATAGAAATCCAAGAAGGTCCACACTCTCAGGTCTTACAAATATAATTTTTATTGCAGAGCTTAAAGCCTAACATTTCAGCCTCCTCCAAGGCCTTTCTCAAACTTTATATTTGTATATTGGTCAATGTGGAAACTGAGAGCCTCCAATTATTAAAGCGGACAATCTAAGAGGCCCTTCCAATCACCCTCCCCAAACCTGCCTTATCCCAACTACTGACCACGATTCAGCTGAACCTGTATACACAGCAAATAATGTTATTTTTTGTTTTCTTTTTTTTATGATTTATTGTAAAATGCAAATACTAAATGTTACAAAAAAAACACTGAATAATCATTCAACAAAGTATCACCTATACATAATTCAAAAAAGTACTTGCTAGTAAGTTATGACACAGAGGGAGCTCATCTTTGTTTTAAAAAACATGTTAATGGACAATTTTCATTCAATCAAAGGGGGGGCAAAAAACCTCTCTCTCTCTGAAGAAGCATATTGGACTGATCACCCCCACTTCTAATTGGTGGGATATGGTCGATGGCAATGTATTTAAAAGTAGGGAGACAATGTCCCTGTTCCAATTCAGCGGGTAATTTTTCACTATCAAGTCGCGCAAGTTAGTACCCCTCTGATAACAGATCAAAGGGGGATCTGGAACAATTCTAGCCAGATCCTTATCAGCCTGTATAATGTTCCATTGCTTTTGAATAAAACCTCCCATATTTCTTGTGCAAGAATTAAATTTGGTAGTAAACACAACATTGGGCTGACTAACCTTGGGTAAAGTTTTCCCCTGATGGCATTTATAAGCTCTAGCAAGAGCCTCATTTAGAAGTGTATCACTATAAACTCTTTCTTTAAAACATTTACACATATCCATAATATGCTGAATGGCTCCTCTTTGGATTTTTCTTTGTATCGTAAACCCACTGTGAAATTTTTATTTGTGTATTTTTCGTTGCCCGTGATAGGACTTATGGTTCCTGAGCCTTGTGCTATCTGCTTGTCTTGTACCTTCTGCCTGATTTCCTGTGTTTGACTCCAGCCTGTTCCTTACTATTCTACACTCTGTAACCTGACCCTTGCCTGAATATCGACTACCTCTTCTGTCTCATTCATTCTGTTTGATTGCACTGTTTGACCTTGGCCTGCCTGACAATACTTGCTATTTGCCTGCCTCCACCCAATCTGCCTACTCCTGCCTGTACAGTGACCTTTGGCCTTACTGACTCTAACTACAGTCATGCCCCTTTGCCTATCCAGAACCTTTCCTTTATTAGGTACAAGAAGGCCTGTAAAGCATGCATTTATATGAAAATGTCCAGGACTGGATGCTATTCATCCCAGGATACAAATGAGCTTAAAGGAATTGTTCGGTATAAAAGTAAAAACTGGGTAAATAGATAGGCTGTGCAAAATAAAAAATGTTTTCAATATAGTTAGTTAGGCAAAAATGTAATGTATAAA
This sequence comes from Xenopus borealis, assembly GCA_024363595.1. Classification (NCBI taxonomy): domain Eukaryota; kingdom Metazoa; phylum Chordata; class Amphibia; order Anura; family Pipidae; genus Xenopus; species Xenopus borealis. Next base: position 23,545,899 of record CM044438.1, read on the forward strand.
GGCTGCAGTGACTGTAAGTCTAACCTAACAGAACAGAACACTACTTCTTGCTTTTCAGCTCTCTTGTTTACACTGACTGGTTACCAGTCATTAACCAATAAGTGACTTGAGGGAGGGCCACATTGGTCATAACTGTTGCTTTTGAAACTGAGCTGAATGCTGAGGATCAATTGCAAACTCACTGAACAGTTATGTCCCATGTGGCCCCCCTTCAAGTCGCTGACTAACTCAGATTTAAGGAGCTGAAAAGCAGGAAGTTGTGTTGTATTCTGTTATGTTACACATCCAGTCACTTCAGCCTTTATACATTACATTTTTGCCTAACTAACTATATTAGAAACATTTTTTATTTTGCACCACCTATCTATTTACCTAGTTTTTATTTTTACCCTGAACTGTTCCTTTAAAGGACAAGGAAAGTCTAAAATTGAATAAAGCTACCAATGCTGTATTTTGTATAATAAACATAGACATACTGCACCACAAGCCTAATCAAACAAATGATTTATGCTTTCAAAGTTGGCCACAGGGGGCTGTCATCTTGTAACTTTGTTAAACATCTTTGCAAGACCAAGACACATGTTCAGTGTGGTCTGGCCTAAGCTTAGGGAATTAATATATCACACACTAGGTTGTGCACACTCAAATAAAAATGTAAACACATGTGACATTAAAGTAAATTTAAAACAATTTATTTAAAACAATTTAGTAATACACAGTTGCACTGGCAAAATACAATTTTACCAGTGCAATTATAAATTTTTGAATATCGAAGTACTGTCTCTTTAAAAAAAATTCTAATTCACCTTAAAGCTGCCGAATTGCTATTTTAGCCTATGGGGCACTTCCTGGAACCTTTAAAGAGTTTTGACATTTTTTTGAAATTCAAAGGATTTTTTTCCAAAATAGTTTGAATCGAAAGATTTTTATTTGACTGAAAATAGAGCTATTCAATCCATTTTCAATCGAAAATGCCCTTAAAAAATTTGATGCTCAAATCTTGAATTTCTTTTTATTTGAAATAAGACCCTTACTAGAGGCCTAGTTATCAAAATTAGATTTTTGTGAGATTTAGAGTTTTTTCTACTTCAACAAAATTCACAATTTAAAACTTGAATGTATACTTATTTATGAAAACTTTGAATGCAAAAAACTTGATTGAATATAATCATGAAAAAAGTCAAATACCTAAAAAAAAAAAGGCAAATACCGCTAAAGAGTTTATAGGCTTAAAAACTCGAATTTGTGAGTTTACAAACTCGAAAACTTTAATTTAAAAAAAAAAAATGGCTTGAATTATTCCTAGGAAGACCCCTATTGACTTCTACATGAACTCACCAGCTTTTAGATGACGATTTTATTACTGTTATCCAGAAAGTTCTGAATTATGGACTGGCCATAAAATAGACATTTTTTATCCATATAATCCAAATTTTTTAAAATGTTTTTCTTTATCTCTATAATAACAATCAGTACCTTGCACTTGATCCAAACTATGATTTAATCAACCCCAGGTCCCAAGAATTCTGGATAGTAGATCCCATACCTGTAACAGATATTCAAGTTTTTAAAAATTTATTACATTTTTGAGTTTTTGGAATCATGGCAAAAAATCAAATTTGAACCTTGATAAATCACCCCCTTAGTGTGTGGTTCACTGCTCAGATTAAATAGAACTCCATTCCAATTTCTCTACTTTCTACCTTACAAAAAACTACCATAATGTCTAATGTGCATTACAACTGGTGAGCTTTAGTGATGTATGAATGGGTGGAAAGTTATAGAGTTCAGTATTTTTAAATACATTTCTTAAATCCCATAGGAATAGTAATGAATAGAAAGTTGGTGAGTTTTTCTAAAGTGACAATAAATCTCATCAATTTACTCTTTGATTAATCTGTCCCTTAGAGGGTGATAGTCAAAATATTGATTTAGTTTTTAATAATCTGTGTGTTTCAACTGTTTATACAAAAATATAATAGCTATTCTGGTGGGCTCTATGATGGCTTTGCAGGCTGAACACCCTAAAGGTCAGCCATGTTTCCCTCAAAATATTATCTGGCTCCCTTTGAAAAACTGTCAAAACATTTATTTCTAAAACAGGTTACTGCTTTTTTAACTTGCCTTGTGCCATGTATTTCTCTCTCTACTGCAGTGCTATTTACCTTAGCTGGTAATGCAGAAGGGAAGCCCTGCAAATTTCCTTTTATGTTCCAAGGCAACACATTCAGCAGCTGCACCACTGAAGGTCGAACAGATGGCTACAGGTGGTGTGCAACCACAGAAGACTACGACAAGGATAAGATGTATGGCTTCTGTCCTGAAACAGGTATATTGGAATATTTTATGTGGTCCAAGGAATAACCAAAGCCTTTGTGAAAAAAAAAAACATTTTTCCAGTAAATGTTGTCCAAGTGAGGAATGTTTTTTGTAGAACTCTTCATGCTACCCAAAAAGGTTAAAGAAATATACATACTGTATGGATCTTGTATTACACAGTGATAATATGATTAACTCCTTTCTACCTAATCACTGCAGTCTGAGTTACTTGTATTTGACCCCTAGATATGTATTTTTACCATCTCCAGTGTGACATCACCTTTAAGTTTATAAAGTCAAAAAATGAAGATCGCTCTTTGAAATAAACAAAAAGTCAATTTATTCCATGCCAATTACAAAGAAGTGTAATAGCACATTGCCCAACGCATTTCAACCGTTCTGGTCTTCATCAGGGGCACAAAACAGAAAAAAACCAAAAAAAGGCAGAAAGAACCCCTATTAGAATCCCACATATATACCTTGTGTCTCATAATTGCCAGGGCTGTGAGAATGCATGCTGCAGCGTGTCTGATGTCACTTCCGCTTCCTATCAGCCAGTGTTAGACTATCGGCTAATCTCTGGAATGCAAATGCGTTCCAAATGCGGGAAGTGAATGGATATGCGCAATTGTGACTCTGAATAGATGCACTTCTGAGCGCATCGTATCGTATTACCTGCGCTCCCTCTGTAATATAACCAATCCTTGTAGATAGAAAAAAGCTAATTGGAACGCACCTGCGTTCCAAACAGCGGAAGTGACCATTGTGATCTGACCAAAGGAACCTGTCATGAAAACATACTAGCTGCACATTCAATCTGTATCATTTATGGGGAATTATATCACCAATTACATTTAAAATTAGTCAATGACCATCCAAAGTCAATCATATTAATGGTCAAATTACAACACCAGATTCTGTTTAAATATTGAACAAAAATCTGTTCCATCATGCATCAGAAATAACAGTGTAAATTAAATAAATGCGCTACATGTCTTAATATAACATCAAATATACCTTAAAGTTTGACCCTTTTACCTTACAAAAAATATCCCTCTTTTTGTGGTCCTCACCTGGCCTGTCCAACATTTTTTGAATCCTGCCATTACCTAATTTAAAGCACAATTATATGTACTGTGAAACTCATGCAGTAAAATCTGGTAAGCCTTAGGTTGGCAGGGTTGGACTGGACTGACTGCACTGGGAGAAAATCCAGTGAGGCCCTGCCCAAGACTATTGCATTGTCAGCCAGTGGTGCTTCTGGGGTCTTCGTGGCCATTTCAGGTGCCACCCCTTGCACTAGGCACTTACCTTTCCATGTACCGGAGCAGGTTGAGGTTTTTGCCTCCCTTGGTAACCTGCAGACTGCTACTGCTTCATGGCAGAAGTGCCCCTGATGCCTGCCCAGTTCTGAGAACCACCTGAGACTGCAGGAGAGAGGAGGTATGAATGCAGTAGAGTTTGCAACGGAGGAGGTAGAGTTTGCAATGAGAATGGTGAACTCGCTTTTGTGAACTCCCCCATTACCTACTGCTATCACCTCCTAGTGTAGTCCTGGAATGGAGAAACTAATAAAGTATGCTTCTATGCTACTATGAAGAAGTATAATGCAGAGAAGTCCTTAGGACTTCTCTGCTTTGTCAAAAACCGTCTCCTCCCACTGTACTGGTTCCAAAACTCTGCTATCTCTTGAGGTAATTCCACTCAACTTCATGTACTCTTTTCTCCCTACATAGTAACATAGTAAGTTAGGCTGAAAAAAAGACACATGTCCATCAAGTTCAACCGTTTTTAATAAACTGCCTAACTGCTAGATGATCCAGAACAAGGCAAAAAAAAACCCATCTGAAGCCTCTCCAGGGGGAAAAGATTCCTTCCTGACTCCTAAATGGCAATCGGACTAGTCCCTGGATCAACTTGAGCTATCTTCCATAACCCTGTATTCCCTCACTAGCTTAAAAGCCATCCAAACCCCTTCTTAAAGGGCACCTGTTGGGGCAAAATTGTACCCCCACCCAAAGGTGCGTGCTGATAGAGCCCGCATTCCGGTTGGGGGTTTCACTTTTTTTTTTTTTTTTTTTAAATGCCCCTCTCCAGCACTAGCGGTCACAATTCTGGCCTCTTTTCATTATGCGCGTGATGTCAGTAAGACGCGCGCTTGTGTGGAGAAGGCTGCTCCCTCCTGGAGCAAGACCGCTAGTCCTGGCGAGGGGCATTTTTTAAAAAAATAGTGAAACCCCCAACCGGAATGCGGGCTCTATCACACAATTTTGTTTTTTTAGACAACTTTATTTGGATAAGTGGCAGGAATAAAACTCACAACAAATGGTTTGGGTCATTTGCTACTGACTACAGAGCAGAGGGTAGTCCATGGCATATTGTTCTTATCCCAAAATGAGCTTACTCAGCATTCATTTGTGCTTTTGTATCAACAGTTGAGAGAGTGTTTGAAACTAACTCAAAACAGTGATAATATTGAATAAATTGATGAGTAATTAAAATATATACTTTATGTATAAGTAAATACATTAGATATAGCAGAAATGATAACAACATTCTGTTTAAGAAAATAATATTTTATATTTCATGTGGTTGCAAGCTATGTGTAAGTCTCTTTGTTTCTACTTCTTTATTGGTTAGCATTGTCCACTGTCGGAGGAAATTCTGATGGTTCACCATGTGTCTTTCCTTTCATCTTTCTGGGAAACAAATATGATTCGTGCACCAGCTCTGGTCGCAGTGATGGAAAACTATGGTGTGCAACAAGCAGTAACTATGATGATGATCGCAAGTGGGGATTCTGTCCAGATCAAGGTATTCACAATAATGTCATTTGCATTTGAATATATATGTACAGATGCAGCCACTTGGATTTGTGTGTTAAATGCGTTATGACTCAGGGCTAATTGAAGAAACTGTGTTATCTAAAGTTATCTTAACTCATTTAATAAATTTAACCTTTTCATTAGCATACCAAAGCACCATTGTTCACAATGATGAACACTTTAATTAGATGGGATGCTGTGATGAAATTTATTTGTTAAATGAGACAAGTGTGAAGTCTGTGTTTAGTTATTCTGTGTCAAACACACAATCCAAAGTGGCTTCATCTGTATATAGCCTTTCAATTAAGAAAAAACTATAAATATAAAATGTTATTTTACTTCAATAAGTAAATCCTGTGGTTTGTTACCACAAATGAACTCAAAGTGTAGAGTGCTTAAGGACTGACATACTAAGCACTCTTCGAATTAGATTTGATCAGTATGACAAACACAGACAGTATCAGATAGTATAAGTAAAATGTAAATTATGCATTTTTTAATCTGGTACAATATAATGTAAGAGTGAAACTTTTTTCCTGCCTTTTCCCACTTGACAGAGTATTAAAAGAACTGTAAAAACTAGAAATTGTATTAAAATAATTCATATATAATTTACTGTTATTCTGTACTATCCTCTTCCTTGTGGCTCAAGTATGCAGGCCAGTACTGTGTATCACTTAGAGCTCTTACATAGGAGCATTTAAGTCTGCATTTAAGCTTAGGTTTGAGAGTATATAAACGCATTTGCTAATTGATTTCATTATATTCTGCATGAGTGTTCTGAGTTGTATTTTATTCCATTTGTGTTCCAGTGCGTTTATATGCTGCATTTTCTTGACCTTGATGTGCTTTAAGCAAGGAACAGAGCATACTGCTGACAGAAATTTTATTTTTAACGGTGGATCTTCCTTACAGTGATGCTTTTTCTATGAATATTTGCTTTCTTAAAACTGCCACTTATTGGTTCTCTCATGTGACATTACCCAAAAATAAAATTCATTTTCGTTATATGCTTTAGGTTACAGTCTTTTCCTAGTAGCTGCTCATGAATTTGGTCATGCTTTAGGACTGGAGCACTCTCAGGATCCTGGAGCATTAATGGCTCCAATTTATACATACATAAAGAACTTTCGACTTTCACAAGATGATATTACTGGGATTCAAGAACTCTATGGTAAGTGTCAGCAAAGTTACTTGAATACTTATTTTGTCCAATATGGCCTTTCCTTCCAGAATTTAGGTATATGTTTTAAACTTTTTATTTTTTTGCAGATGGTTCATAGTAAACCAACCAGAAATATAACAATAACATAGCAACAATAAATGTTCAGTTTCCTTAAAGACAAACTGCTGAAACTTCTAATAAGGTTACATATTAGGGATACGCAGAGTTAGTGGTAATATCTAGGGGTTTATTTATTATGCTGTGTACAAAACTAGCTACCAAATACACACACATCACTGTTTGATTGCCAGGCATCTCTATGTAAAAATGGAAAATGTATCATATTGTTTATAAAAAGTTGGGCTTAAAAAGTAGAAGTTGCTTAAAAATGCTATGTTAAAAACGTGATTCTTCAGCAGAATCAGGCTAGGGGCATGGGCCCACCAGGGCTGCTGCCTTGGGGCCCACCACCCCAGACACAAAGTGCCCTGTGGCCCCCCCCTTGCCGAGCCACAACCCATACCTCCAGCCCCTGTGTCTACCTTCTTTTTCTTTCAGCTTTTTTGGGGCCAGTGAGGGAGGTCGGAAGCCGTTTTCACTGGGTTTTTTCCCGGTGTCCTGTTGGTCCAGTCCAATACAGTTCCTCAGTGAAAAAAGGGGGGATTTGTTTCATACCATTCTTGTCTTTTCATGGACTAACTTCATATTAGTTAGAAGTGTTTAAAAGACACTACTGATTCCTGCAGTAGTGATTCCTGCTAGTTACAGGTAATGATCAGCAGCCTCAGGCATAGAGGAGGGGCAGGCAATTACTCTTACTTTCCATTCTGCATTTCTAGATGTCACTGCACTCCTCACTCCCCCCACCATCCTGTCAAGTAGCCAGTGCATGGGCATGGGCATCAGATCCCCCATTCTGGTGCATAAGCAAGATTTTAGGATGATGCAGTGCTTACCATTCTAACAGTGCTTAGAAAATGATGATCTCCTATGTACTCTAGTTGTGGATTCCAAAAGAACAAAGAAAACAGGATTTAAATAATTTTATAGTGTAAATAAAGTTATTTTCCTTTAATAAACACAATAGAAAGGTATTTGGAATTATTTCTAAGGGTGACAGGCACCCTTTAAAGCATTTATCTCTACCTTGCCTGATAAAAAACATCTAGGGGAAAACTTCGAAATGATCGAAGTTTGATCGAATTCGATCGAATTACAATCGTACAAATTTTTCGTGAATTGGGATATGCAAATTTGGCCTCTTCGATCATCGAGTATCGAATATCGAATGATCGGATATTTGATCATTCGATCATTCGATGATCGAAGGAATTAAAAATGTCAAAGTTATTCGACTGCCTACTTCGCCAGATTGAACCTACCGAATTGCAATAGAAGCCTACCGGAAACCCCCCATAGGCTTATGAGGCTAAGTCCTGTTTGAATACCATTCGTACGATCGGAGCGTTTGATCATTCAAATCGTATGAATTTTTCGGACGCTCGAAGGAAATTTCACGATTTTTTTGTGAAATCGAACGAATCGTACAAATTCATCGAGAAATCGTATAGCGAGCAAAATGATAGCCTAAAACAATTGGATAAGCATTCGATGGTCGAATGCTTATAGAATTACGAATTTGGTCGAGCTAATTTTGGGGAATAATAGTAAATTTGCCCCCTAATCTAAGCAACTTTCCAATATTAATTACACATTTCCTTAACATTTTCAATTATTTCAGACTTGTGAATTTCTATTGCCACATGGTATTGAAAGCAGTTGTGTGTCTCATTACTGTTGCTACAAAGTATAAACAATTAGGATAATTTACCTTTCTACAGGGTGAAAGTTCTCAAGTTCAACTGGTCCACCAGGAAAACTCCAGGTGGGACCAGGTTTTAAGAATGGAATAATTTACAGCTATTAAAGCAGCCATCACAAAACTGGGTGCAAAAATGTAATTTATAAAGGCTGGAGTGACTGTATGTCTAACAATAGCCAGAACACTACTTCCTGCTTTGCAGCTCTCTTGGTTTCCATTGATCAGTGACTTCAGGGGACATAATTGTTTGATTTTTAATCCGAGCTGAATGCTAAGGATCAATTGGAAACTCACTGACCATTTATGTCTGTTTTTTTTTTTAAATCTCTTTTTTTATTGAGTTTGTTACACAAAATTAGTTTGTACAACAGAAATAGAAGAAAAGGAAGGGAGGGGTTAGAGTGGAGGAAAAAGTGGAGGAAAAAGTGGGGGATAATGCATAGTAAACATTCTTCATAACCATTACCAGTAGATTAACAATTGTAATCACAGGCTTATTTATATAAACTGTAAAAAGAGACAAATGAGTATGGGTATCAATACAGCAATACACAACAGATCAGTAATCTCAAGGCAGTGTTTAGGGTTTAACCCAGTGATCCCCAACCAGTAGCTCGCGAACAACATGTTGCTCTCCAACCCCTTGGATGTTGCTCCCAGTGGCCTTAAAGCAGGTGCTTATTTTTTTCTTAGAGGCATGTTTTGGTTGCATAAAAAACAGATGTCCTGCCAAACATTCTTTCCTGTAGGCTGCCAGTCCATATAGGGGTTACCAAAAAGCCAATCAGAGCTTTTATTTGACATCCACATGGACGTTTTCATGCTTGTGTTGCTCTCCAACTCTTTTTTAAATTTAAATGTGGCTCACGAGCAAAAAAGGTTGGGGACCCCTGGTTTAACCCAAAGGATAGGATGTAGAGAATTGCTAGGAGGTTGATTGCTTGTAGTGGTCTGATTCTTCAAATGAGAGCCATCTATGCCATTTTGTACTATAGCTAAGGTTTAGATCTGCTACCAGTTATGTCTTATGTGGCTGCCCTTCAAGTTGCTGACTAACTAGAGAGATGAAAAGCAGGAAATAGTGTTCTGTTCTGTTAGACATCCGCTTACTTCATCCTTTATAGATTACATTTTTGGCTAGCTAACTATATTCGAAACACTTTTTGCATATACTATCTGTTTACCCAGTTTTTATTTTTACACTGAACTGTTCCCTTAATACAGACGCAGCCATCTGTATTTGTGGAGGAAAGTGGCGCAGAGACCTGTAACAATATCATAATGCATTATTTCAGTGGTCAGAACCAACACTACAGAGAGCAACAAGGGACAGACATATTGTTTTCAATAGCTAATACTGAACATTTACAAATAATTAAAAAATTACTTAAAAGTTGTAATGAATACATATTGGAAAGTTGGAATGTACTACTGAAAATATATACAACTATTCATTAGTTTATTAGATAAATGACTCTTTAGAGTAAACATCCCAGTACATACTGTATTCTATGGTAGGTTGGAACTCCATAAAGGCAATGTGCAATAAAAATAACAGTATCTATCTGAGATAAACTTAAAGTAACTGGACTATCTGAGTTTTCTTGCAGCCATTTCACCACACCTCAGTTTAACTGAGTTGTGGAAAAAGTTCCTAACAATCATTTGGACTGAAGAATCAGATGAGTGTCTAAACAGCTATCAATATTAATAACTAATGATATACCCTTAAAATGACACCTTATAAGTATGATGTAAAATATTTTATAATAGATTATCAAATAGTACACAACTTGGGGTTGCACCTCTTTACTTTTAATATATAAATAATACATATAGCCTAAACTGCTATGCAAATGTTTAAAATGAGCCACACCGTATCAGTTAAAAAAATGTGATAGAAATATTAATACCAGTAACCATTGTCCTCCAGATTTATCTTGATTTTTCTCAATATCTATGTTAAATGGCACAACACTGTTATAAGTTCAGATATGTCACCATAAAAATTGCAGAAAAAAACAAGAAAGACCAGTGATGAATTATAAATTGAAATATGAAAGATCAATAGCAGAAGAACTAAATATAAAAAATATGACAAATGATAAAATTGAAGCCTCACAGTTCATGTGTTTGTTTTGTTGTCAGGGTCAGCTACTCTGTCAACAACATTCTATGTTCTTTTTCAGTTGAAGGCTACATGGAAAGCAGGCAAAAATGGAAAGCAGGTTGACAGTGGCGATTCTGTCCCCACTGATACCTGCGCTCACTTCCCCTTCGCTCACCTTATTGGCTAGAGGGAGGTACAGGGAGGGTCCATGATGCTGCCACAAGGGAGTCCAGTATGCTATCTCAGAATGTGCAATATGCTAAAAGAGCTGAATTTCTGGATTGAAACCCTGAAAATTTGGCTCTAAATTTACCAGAAGCAGCATTTTACTGCCCCTGGTAACCAGAGGGGTGAGCTGAGTTTCTCAACTCGCCTCACTGAAGCAATGCCCCTGCAGGTTGGAAATCATAAAAAAATGGCAAATTAGAAATGGTTCACAGCTTTCACAGTTCAATTTATGACTCACTGCCACCCAGTGGCCAAACTAATTATACATTAACCCCCTTACACCCCTCTCTTTTGAAAATCAGCCACGTCCTTGTGTCTGTCATTTACTATGACATATCAGCGTGGTTCACAAAATCTTTAGCCATCTCTCCCAAGACTTGCCATGTCACAATGGCTGCTGCAAAAGAACTTTCACATCAACAGTTCACATTTCACATCAACAGTTCACATCTTTCAGCAATACTTATTCCCATCACCTCCAGCACATCCTTAGTTATCTTAAACATTTGTAATATAACCAACACATTATTAGATTTCAAAATGTCACTTCACATTGCTAAATGGACATCCACTTCAGGATAATGGCTTGCTGTGGAAGAAACAGCACAATTAGTTTACATTTTCCCAACATTTTTATGTAATCTGTAAACCTGGTGGGCAGCTGATTGCTGGTGTACAGTACTGGGTAGTGTGTCCCTCAAGTGTTGTTCACAGCCCTCAGAGAGAAACCTGATAACTCTCTCTACAGGTGCTGAAATCCTCCTTATTCAAAGAAGGTCAGGGTCATGGTAGTTACCTCTGAGCTAGTGTCCAGCAGGCAACAGGCTAGTCTCCCTACCAGGTGTGCTATCATGAAGGCTCTAGTACCAATGAGCCCTTCTAACAGACTGAGATGGGACTGTGAGGTTGGAGTGTCAGAGTGTCAGAGAGTCAGGCTTAGGAACTTCAACTAACAATTATATACAGAAACAAACCTCTCAGCAAAAAATGATCACCATGACCTATAGGTAACATGTAATGTACATTCATATGTTAAAATTCATTTTTTAGTCTCAGAATCACTTTAGCACATTTCTCACTCTTGCTTCATGCAGGCCTGCCACCTAGTGACCAAACTAACCATTACATTAACCATTACTTATCAATTCAGAATTCACCCCCTTTTATCCATACCTTCAAGGTTCTGTGTTATTATTACAGAGAAAAAGAGAATATTTTTTTTTAAATTGGACAAAATGGAGTCAAAGGGAGAAAGCCTTTGTGTAATTCAGAGCTTTCTGGATAACGGATTTCAAGATAACAGATTCCATACCTGTACTACAGATTTATATGTTATTTATGTTCTAAATAAATCAACTCTTAGGTTTCTATGCATCCATTAAAAGGTCAAGTCAAGTCCATAGTGATCTAGCCCATTTATTATAGGCATAGAGCTGTGTTATTTCACAAGCCATTTACTCAATTACAGTTTCTCCCAAGGCATAGATGTATAATGCACTTACATACCCGAGCAACCAAAATGTAGAAACATTTTGTTTTGCATGGAGGCCTATGGAATGCAGATTTAGACCAACATCTGTAAACAGCATAATTTACACACAGTGTCGGACTGGCCCACCAGGATACCAGGAAAAGTCCCGGTGGGCCCAGGTGTCAGTGGGCCCTCATGCTGCTAATTTGGCCAAGTTCATGACCATTCCCAATTTCTAGAGGCTAAATAGATGCAATAATAGATTATAGTATGTAAAGAAAATACACTAGGAGAATAGAGGTTGAATGAGTAGAGGAAGAATAATAGTACTGAGAGTGGGCCCCTGGTCTAAAATTTTTTGGTGGGCCCCTAGCGTGAGGTTTTTGGGTGGGCCCCTGATGTCCCAGTCCAACACTGTTTACACACAGTATATATAGGCAGCCTCAATGTGCCCTTTTTACTTGTCAGCAAAATGCTGTTTGGCATTAATCTGCTATTGTCTTTTGTCTTATGCTCATTATAAGTATTCAGTTCTATTTCAATGTTTAGATTATATTTTGGCAAAGTTTATGCAACACACAAGAACATTAAAGTTGTTATACATCTGAATATGCTTTCTAACAATATATATATACTAATTCAACTGTTAATATATGTTCCCATGAATATAATTTCCCCATTCACAATATGTATCTTTGATCTAGGTCAGGGATCCAAGGAAAAACCAGGTCCTGGTCCTATCCCAACAATGGGCCCTGTCACCCCAGATCTGTGCTCTAAAGATTTTGTACTTGATGGCATGTCTCAAATAAGAGGGGAAACATTCTTTTTTAAAGACAGGTAAAAAATAGCTAAAAAAATCCTGAATTCTGTTGATTCTAACAAGCTTAATCTATTGCTGTTTAAGAATAAACTCTGTGTTAAATAATTTGTTCACAATAACACCAGTGGCGTAACTACCAGGGGTGCAGAGGGTGCAATAGCACCAGGGCCCCCAACCCCCTTGGGGCCCATCGGAGCCATGAAAATGGTTATGGCAGGCAGTTATCTAGGGGGAGATTTTACAGACCACATGCCATCAACACTCCAGCATGCAATTTATAGAGGTAAGGGCCCCAACATGGGGGCTCAGGTGCCCATCCTGTACCGGGGCTCACCAGGGAGTAGTTACGTCACTGAATAACACAGTAATAGAGGTTGGAAAAAAAGACCAACTGTTTGTATTCCTAAATAATAACTCATCAAAAGAAACCCTTCTGAGGATGGCTTTATTTTGACTCAGAACAGGAAAAAGTTAAAGCCCACAAGTCATTCCTGACCCTCAGGGCTTTATTTGCCCAGCATTTTCAATCAGTCATTGTGCACATATTTTGTTCTAGATTTATATGGCGCACTCCAAACCCAAGAAACAAACCATCAGGACCTCTACTTATTGCTACATTCTGGCCTGAGCTACCTGATAGGATTGATGCTGTTTATGAAGAACCTCAAGAAGAGAAGACCATTTTCTTTGCAGGTAATACAAAGTAGCACAAATGCCAAATACTATAAACATACAGTATGTGTCAGATTTATCAAGGGTCGAATTGAAAATTAGAATTCAAATTTTGTATGGTCAAAACTGTCAAATTCGACTAGGGAGTTATTCAAATTTCAAAATTTCAAATTTCGAGTTCTTCAAAAAATTCTAATTTGATTTTTGAGATTTAACATACTCTGGCCCTTTAAGAACTAGAATTTGACTATTCGTCATCAAAAACCTGCCGAATTGCTATTTAAGTCAATGGGAGACATCTAGGGATCTTTTTTGAGTTGTTTGCAGCCTTCCTGACATTCAAGTTTTTAAAATTTTAATCAAATTCGACTGCAATTCGATTCAAGTTTTGTGGTTGATCCTAAAATCTGATCCACTTTCTCAGGGTAGGTGTGAAGATCACATGGCTACATTTCCCACTCTCTCTTGACTGCTTCCACAGGGTAGGTGTTTTCATCCTGTGTGAGTAGAAAATCGGTTGTTTTATCGGGATTTTGAACATTTATTAAAGCAATATTATATTATATTTTGCTTTATATCTTAATTATACTACTTGGTGGATGATTGGAGGGAACTTATAAGGCGAAGAACGGACATTTCTATATGCATCAAAATCCAAGAAATCTTTGGAGTATATAAGGGGGAAGCTTGAAGAATATCACAGTGGTCAATCTTCTGCAATATAGCTCTCTAGGCACCTAATACTGTGTGGCTCTATGGGCTTAATTACTTAAGTCTTAATCTTAATTGAGATAATACTGCTCTAAGGGGCAAATTTACTATTATTCCCCAAAATTAGCTCGATTAAATTCGATAATTTATCGAAATTCGATAAGCATTCGACCATCGAATGGTTATCGAATAGTTTTAGGCTATCATTTTGCTCGATATTCGATTTATCAATGAATTCATACGATCGGATACCGATCATTCGATTTCACGAAAAAATCGTAAAATTTCCTTCGAGCCTCCAAAATTCGAACGATCAAACGATTCGATAGTACAAATGGTATTCGAGCAGGACCGGGGGGTGGTTCCCATAGGCTTCTATTGCAATTTGGTAGGTTCAATCTGGCAAAGTAGGCAGTCGAATAATTTTAAAATTTTGATTCCTTCGATCATCGAATTATCGAATATGCGATCATTCGATTTATTCGATAATTCATTATTCGATGATCGAAGAGACCAAATTAGAATATCCGATTTTACGTAAAATTCGTACGATCATTATTCGATCGAGTTCGATCGAACTTCGTTCATTTCACGTGAATTTCGTAAATCGACCCATATGTGTGCGCTTCCTTTTGTATTCCATTTTAGTCCTGTGTCGTATTATCCTGGTACGAATGGTGATATTCAAGGAAACAGTCCTCCTTTTTTGCCAATAATGGAGTGGTACGGTATTGGTATAAAATAATTATACCTCTTTCTATCTACATTTTTTATAATTTAAAGGTACATCTTTCTAATTTGCACCTGGTGCAAGTGTCTGGGATTTCATTAGCTATTTGCCCCCATATGTAATAAAATGCACTAAGTTTGCCCAGGAGCAGTAAGTAGTGCCTTTTATTACAAAAACCATATAGTGTAATCTAACCAGGGTATAGTAAGCCCTATAAAAGATACTGTATATAGCTGAATAATACAGAACCTGTAATTTGGTGATACATATTCTTAGGCTTTCTATCGTTATTCATCCTGCACAGGGCCCACATTCCATTCCCGTTTATGTTGTGTCACCTCTAAAAAGAGTGCACACCCTGTTAACTTACAGTAGCATGTAGTATTGAGATAAGCCATCCAAGTGAACCACAGTGCACATATATACACATTCCATATGTTCCTATAAACATCCCATAAATTAGATATATCAATATCTATACTTAGGGGCCTATTTATTAAACCTCAAATTTTTCCAGTGGATGTTTTAGAAGAAAAAAAAAACAAAACTTTTTCAAGGTTTAAAGCTGCTAAAAATCTAAATCCAAAAGTATACTAGTTACCTTTTGAAACCATGTAAAAGTCAATGGCAGATGTCAAATTAATAATTTGAAGATGTTTCTTGCCTTCATGATTCATCTTCATCTTCGAGAGTTTTGTGCTGGTTTATCGTTCAGTAATTCTAAAAAGTGAAGTTTCTGTGGTGACAATTTTAAAAAGTTGTATGATTCAAATGTCAAATCAAAAAAATGATTTCACGCATAATTTGTTGTGACTTTTTCATGCACCAACTTAGGGGATTTGGGTTTGGGAATTTGGTCAAATTTTTTTTATCATAGTGAGAAAAAGTCTTGTTTCAGTAAATAACCCCCTTATTGTAGATTTTAGTATCACAATAGCCTATGATATGCTTGTCCAAGAAAACATCCAAACCACTTTTAACAGCATCAGTAGAATCTGCCAGTGTCAAAGATTGGGTAGGGGGCGCTGTAGAGTCTGAAGGGAGAGGTGCGAGTCCTTA
>CM044438.1:23571941-23609633 GCA_024363595.1 Xenopus borealis
TTGCCGCAAGTTCGCGAATATGTTCGCGAACTTTTTTTCCGACGTTCGCGCCATCCCTACACAACATACATGTGACAAGACACACACTGAGTGATACCAGCAAACCATATTTACACTGGGTACTTAGTCTCCCAAGTGCAATTCCTCACAAACGCCTTTTAAGTTTTAAATGCCTTAAGGTTTTTAATGCTGCTTAGCACTTAATTCACATGCAACACTTATATCACATGCAACACTCACTTAGTTTACTTTATAAACTGTTTTGTACGTCTTTTTTATAACATTCTTTTGTTCAGTTGTGCTTATATTTTTTATAGTATTAAAAATAAAATTTAATAATTTATCCTAGATGCTCTAAATGACCTTAGCCTGAAAGTGTTTAACCATGTGCGTTAGCCCTTTGCATGCTGTATGCCAATTAACCATTTAACTGCTGGTAAGAAGAGTGTGTTTAAAATATATGAACCCTTTCACTACTAGAGTGCCTGGCGTCTCTCATCACCAAGGTGTGAGAAGTATAATAGTGGTGGTAGCAAGTTTAGTGAGTTTTGTGGGTGTTGCTTGGTCTTTGGGATGCTGTTGTGGTAGCCTAACCTGGGTGCAAGATCAGAGATTGAGCGAGTGACCCCTGATAGCCACATATGGGGGGTTATTTGCTTAAGTCCAATTAGTAAAAAAAATTGTTATGATTTATTAAATCCAGAGGCTGCAAAAAAGTCAGAATAAAAAAAGTTCTCTCTGGTTTTTCAAGCGATAGTTTTTCGGAAAAAAAACGACTATTTTTCAAGAGTCTTTTCCTTCACCAAAATTTTTCGAGTTAATTTATTGTTAAAAAAGGTAAAAATGTGGATTAAGTTTGGTCGCAGTGGTTTTAACAAAATAATGAGATTTTTTTGGATTTTAGTAAATAACCCTCTTAAAGTCACATGCAGTTGGAATTGCCCCAATCATGACAAATTTCTTTAAATAAGTTAGGGTAGAAAAATGTGGGAATTCACTCAATTGGCAGACTTGGTAATAACTTATCAAAGTAAAGACAGCAACACACAGGGTAACTTTAAACATAAATCTCACACTTTTATTCACAACAGAGATTGTAGCAGCTTAACAGTACATATGAGACATAGAAACTCACATGTTAATCTCTAGTAAGGCTGGTTATCTTGCTGGCTGCATAAAAAAACCTTACTTTTCAGTAAAACCTTAACCACCCTTAGGCTCTTTATTTCAAAAGCATAGGGACATATTCACTAAAGAGTGAACTGTCGCCAGTGACTGCTTCACACACCTCACACCACTTCGCCAGGAAAAAATGTATTACCACTAAGCTAATTCACTAAAATGTGAGATTGCATCCTGGGTGCACCGAACACTGGCGACTTTTCGCTATCGAGCATTTCATAGTGAAGATTCGCTAGTGTTAGTTTATGCCTAATGAAAAGTTGCTAGAGATCTTACGCTTAAGTCAATTTGAATACGGTGTGTACATTAAAGTTGTACGGACAGAGATGTTGGTACAAATGCTTGAAATGGCCACTAGTGATGGGCAAATCTGGGGCATCTAGTTTTGGACGCAGACATCTCGTTTTCGGCATTCACGTTGGCATTTGAAAAAACAGAATTCGTCATGAATTTGAGCCAGGCGAATAAATTCGCTCATCACTAGTGGCCACTTTTTATTACAAATGTACAAGGAACCTTATTAAAGGCTAAAGAGATCCTCTAATCGACTACAAATGAGCCCACCCTAAAACAATTGTTCCGTGCCCCTCAAATGTCTGGGAAAAATTTTAACCCAAAAAAACTTTTTCTGCAGGCTATCCTGCTTTAAAAATTGACAAGTCGCCAGCGTTTTTACTGTAATGCATTTCTGGCAGACAGTATACTGTAGTAACCAGCTTTTGTGGACATTTTGGTTAAGGACATTCCTGCTGTTTTGCCATTGCCTTATGATTCATTTCCTGTTCCTGTTTTCCCTCTTCCTGCCTAAGGTGCCATGTTGAAATGTATAAAGTTCTCAGGGGCAATCCAGGCCAACATACCGCCTTAGGCGGTCTTCTCCCTACGGCACTCACTTTTTCAGTGCTGGAGGGGGTCGGGGACAGTCCTCCACGCTAGTGCAGAGAACACGTTAGCGCTCTCTGCACTAGAAGAGCCGAATTTCCAGGTTAAAAAACGGAAATTCAGCTCTTAGTTACCAGGAGTGGCATTTTTGCCGCCCCTGGTAACCAGGGGGGCACTGCCATCTGAGGCGAGTGGCTCAACTCGCCTCATTGGTGGAGCACCCCTGAAAGTTCCATAAGATTGAGGAAGAATTAGCTTAATTTTAGTTCATTTGGTCTGAGGTGGCGAAGCCAACTCTGGCGAAAGAATGAATGTTCAGAAAATTTGTGCTTTACTGAATTTGTGAAATAATGACCATTCACCTGGCGATAGAGTGCAAATGAATGCAAGCGAATTGTCGTCTGCACCTGTTTATGAATTGATGAAGTCCCTGCAGATGGGATTTATGGCAAAAAGTTGCTAGCGTTAGCCACTTTGCCCTTTAGTGACTCTGACCCATAGTCTTTACAAGACCTGGTTCTCCATAGGGGTTTTCAACTCCTACCTTTCTTCACACATATAAACAATTTCCTACTTCCTCTGGCCAAGAGCTCCCTTCTGTAGGTGTTAACTCACAGCTCCTACCAGCTGCACTAGTTGTTACCTGCTGATGCTGACAACTCAGCATTTGTAATTCTCCTCATATACACTGGGTCTCCTAGAGAATTCTGGGAAATATGTACTTTAACTCTTGCATTTTCACAGACTCAATTTTTATTAGGAGTTACCAGATTTTCTGCTCTGTTCCCTGGTATCCCATAACTCAAATGCAATCCCCCAATTTCTGATGATCTCTGACATTTTCTAACAATTTGCAGCAGAAATATGGTGTGTGCATGCACAGACCATTTCAGTGTCTTCAGTGAAGCAAAGTGTGCATGCACAGCACAGTTGCGGCGGCTTTAGGCAGAGCTGGGCCAGCGGGCCACTGGGAAAAAGCCCAATGGGCCCTGGCTCTTTTGGGCCCTACAGGCCCATACCTGCACCCTGGGGTGGCAGCAAAGTTTAGACTTTGCAACCCCCAGGGGAAGATGTGGGGGGCCATGAGGATGCAGGTCCAGTGGGCCCTGGCGCCCCCAGTCAGAAGATGGCTTCATGAGAGGTTTTGCACATTTGCATGATGTCACCTCCACTGATGTCACTTCCAGTGACATCACAAACCTGGAAAGTTTGGGGGTGCTCTACACAGTTCCCCCAATATTTACATTTTAGAAGTTGACATCTCTAGCCACACTATAAAAATCAGAACTTAAATACTCATTTTGCATTGGTAATATTGTCTACTAAGTCTGGTTTTGCTTTAATAGTGAGCAGCAACCATTCTTTATAGACAATCATTCCAATGATTTCTTCTAAGGTAGTAGTTGATGTAGTTGGCCTACTATCATACTGGAAGAAGTACAATGTGTGCAAAACCCTGATAATGTGAAATAAGCCTTTTGTAGTCTACATATGACAGGGCCATTTCACTGACTGGGAGACTTTGAATACTTATTAATTTTACTGAATATTAACACAAGGACTACACAGAAAGTGCACGCTTGTGTTTTGTATTTTCATTATTACCTTTTAGTCATCTTATTCACTCACTGTTATTAGCAATTGGTGGCTATGGGTCCTTGATGGAAAATATGGTATGTGATGTAGCCTCACAACAGATAGTTTCTTTAACTGTGCCCAAAGCTGTGGTAAAATAAGATGAAAGATTAATGAGCCTGAACTAGTTAAGTATATTGAAAATTATGTCTTCACAGCTAGCCAAGGCTTCCAAAGTGAAAGGTAGACAACTTGAACAGTCCCAATGGAGAGGGTTAAAATCTCAGGAAATGCACTTTCAAGTTCTTCAAATGGAAAGAGAAATTTGGTCTTTAAATATATCCTTTCTTCAGAGTAAGGATAGACACACATAGTTGTGACAGAGTTGCAGACTCAGGTTCCTGAACTGACAAGAGGGCTTGCAGAGAGCAACAATATATTAGTCTAACCTGTGTGATAACAAAGCCCAAAAGAGAATCTGGAGCAGTGCATACAGCTAAAGGCTAAAGCTATAAAGCATCTTCAGGCCCAACTAACAACCAGTCAGAGGAAAAGTTTCTGAATGATCAGAACCTTAAATTCAAAGCAGAGGTACCCTGCAGAAAAAAACGTAGTGTGCAGATGTTGCTGGAGGGACAACACCTAATAACAGTAAATGGATGGAATGATTTTTTTTCTTACCGTGGGGTCAAATATTTAATATTTTAACTACAAACAATGGAAACTTTAACATGACCATATAAATATAGCTGTAGCAATATGGGAAGTAAATGATTACATCTACAGTAGAACCCCCATTTTATGTTTTTCAGGGGACCAAAAAAATTGGTGTAAAATCCATGAAAATGTAAACTCCGGGAAATGTATTATGCATTATGTATAGGTGGGACCACAAAACAGGAGATGTAAAATTGAGGTTTCACTGTATATTATTAACTACTCTCATAAATGATCATTACTACATGTATGCCAAAAAGGATGTAATGCGCTATGAATCCAGTATAATTTACGTACAAACATTGAAGGTATGTCTGATATGTTTTCAGTGATACTGAAAATCCATAAGAACTTGTCAGTATTTCTAAAGAGTTTAAGCTTTTATTTTTCCTTGAGTGTTATTTGTTTTTTGTTTTAAATAACATATTAACTGTTTTTATTGTCTCCAGGTAATGAATATTGGGTCTACTCAACAAGTACTTTGGAAAGAGGTTACCCAAAAAAGTTGACCAGTTTAGGACTACCTCCTGATGTAGATCGTGTTGATGCTGCGTTCAATTGGAGCAAAAACAAAAAGACATACTTCTTTGCTGGGGACAAGTTCTGGAGGTAAAATTTAGTTTTCAAAAGTATAATGTATGTCTCATTAAAAAGATGTCATGGTATCATGATACTAAAGTGTTTTTTTTTTCACTAACCTGATTTGGCCTTTAAGTTAGTTTTCAGACTACCTTAATTTGCATTTCCCCAGACTGATCTATTGATTGTTTCAGTGAATTTATTGTTTATTAATGTTAATTATGTATGTGTGTGTTTTCCTGTTGCTGTGTTCTGCTCTGTTAACAGTTATTAGCAAGTCTTAACCCTAGCAATACTAGTACAGAATACTACCATCAGCAGGGCCAGAACTAGGCAGAAGAGGCACCTGCCTAAGGCACAATAATAGGGGGTGTGGGGCAGCTTCCTTCCCTCCTGACACCCTCCACTCCGTCACTATAACTCCTTCCATTCCATCGCTGTCCATCCCTCCCCTTCTTCGCTCGACCCTCCATCCCTCCCCTCCATCGCTTACCCCTCCCTTCTGTCCCTCCGTCACTCACCCCTGTGCATTGCATGCACGTGGGGGCAGGGTTTGATGGCCGGGTTGGCAAGGGCGCCCCTGCCGCCTGGCTCAGCCCTTCCTGATAGCATTCCTGAACACATCTTGACTTAAATAGCTATTAAACCAATACATACAGGCCAGTACACTACATACAGGCCAATACAATACATACTGGGTCCCTTGCTTTTCAGCTTGTTTATTAATGACCTGGATGTGGGCATTGCAAGTACGTTTTCTATTTTTGCAGATGATACTAAATTGTGCAGAACTATAGGTTCCATGCAGGATGCTGCCACACTGCAGAGTGATTTGTCTAAGTTGGGAAACTGGGCAGCATACTGGAAAATGAGGTTCAGTGTTGATAAATGCAAGGTTATGCACTTACGCTCAGCAGCTCCATCTGTCCCAAACCCTTCAGCATTTTTCTGCTCATCTGGATGCCATCCAGGGGGCTCATGGGGGTGCCACTCCGCCTCCGCTGCCTCCAGTTATGGCTCCTCCCACTCTCATGACTCCTTTGGCTGAAACCAAACTCTCTGCACCAATTCGTTTCTCTGGTGATCCTGAGGTTTGTCGGCGATTTCTCAACCAATGTCAGATACAGTTTGAGCTCACGCCTCACAGTTTTTTTACTGAGAGGTCTAAGGTTGCATATATTATTGCCTTACTTCAAGGGAAAGCTCTTGCCTGGGCATCTCCGTTATTGGAAAGGAATGACCCTGTTGGTACACAATTCAGTCGCCTTTATGTCCACTTTCAAAGAAATCTTTGATGCACCTGGTCGCAAGATCACTGCTTCCTCCCGTCTTATGATGATTTCCCAGGGATCCTTCTCGGCCACTGAATATGCCATAGATTTAGTACCCTGGCAGCAGAAGTCTCCTGGAATAATGATGCCCTGGTTGCCGCATTCTGGCAAGGCCTCAGTGAAGATTTGAAAGATGAGTTAGCCTCCCTGGAGCTTCCCACTCAGTTCAAGGAATTGGAGTCCCTTGTCATCCATGTGGACACTTGTGTGACGGAAAGACTTTCTCAAAAGACCCGTACCCATAAGTACCTGGTTACTCCAGAGTCTTCCTCCTCCAATTCATCTGTTACTAGTCCTTCCTGTGATGAGCCTATGCAGATTGGTGCCACTCGTTTGTCTCAGGAGGAGAGAGCCCGTAGATGTTCCTTGGGTCTTTGTCTTTATTGCGGCATGAATGGTCATCTTATCAAGTCCTGTCCTGTAAGACCGAAGCACCAGGGAAACGCTCCAGCCTAGGAGTAAGTGGAGAGTCTTCCCTAGACATGATTGAATCACTCCCAAAACCAGATTTATTCAGAGTTTTTCTTCCTGTTTCCCTGTCCTCTTCGGAAAGTTCCTTTCCTTTCCAAGCACTTCTGGATTCTGGAGCAGCTGGGAACTTTATTGATGCTTCCTTCGTCAAGAGGTGTTCCTTCCCTTCCTTTCCTCTCAAGTCTTCCTTCTCAGCTCAAGCTGTGGATGGTTGTCCAGTCTCTCCTGGACTCTTAACTACTTCTACTGGGCAGCTACTACTACGGGTTGGATGGCTTCACTCTGAGAAGATCTCCTTTTTCATTATTGGTTGTCCCACGACTCCAATTATCCTCGGTCTCCCGTGGCTGAAGCAACACAATCCTACTATTGACTGGAGCTCTGGCCAACTCACCGCATGGGGGTCTCAATGTCAAGTCAAGTGCCTTCCTACTCCTCATAAGTTGCTACCTCTTTCTTCACTTTCTCAGACCACTTCTTATTTCTTCCCCCTGGTTTGAAATGGATCCGGCTAAAGTTGCTGCTATCTCTGAATGGCCCTCTCCAAGTACTCTAAAGGGCATTCAATTGTGGCTCCAATTACTGCACTCACTCTCAAACATTTTCCACTGCTCTAAAGAAGGCATCTGATAAGCAGCACAGACATGCTCCTTCCTTTTCTCCTGGGGATCTTGTTTGGCTTTCCTCTAAGAACATCAGACTTCGTGTTCCTTCCCCCAAGTTGGGACCTCGTTTCATCGGCCCTTTTAAGATTCTTCAGGTCATCAACCCTGTGTGTGTCAAGCTTGATCTCCCTCCCAGTATGAAGATCTCCAACTCCTTCCATGTCTCTCTCCTCAGGCCTGTGGTCCATAACCCCTTCTCATCGATTGGTCCTTCTCCCTCTCCCATTTTGGTTGATGGTCAACAGGAGTATCAGGTACAGGAGATCGTTGATACCCATATAGTTAGAGGTAAACTTCAATTTCTTGTTCATTGGAAGGGTTTTGGTCCTGAGGAGAGGTCTTGGGTCTGTTCTTCTGATACTCATGCTCCCCGTTTAGTGAGGTTGTTTCACAAAAATTTTCCTGGGAAGCCCTGGGAGCCCTCTGTGGGTGCTCCTGAGAGGGGGAGGTACTGTAAGGCGGACTGGGAGAATGGCGCACACCCTTATCTCTAGACGCGTCCGCAATTCTGTGCGGGCGCATTCTCCCCATGATGTCACATGAGAGCACCGACACTCGTGACGTGCGGCGGACGCGCTGACATCACTTTTTGGAGTCAAGTTCAAAATAAATACCTAGTTTCCTTGCTTTTTGGCGCCCAAGCTGGTTTTCAGTTATCCTGATCCTGCCTAAGCATTTCTTCTATTGACTACCTGTGTTTGACCCCTTTGCCTGATTTTGACTACTGCTTCTTGAATTGACCATGAAAACTGCCGTCTGCCCACGACCTTTGCCTGAACTGACCATTCTTCTGTCTCATCCTCTGGTACTGTGTTTTTTCATCAACAGTTTCTGAGTAAGATCTCTGCCTGATTCCTCAGCAGAAAGTCTGGGGCCCCAAAAGGGCGTCGGTGAACACCGGGAGAAGGTAGCGCTCTCTTATTTCACTTTACTGGTTGCCCAAACAGTTTTAGGGCTTCTAACACCTGCAGTTTCGTGACATGCTGCTTGAGTGGCTTGCATAATTCTTTTTTTTATACTAAACTCTACAGTTAGTATAGCTGTGGGCAAATACGGTTTGTGTGAAAGAGTAGAGGGGTGTGTGTGTATGCTGGGTTTTAATTTGGAGGGGTTGAACTTGATGGACTTTGTTTTTTTCAACCCTATGTTACTATGTAAGTATGTAATCACCTTGCTATCTAAATATATGTTTATTTAATATTTTTGTCTGGCTATGGTGCTGTTTATAGCAGAGCTGGCTATGGAGACCACATTGCATTGCACAGGGGTTGCAATATACTGTAAACTCTTGAGCAGATGTAGTAGCACCCTGAAAATGTGCAGACTGCTATTAACTGTTTTCTGAACAGAGCCAGTTAAAAACACCAGTTTTTTTTGTCTTGTGCAACAGGGTTAGTCAGGTGAGGAAGGAAGAGGATAAAGAAGGCAAATGGTACACAAGTATTTTCAACTCCATTGTTAGTTCCCTGTAAAATACCAGCATTCAAGTTGGCTAACACTTTCCAAGAAGTGAGAGATGATAGACTATTTATACCATAGATGTAATGCAAATATACATTCATTACAAATTTTCAGTATAAATACTTAGGTGAAACTATAAATTCTTATTTTACATATGTTCTTTTAGATATAATGAAGTAAAAAAGAAAATGGACACTGGTTTCCCCAAATTAATTGCAGATGCATGGAATGGTGTACCAGATAATTTAGATGCTGTTCTAGATCAAACCGGAAGTGGTAAGCATATTTCTTTATGACACTGTACAGAGTTTGTCTTTTTTAAATACTAATATATTTTGTATGATATGTTCTATTTTTTTTTTTTTTTTAAACACAGTGCTCCTAATTTGCAATGTAATTTTTGGACAGCAATGTTCCCCCTAAGTCATGCATTAGTTGCACATCTAGTTAAGTGCCAGGTAAGTGCAAAAATCATCTTTGATGTGCACAGAGAATTTTGTAAGAACACATTTTAGCACTCGTTCTGCCTTAGATACTATTTTATGCACATGAAAGATAATTTTTGCACACAGTTTTAAAAAATAAATATATATTGCAGCTTAATAGAAATTACAGCCTGTCACATTTTGGGTACTTTTTATATTTAAGCCTGTTTCAGAGTGACCTCTTTACTTGCATTGGTTATTGGTTTAGTATGTAATCTATATACTGAATGTATACACCCATTTTTTGACAGAAATGTGAAATATGTTTGTTCTTTATAAATACATTTTATTAATACAGGTATGGGATCCCTTATCTGTAAACCAGTTATCCAGAAAGCTATGAATTACAAGAAGACTACCTCAAACAAAGTTCATTTTAAGCAAATAATTCTAATTTTTAAAAATGGCTTCCTTTCCTCAGTAATAATTAATCATTACCTTTAACTTGATCCTATCCAATGAAACCTTATTGATGGCAAAATAGTTCTGTGTTTACAGTATTTAATGTTTAAATAATTTTTAGCAGATTCAGAATTAAGAAACCAAATTACAGAAATATCCATTATCTGAAAACCCCCAAGCCCTGGGCATTCTGGAAAATGTTGTAGATCATATACCTGTAATAATAATGTTCAGAATTAATTTAGGTCTACTCTACATAACTGTGATAGTTTTGCATAGGAATAAGCAGGTACTTGTATGTGAAGCATATATATTCCACTATTTATGACAGCCAGGTTGTAATAAAGGGATGGACCTATATTAATAATTTCTATTAACTAATATTAAAAAACATATTATATCACTGATAAAACATGATGATATCCTGCTAGTGAGCAATAACTTACACACAAACACAAGTAATAATAGAATGAAATAGATTGACTTAGGGGCACATTTACTAAGGGTCGAAGTGTATAAAAAAATTTGAATTTCAAAAGTAATTTTGGTGTACTTCGACTATCAAATAGGCCAAAATTTGATTCAAATAGAAAAGATTCGAAAATTCAACAAGTCGAAGTACTGGCCCTTTAAAATCCTCAAATTTGCCACTTCGCCATCTTAAATCTACCAAATTGCCTTTTTAGCCTATGAGGGACCTCCTAGAACTAGTCCTAGGAAATCAAAGAATTTTGCACAAAATCCTTCGAAATGTTAGATTCAAACGATGTGATCTAACAATTCAAACTATTTTTATTTGAACGAAAATTTACCTATTCACTCAAATTATATCTATTTTCGATTGAAAAAGCCCTTTAAAAAATTTGATGGTCGAATTTCGAAGTTTTTTCACTTCGAAATTTGACCCATAGTAAATCAAAATGTACGTATTTCATGATTGTAGATAGATTGTTGATTGTAGATTGCATGATTGTAGATAGCCAGCTCAGCATTAATTCAACATAAATTAGGGAGCCCCACAACCTTCAGTGCATGGTGTATGACCATTACATTCCCAATTTTCAAGTAATGATCCAAATGTTGTAGCACTTGTTCAGGTGTCTGAGGTGAAGCTTCTCTCTCAAAGGGGCAGATTTATTAAGGTTACTCAAACTTTCAATTTTGTTTTAGTGTCAAAGCTCACAAATTCAAATTTAAAAGCACCAACTTGAATGCAAATTCAAATGTGAGCTGTATCACACCTCGATAATGGAAGCAGTTCTAATTTGAATATTTATATATTAATTTATAAGTCAATGGCATAGGTTTGTTGACCAATTTTTAGATGTAAATAGCATTCCTGACATTTGAGTTTTTTTAGAGGAAAATTCTATTTGTGTTTTGTTTGTATTTGATTTGAATACAAATTGAATTTTAGACATTGTAATTTTTTCATAAATAACCTCCCATTCAAGTTGAAAGTACATTCAAAATTAGACCTTTGATAAATAACCCCCAAAGCGAAGGCTCCATTTTATAAAAGCCTTCTTGCAATACTTGCAATAGTGTGTGCAAACTGTTAAGAAAAAAGGGGAAATACTTGGTATAAACTAATAATTAGATTGGCTTAGTTGGAATAGAGGTCTGAAAATATCAGATACAATCAATCAAACCCAAAAGAGAGAGAAAAGAACCCCCACTCCAACAACACCAACAACTTCTATAGTAATTTCCAATTAATTAGGGTATCGTAGGATATCCAATAAATCCAAACTAAACTCCAATCCCATGTGAAGGTTGTGGGCAATTGATTTAAATAACAATATACTATGAATGAATTAAATAAAATGTATTAGTAAGACATTATTGTAATTGATTATCCTAAAATTGAAAATATAATAATCAGTTAAAAACTGATCAAAGTGCTTATAAGTGCAATATTATGAATATATAGCAGTTTATTAATGAAATTAAAGAACCAATTAAAGTGCAGTATTAGAAATTAATTCATGACACATGGCAATAATCTCATGAATTGTTAATCAATTAATTACAGACTAAAGTGCAAGTGCTAATAAATAATTTGAGAATTTACAACTCAATTGATTATAAGCTAAAGTGCAAGTGCTATTAAATAGTTAAATACATTAGTTAAATAATTAATTAGATACCCCAAGAGAAGTAATTAATTACATTCCATTATAAATCATAACTATAATTAATCGGTTGGGTTGGCTCAAGTTCAGAAAAGAGTAGGAAAATTGAAATTAAAGGTTTGTGGAGTTATCCCACTAATCCCTGCCTATTAATTATTAGTACTGGGACACCACAAAGATGGAGAAAGGCAGGGTTGCCAAGACTATGGTCTCAATTATTAACTTGCCCTAATCAATAGAAATTTTCATTTGCCCTAAAAAACCGTTGTGGGAATGCAATAGAAGTAGGAAAAAGAAGGCAAACTGATAAAATTGGGCAAGCCAAATCCCAGACCACCCTCCAAACTCAGCTCCAATACTTTAATTCTCTTAGCTTAACGCTAAGAGGCAATGTATACATAGTTACATAGTTAAATTGGGTTGAAAAAAGACAGAGTCCATCAAGTTCAACCCCTCCAAATTAAAAACCCAGCATACACACACACACCCACATCTCCACTCTTTCACACAAACTATATATGCCCATAGCTATACTAACTGTAGAGTTTAGTATCAAAATAGCCTTTGATAATATGCCTGTCCAAAAAATCATCCAAGCCCCTCTTAAAAGCATCAGCAGAATCAGCCATCACAACATCACCCGGCAGTGCATTCCACAACCTCAGAAGAACTGTGAAGAACCACCTACGCTACTTCAAATGAAAGTCCTTTTCTTCTAGTCTGAAGGGGTGGCCTCTGGTGCGGTGATCCTCTTTATGGGTAAAAAGGTCCCCTGATATTTGTAAAGTGTAATCATGTCCCCTCGCAAGCGCCTTTTTTTCCAGAGAAAACAACCCCAACCTATACAGCAGATCAAACGCCAACGTGGGTTTCGCTAAATGCTTTTTCATGGCGAGTCCTTTTAAACTACAATTTAAGTATTGGAGCTGAGTTGGGAGGGTGGTCTGGGATTTGGCTTGCGCAATTTTATCAGTTTGCCTGTTGGTGGTGTTGGAGTGGGGGCTCTTTTCTCTCTCTTTTTGGTTTGTGTGCAAACTGCTGTCATGAGCACATACCATCTAAATGGGCATTATATTAACTTTGTACCAGGCCTCAGGGGCGTAACTACAGAGGAAGCAGACCCTGCGGCCGCAGGGGGGCCTAGGAGGTATAGGGGGCCCATGAGGCTCTCATTCATATACAATATCAATACATACTGGTAAAACAGGACAGCCTTTGGATATATTTGGGGCCCTAAAATTAATTTGCTGTGGGGCCCAGTAACACCTAGTTATGCCACTGCCAGGCCTTATTTGTTACTCAAAAAATATATAGAAATTATTGTCTATTAGTGATGAGCGAATCTGGACTGTTTCAAGAAATTGTGAAAAATTATCAAAACGCATCGAAGTCAATGCTTTGACATGTATTGACTTCAATGTGTTTTGATAATCTTTCACAATTTTGCGAAGCAGTCCAGATTTGCATATTTCTTTTATGTTTGACAATTTTTTACATAGAAAACAGACATTGGCGTAAATTTATCAAAGAGTGAATTTCCACCACTAGAGTGAAATTCCGCCACTCTCCATTCATTTCTATGGGATTTTGAAAGGCGTATTTATGTGAAAGTGAAGTTTCACTCTTTGATAAATATGCCTTCAAAAATCCCATAGAAATGAATCGAGAGCTGCGGAATTTCCATCAACTGGCGGAACTTCACTCTTAACTTCACTCTTTGATAAATCTACCCCTTTGATAAATATACCCCATTGTCCCTTGAACATTGGACAATAGCTGTCCCAAAAGTGGCTGCTTATACTAGCTTGAAACGTAAGATTTGATTTATATATCAAAGCAGATGTTATTATTGTAAATCGTTACACCATCATTGCTTCTTTTGGCATCTTTGGCCTTACTTACAGGTATAAGTGCTTTAATAAGAATGCACAGGACCTAGGATTTTCTGTAACTTTTCATAAATTCCATTCCCATATTTCTACTATATTCTCCAAAACATAATTTAAAAATTAAATAAACCTAACAGGAATGTTTTTTCCTTGAGTTCAGCAGCTCTCCAGTTTACAGTTTCAGCAATCTGGTTGCTAGGGTCCACATTACCCTAGCAACCATGCATTGATTTGAATAAAAGATTGTATAAGTAATAAAAGAAGGCCCCAGTAGAAAGATGAGTAAGAAAAGTATCAATGGCAATAAATTTGTTGCCTTACAGGGCATTTGATTTTTAGATGGGGTCAGAGACCTCCATTTGAAAGCTAGAAAGAGTCTTTATGTTTATCAAATCAACATACAGGCATACCCCCCTCTTTTCTATTTACCTTTTTTTTTTTGGAAAATATTTACTTTGCTGCCCAGTCATGTGATGCATTGAGTCATGTTTCAGCAAGACCAGCTTCATGACATTGTTCATCCAGTCCATCAATCCAAGCTCTACATTTTTTGTCCCCAAATGGGCTTTAATATACACACTGAATTTTTTAAATTTTCTGTAGAAAAAAAGTACTTTTATAAAACAAAATATGGAAATTGAAATAATTTTCATAGGAAAATTGATTACCAACTTATCCTTGTAGAATTTCTGATACTACTAAATCTAACAATACCAAATATGAATTGGTTATCCACTTTTCCTGTCCAGGAGACAACCCAAAAATATTTCATCATGGTGGAATTTTACACTGAAAGAAAATTATAAACATATCCTTCATTTAACAAAGCACATTTGAAAGACAAACTTTTCCTGAATAAGGTGTGGGTAAACATAAATGCACAATCCCCCAACCACATCTTGCCATTTTCAATCTAAACACTACACATACCTGTGTAATACCCATGTAATACCCATGCAAACTATATATATATTTTTTTTTATTTAATTTTTAGTAGTAAAAGGTTTTTTTTTTTAATGGGCTTGCAGAGTATTATTTTTTAACTCTGATAAGTTGCTTTTGCATTTCAATTGAGTGGTAGAAAATTTACATGAAGCGGGGTTTTACATATGTGTTGTTTTATGCAATATCTTTTTATAGAGACCTACTTTGTCCGGGGGTATAGTTTTCCTTTAAGGTTTGAATTTTTCAGAGAGATTTTCTGAGGTTTATTAAAAGCTGATGGTGAGTGGGGCTGGGTTTCCAAAAAAAAAAAACATTGTTTTTGGCACAATTTTATAATAGGTTTCGAGACCAAATGACAAAAACATCATAGTATTCAGATTTTTTGTGATTTTATTGTGACTTTTTCCACACAAGAAACATTTGTGAAAATGTATTGATAAATGGGGGGGGGGGAGAGGTCAGTGTGGATTTGGCCGGAGGAAGTTTCTAAGGCTGCCTATTTTGCCAAACCAACTGTTCCTTCTCAACCTATAAAGTTTACAAAAGACTCCTTCTGCACAAATATAGTACCCTCCTAACAGAGGAACTTGGAAGAGCAGGTAAGTAATGCAAAAACAAGAGGTTAAACAGGGAAATGTTACTCCATGTTGAGTCTTTGCAAGGCAGATAACTAGATTACTAACATCAGTGTTTTTTTAGCCAGAGACAGTTATGCAGAGTGGTAAACTGTGCACTGGTGATCTAATTAGCTACCTGGCAAGAGCCAAACATGGCATAGCTTCATTTCCCTCTTTACCTCAAGAAAAAATAAAACCATAGATTATTCATAATAAAAACATATGACAAAAAGTATGATCAGGACAAACTCTATTTAATGAAAGTTTGTTGAATAAGGGGTGTGGAAATTTGGCTGCCTGTAAACATAATAAAGAGCAGACAGGGACACCATGACTCTTTAAGCTGGCCGTAGATGCAAAGATGCAAAGAGCCACTAACTGGCAGAGCTATCTTGGGGTAATCCGAACGCTAGGCTCTATGTAACTATGAAGATTCTCATTCATCCAGGTCATAGTATATATATATATAAAAAGTAACTCAAAGCAACTGGACTTGCTGAGATATTTTAATGAAGACGTTTCACTGCTCATCCAAGCAGCTTCTTCAGTTCAACTGACTGGTGTAGGGGAGTTCTCGGCAAATAGACTCTTCCAACAATCCAATCACAATGGCACACTGCAACTCTTCAGAGAGGTGACATTTGAAATTCACAGTGGTCTTGATTCTGTGTAGTTACAGTGATAGAATAACCAATGTGTTGTGCAACTCCTAGACACAGGTGTTACTTGTGAGAGTTGCATGAATGGATGTGTCAAGAACTCCCCTACACCAGTCAGTTGAACTGAAGAAGCTGCTTGGATGAGCAGTGAAACGTCTTCATTAAAATATCTCAGCAAGTCCAGTTGCTTTGAGTTACTTTTTATATATATAGCTAGGCTCTATGGCTTCCCGATCGATATCGTGTCCAGATATCGGTTGGGAAGACCCGTCTGAAGCCCCCATACACAAGCAGAATGTCAGGGGGTCCAGCGGCACCCAAGGAGGTAGTCAGGATCTAGGAGGAAACCCTTCCAGAGAGTCCAAGGCAGAGTACAGTTCAGGGAAAATCAGAGAGAATGGTCAAGTTCAGGCAAATAATCAAAAGACAGGCAGCACAGGATCAGGATCAAGGTCAGGCAGGGATCGATAACAGGAATCAGGACAGAATAGCGCACCCAGGAACTTCCAGCAAGAAGATCTATACTTGGGCATTGAACCGGCATTCAGATCGTCTATTTATCTTGAATTTGGCGCCATGTTGCATGACGTCATTTCGTCGGCTCTCCTGCGCCGGCGTCCTTGCGCCCGCGTGTATGCTCTGGGCGCCGCCATCTTGGATCCACCGTGGGATAGAGCGCCGGGAGCGGCGGGCGCTTGTGACACAGATAAGCTACCAAATCAGTCTAAACAACTGATATCGGTAGCTTTATCTGCCCGTGTATGGCCAGCTTTAGAGAAAACACAGGTTTATTTACCCAAATTTTCCAACATAATCTTAGCATGCCTAATCAGACATTAATTTTTTTACAGTTAGGCAGTATCTTCTAACCTGTGTGTGACTATTTCACCATGGAGTGTCTACTACAGTCTTTAACCCTTTAACCGCCAAGCACATACGGCGGATGTGCTGGCTAGTGATGGGTGAATCTATCCCGTTTCACCGAAAAATTAGCAAATTTCCAGCGAACTTTGTGAACGGGCGAAAAATTCTCTAAACGAGTCGCAGCACGTTTTTTTTTCAGCGAATTCTCGGTAGCCGAATTTTCGCTGCCATTTCACAAATTTATTCGCTGGAGGCAAATCGCGGGAATTCGCTGCGAATTCGCACCTGGCAAATAAATTCGCCCATCACTAGTGCTGGCGGTTAAAGGCTCTGGCTGCCAAGAACGTACTATGTACGTTCTTGGGCAGCAGAGCTCTCCCTCTGCTTCGGCGGCAAGTGGGGAAGCAGAGAGTGGGGAAGGATGAGTAGCAATGATGCTAGGGGGCTGTCAAGTTGGATCTGCGACTAGATTGTCGCAGATACGACTTCAAAGTAGCAGACGCATCCCAAGGAGCGTCTGCTACTTTGCTTACCTGCTTCCTTCCCCTGTAGAGCCTCCCACACACTTCCTGCTGTGCAGAGACTCTGCATACACGGACTTCAGCGATCTCCTGCAACAAGAAAGGTACGTGCACTTTTTTTATACACTTACAGTACCTGCACTTACAGTCACTTACACTATATTTATACACTTACACACACATTTTAGTAAAAATGTAATTTTTTTTTATTATTATAGCACACTTGGTCCCTTTTGTATGCTTGTTTACACATATTAGCACACTCAGACAACTATTATTAGTGCACAAATATGTATACACAAAAACTCACAAACAGCTGTTTTTTTTGTCTTATTCATTGTAATGTTATATTTGCCTAAAAACTTGTTATTTCAACAGCGTGACTATTGGATAATTGATTTGGGCCACTAATTACACTGTTGGTCACTTATTTTGTTATTTCATTGATTTACACTATTTTTGTGGTTTTATTGCAATTTTATCCCTGCATTATTGTTCCTTATGTATATTTAGTATAGTTTTGCAGTTTGGTGCTTTGCTATAGAAATGTAAATTTAACTTAGTTTGATATGTCAGAATATATGCTTTTCAAAAATGTATGGTTATCTGGGGGTCTTTTTACAGTTTGGGGGTCTTACGGCACATAACACATGTTTTCAGCATCTGTGTTGGTGTGTGTGAAAATTCATATGTATGTTTTTCATTCGAGGTCCGTACATACCATATACTTTGGTAATTCTATGCATATTGGGCATCAAACTATTCAGTAGACCTCTGACGTTCATATTTAGGGTGATTTTTCTTTGTACGTAAAACTTGTGTAAGATAAATGCACTTAGTGTACTTACTTTTTTCTAACTTGGCCCCCCTCAAAATGATGTAGGTCGCAGATTTATCATTGGTCGAATTTTGAATAAAAAAAATTCAAAATTTGACCATATGAATAAAAGGGAAGTAAAATCCTTCTAATTCG
This sequence comes from Xenopus borealis, assembly GCA_024363595.1. Classification (NCBI taxonomy): domain Eukaryota; kingdom Metazoa; phylum Chordata; class Amphibia; order Anura; family Pipidae; genus Xenopus; species Xenopus borealis. The sequence continues at coordinate 23,590,295 of CM044438.1, forward strand.
ACTATCGAATTCGAAGGATTTTACCGCAATTCGATTAAAAAAAAATTTGATCAATCGCTGGAATTGATTTGAACGATTTATTCGATCGATCAAATTTCTTTTATTCAATCAAAACTAATGTGTAATAAAGTGTACCTTACCGGTGTGGCGGGGATGCCCGCCGCGCCGCCATCAGCGTGGAAGCCCGCCGAATCCTCCCCCTCCAACGCTGGTTTCCTCTAGGCACGCGTGGCGCACTTCCGCATGTAGTTAAATGGCGCCAAATTCAAATATTTAAGGGGGCTTTTTGTTGCAATTCACTGCCCGTGATAGGATTTGATTCCTGGTGCTTCCTGAGCCTTTGTGCGTTTGATCCTTGTACTCTGCTAATATTATTCCTGTGTTTGACCCGGCCTGTTCCTGACTATTCTGATATCCGTAACCTGACTCCGGCTTGTACTTCGATTCCGATTCTGCCTTTTCCCTTCTGATTAATTACCCGGTTTGACTCTTGCCTGTCTGACGATCCTTGTTATCTGCCTGCCTTGACCCTTGTACCGCGACCTTTGGCCTAACTGACTCTTTACAACAGTCGTGCCCCTTTGCTTGCCAGAACTCCTCGCCTTGCTCCTCTCGTTAAGTGCAGGTGGCATCTGAGTAGCTGAGGGCTCCTACCGAAGCCAAAGGCTGTCACACTACTGGTGAAGCCGAGCCGAGACCAGGGAGCTTGGCATCTGTTCTGGTTTAGAATGCCGACCATGACATAATGATTCTCAATTTGGTAGCTTGATTCTGGTGAAGTAGGTGGTCGAATAAAAATTTAAAGGGGATGTAATTCGACCATTGAATAGTCGAATATTCGAATAAAATTTTATTTGAATATTCAAATTATTCGAATTTGAATATTCGATGGTCGAATTTGCCTAATTTGCATATTTGAAGATTCAAATTTAATTAAAATTTGATCGAACTTCAAATTATTCATGTGAATTAAGTAAATCTGCCCCTAAATCTGTTGAGTTTGCAGTACCAGAAATGACAGACCATATGGGGTTCATCGTTTTGGGGCTTTTATATGCCACGTGCTTGGGTACACCTATACATATTAGGCATCAAACTGCTCAGAGGACACCAGGCTTTCATATTTGTGGTGATCTATATTAATATCTAAAAGTATGTGTGGAAATACAATGCTGCAGGGTGGAAATTTTGAGATGATGTTTGGAAATGTCACCAAATTGCCAAATTTAGGTTTGTGGCTTGGTGCTTTGGAGTAGAAAGACATGCATACCCATTTTGAATCCCTGGGAATGTGTACTTTCCGAAAATGTATGGTTTTTGGGGTCAACTTACTTTTTTCTAGCTTTGCCCCTCTCAAAATGATGTAAATCTATTGATTTTGCAGTAAATGAAATGACAGATCATATTGGGGTCTTCGTTTTGGTCTTCTATATGCCACGTGCTTGGTTACACCTATACATATTGGGCATCAAACTGTTCAGAGGACCCTATCTTTCATATTTGGGGTGATTTATCTTGATACCTAAAAGTATGTGTGGAAATACGATGCTGCAGGGTGGAAATTTTGAGGTGATTTTTGGAAATGTCACCAAATTGCCAAATTTAGGAAAGGTTTGCTGCTTGGTACTTTTGGGTAGAAAGACATGCATACCCATTTGGATTCGGGGGAATGTGTACTTTCCGAAAAATGTTTTTGGGGGCGAACTTACTTTTTTCTAGCTTTGCCCCCCTAAAAAATGAAAAATACATAACTGATAGCTCACATGGGGTGTCTACATTTTGGGGCCTCTATATGCCACATACTTAAGTACACCAATACATATTGAGCATCAAAATGTTCAGTGGACTCCTGGCAATCATATTTAGGGTGTTATACATTTGTAAACCTACAGTAACCCTACTGTTTGTGGAATGTTTGAAATCAGAAGTATGCCGTTTTGTGGAGCGGTGCTTTGGAAATTTGGTAGTGTACTGCTTAGATATTTTGAAGTACAGTAGAACCCGGAATTTACGTCTTTCAGGGGACCAGGGAAAAAAGACCGGGAAGATATAAAATAAGGGAAATGTATTAAACACACGTATATAAGTACAGGAGTTATTTTTTTATTTTATAGCTCACATGTACTTCCCCCTTCAACACAGTTAACAGTTTCTTCTTAGGCTGCTGTGTGGAGTCCCAGCATAGCTTTTCACTTTGTCGCATTGATTTTCCTGCTCTGAGGCCACTGGGAGCAACATGTTGCTCACGAGCTGGTTGGGGACCTCTGATCTAGAGAGTCACAATCCAGGCCATTCATTGACCTTTTAGGACAAAAGTTTGACAGTCATACATAGTAATTTAGGCTGAAAAAAGACACACGTCCATCAAGTTCAACCTTTTTATCTTTTTTTTATTAACTGCCTGCTAGTTGATCCAGAGGAAGGCAAAAAAACACATCCTAGTTTAACAAACAAAACAGCAGATTCAATACAGTAGAATCCCCGTTTTACATTTTTCAGGGGACCAGGGAGAAACTATGTAAAATCCTGGAAACCTTAAAATCAGGGAAATGTAAAGTATACAAAGGAAATAAGTACAGAAGTAATAATTTTATTTAGAATGCATGTACTGCCCCAGCAATGCTCACCTCTTCTGCTGTCTTCTTCTGTCTTTTGTCCTTCCATGCTCCTTCACAGTACAGCTCGTCACAACCCCCATCCACCAGAACTGACATCTTTCCTGGCTCATTCCTCACCACAGCTTGCCACTTTTTTGACTGCACCATCACGGTGTCAGAGGCTTTCCGTGGACAAGATGGCAGCACCCAGGGCTGTGCACTGATGTAATCACCCCTTTCTGTGCCCATTGGTGTGAAAATTCTAAATAAAAGGAACACGGGTTCAATGGCCAACATTTTTCCTGCAAGAAAGTATTACCTACTTCTTGGCAAGGGTTAAATCTAAAAATAAAAATGCAGGAATTGGTAAGGGATTGTGCTAACAAATTGATGAACAAATCCAGGAAAAAAAAATGTTAAAACACAGGAATAACACCAATAGGAATGCATTAAGAGGGGTAGGACTGCAAAAAAAAAAAAAACATAAAATGCGGGAGAACATTAAATCCGGGATGTAAATTTGGGGGTTATACTGTATAATTTGGATGGCGGTGCCAGTGCTGATACTAAAAGCCGAATTAAGAAGGCAATGCAGCTTTTGTACAACTGTATCAAATTTGTAGATCCAAAGATATTTCCATGATAACTAAACTGAGAATATTCCAGAGTAATGTGAAAACTGTCCTCCTGTATGTATGTGAGACATGGAAGGTGACAGTGGAGATAACAAAAAGCCTCCAAACTTTTATAAACCTCTGCCTCTGAAGAATATTAAACATCTGGTGGCCAAATTTAATTTCAAGTAAAGAGCTGTGGGAAAGAACCCAAGAACAAAAAGTGGACTTGGGGATCAAACGTAAAAAGTGGAGATGGATTGGCCATACCTTTCGCAAGGATAAATCGATTGAGAAAGAGGCCTTAAAGTGGAATCCTCATGGCAGCAGAAAAAGAGGAAGACCAAAGACAACTTGGAGACGAAGTGTGAAAGAGGAAATAAAGAAAGCAGGGACATCATGGACTGAGATAGAAAAAATCGCCCAGGGCACAAACCGGTGGCACATATGTTTTAACCTCGTAAGAATGAGGTGAGACTACTGTTGTGTTTGGTAGCCGAGGATGTGGAGAGCATAACAGTGCTTTATTAGCAGGTTCATTAAGCCATTACATAACAGCAGTAAGTCTTACTTTCCCTTTCAAGCTGTACAGAAAGTCCTGTGTATGCACAGTGGCACCTGCAGGCCATTTGTATAAACACAACATATTCCCCCTATAGTAAAGACTGTAGACAGAAATGTTATTACTGTAGCTGATGTTACAAATGCAATTTCTGGCGATTTACTGTAATAGTCTAACAGAGTTATAGCAAATCTGCAGTCTATAGGAGCATCTGCAAAAGGATCCACAATATCAATAGCAAGTTTGTCCCATGCTGAATTAGGGAATGGTACTGGCTGAAGTGGTAATGTATGTGTGATAGCTCTTTTGTCATGATTCTGACAAGTAACTAGTGATGGGTGAATTTGCAGCAAATTTCTGACATTCGCCGATGGCGAAAGTTTCGGCGAAACGCTCACAAAAATTTGCTGCGCGTCTCTTTTCGTTAATTTTTCACTATTTAAAATAATAATTACATATGTTTTTAAGAAGCTGGCAAAATTGGAGGCCTTTTTTTCTTTTGAAAAGATAAGAGTCCACTAACAATGCAGGGCATGTGTGTGTACTAAGTGAAACACGCGTGTAAATTGCTCTTCTCTTTGACTCCAATGCTATTCAGCACATTCAGACACAAAGCAAAAGATGCCAATTTTTACAATTTTTTTTTCACATTTCCATACTTCCCAACATTTTGGAAGTAAAAAGAGGGACAGAATTTTTTTTCCATACGTAGCGCTGCAACAATTTTAGCACACCCATTTTTGTGGTTACACCCACTAATTAACATGTTTGTTTTACCAAATTTGGCAGGTTATGAAAGTTTGAAAATATTTCTCCTTATCTAAACTGTTACAAATACAATCAATTACTTATTTCATTATATCAAAATTGTTAAAAAGCATCTTTTTTGCACCTGTTAGCTGTTCTTCTAGGCTCTCTGCCAAAAGCCAATTAAGTTAGTCACATTGCACTGTGCGTCAAAACTATTCTGACGCACGTCATAATAAGCGCGCGTCAATTGGGCGCGCAAAAAAACATCAGCGCGAATCGCAAAAATTCGCAAATTTTTCGGCGAAGCGAAACGCCACAGATTCGCCCATCGCTACAAGTAACATAAGCATGAATGGCAGTTACCACATCGGCATCAATTGCTGGGCACCAGCACAGTTCTCGCAGTCTTTGTTTTGTACGTACAATTCCTTGATGACTCTCATGTGCAAGTTGTATGAGCTTTTCTCTCAAGGTTTCTGGTACCAATAAACGGTGAGCTCCACGGACAACATAGCCATCTACTAAGGACAGTTCATGTCTAATCCTGTAGTAAGGTTGAAGATCAGGACTGAGTTTCTTCTCAGCATTTGGCCATTTGTTTTGTAAGATGTGCAAGCTTGCTTAAAATCAGCAGCTGTAACTGTAGATGTAAATAAGTCAGTGCTACAATTGCTATGTCCTCACCCAGTGTATCAGAAGCTGCAAGTAAAGGTAAACGTGACAGACAATCAGCAGTAACATTTTTCAAACCTGGTTTGTATTGCATTTTGTAGTTCAAATTCAGTAGCCTTGCTGACCATCTAGCTATATGCATTCCAGCTCTACCTGTCCTTTGTTGTACGTAGTTGTAGTTAAAGGGCTATGATCAATGCATAAGGTAAATTCTCTACCCCATAGGTAGGTTCTCCATTTTTATGTTGCCTAAACACACGCTAGAGCTTCTTTTTCAACAGTTGAATACTTACGCTCTGTCTCTGTAAGTGTTCTGGATGCAAATGCAACAGTTTTCTCTGAATGATCAGCATGGATCTGTGTGAGAACTGCACCAATACCATAGTCTGAAGCTTCTGTAATAACCTCAGTGGGTAATGCAGGATCAAATAAAGCTAGCGCTGGACTGTTCACAATTAACTGCTTCGCTATTTCAAAGCTATGTTGAGCAGTCTCTGACCAAACAAGACTTGAAGTTCCACATAGTAGTGCTCTAAGTGGCTCCACAACTTAAGCATAGTTGGGAATAAACTTAGAATACCATGAAGTAAGACCTAAGAAAGCTCGTAAGGTCCGAAAATCAGATGGAGTAGGTGCTTGTGTAACTGTGTTAACATGGTCAGGGTCAGGCAGTAATCCATCTTGTGAAGTTATATGACCCAGAAATGACAGCTGAGTTTGTCAAAAGTTCAGAATCAATGCATTTCAGAACCTTTTCCACGTACTTGTCATGAAGATCCATAGTTGGAGCATAGACAATTATATCATCCAAGTAACATTATACACCAGGTATGCCATAGAGTACAGAAGCATCAGTCTTTGAAAACAACTCGGTGCTGAAGCCAGTCCATAAGGTACACGCTTGATCCAAAACAAACCATCATGCATGATAAATGCAGTGAGGTCTCTGCTTTCTTCATGCAGTAATACTTGATGATAAGCACTCTGAAGTTCCAGGGTTGAAAACAATTTTTCTCCTCGGAGTTCTGAACATATTTCCTCTAAGTGTGGCAAGGGATGATTATCCATAACAACTGCTTTATTAGGTTCACGGAGATCAACACACAATCGAATACCTCCAGTTCTCTTCTTTGTTACAACAATTGGTTGGGTAAAAATACAGAAATATATGTTTACCCACAAAACCATATATTTTTGGAAAGTACACATTCTACCGAATCTAAAATGGGTACCAATGCCTTTCTGCTCCAAACTATGGAGTCGCAAGGCTTTCCCAAAATTGTCGGTTTTGGTGAAATATCTGAAAATTGCCCCAAAGCTTCTACTTTCCAGCATTATATCGCCCGTGTATCACTACATACCAAGAAAAAGCACCCTAAATATGGTTGCCAGGGGTCCTCCAAACAGTTTGGTGCCCATTGTGAATAGGCTTACCAAAGTATCTGGCATTTAGAGGCCCCAAAATGAAGTTAGCACATACAAATACTTCTGTGGGTAACTTCAGCTAATGAAAAATCAGCACATTGACTGCTTTTTTTGTGGGGTAAAAACAAAGAAAAATAGGTTTACCCCCAAAACTATATATTTTTGGAAAGTACACATTCTACCGAATCTAAAATGGGTACCCATGTCTTTCTGCTCCAAACTACTGAGTCGCAAGGCTTTCCCAAAATTGTCGGTTTTGGTGAAATATCTGAAAATTGCCTCAAAGCTTCAACTTTCCAGCATTATATTACCCATGTATCACTACATACCAAGAGAAAGCACCCTAAATATGGTTGCCAAGGGTCCTCCAAACAGTTTGGTGCCCATTGTGAACAGGCTTACCAAAGTATCTGGTATTTAGAGGCCCCAAAATGAAGTTAGCGCATACAAATACTCCTGTGGGTAACATCAGCTAATGAAAAATCAACACATTGACAGCTTTTTTTGTTGGGTAAAAAGACAGAAAAACAGGTTTACCCCTAAAACCATATATTTTTGGAAAGTACCCATTCTACCGAATCTAAAATTGGTACCCATGCCTTTCTGCTCCAAACTATGTGGTCACAAGGCTTTCCCACAATTGTCGGTTTTGGTGAAATATCTGAAAATTGCCTCAAAGCTTCAACTTTCCAGCATCATAATGTTCATGTAGCCTTACCAGCATAAAGCATCCTAAATAGGAGCACAGGGGTCAAATCAACAGTTTGATGGACAATATGCATAGATATACCAAACTATGTGGCGCACGGAGAAGCCCAAATGACAATATTGCTTATGAATTTTCACGGCTGAAGCACCCCGGTATGTGCATTATGTGACATAATACCCCCTAACAGTACAGAGACCCTAGAAAACCATATATATTCAGAAAGTACACCTTCTGGCAATTCCAATATGAGTACATATGTGTTTCTACCACAAACTTCCAAAGTGTAAACGGTTTTGATCAAATTTTAGAAAATCATCACAAAGCTTGAATTTTACCCCATTATATGCCCCACATTTCATAACGTATCAGCATAAAACATCCTACATATGAACGCCAGGGGTCTACTGAACAATTTGATGCCCAATATGCATAGATATACCAAATTATGTGGCACACAGAGATGCCCAAATGACAATAGTGTACATAAATTTTCACGGCTGACGTTCTGGTTGCTGCAATATCAGCACCCCATTATGTGTATATGTGACATAAGACCCCTAACAGTACAGAGACCGTAGAAAACCATTCTGAAAAATCCAATATGGGTGCATATATGTGTATTCTACTGCAAACTGCCAAACTGTAAAGCGATGCTGAACGTAATGGTTTTTATCAAATTTCTGAAAATATGCATAGATATACCAAACTATGTGGCGCACGGAGAATCCCAAATGACAATATTGCTTATGAATTTTCACCGCTGAAGCACCCCGGTATGTGCATTATGTGACATAATACCCCCTAACAGTACAGAGACCCTAGAAAACCATATATATATTCAGAAAGTACACCTTCTGGCAATTCCAATATGAGTACATACTGTATGTGTTTCTACCACAAACTGCCAAAGTGTAAAGTGATGCTGAATGTAACGGTTTTGATCAAATTTTAGAAAATCATCACAAAGCTTGAATTTTACCCCATTATATGCCCCACATTTCGTAACGTATCAGCATAAAACACACTACACATGAATGCCAGGGTCTACTTTTTGATGCCCATTATGCATAGATATACCAAACTATGTGGCGCACGGAGACACCCAAATGGATATATAGCAGACAAAATTTCCATGGGCAAAATGAAGTAACAAAGAACAGAGCAAAAGGGTATAAAATCACTAAAATCCCCCCAAAAAAAACACACAAATCAATGCTTTTTCTTCCCGCCTAGTGTAATCAGCAGTCAGAATCAACGTTTGAATATTTTACCATGGCCAAATAGGTTTTACGGACAGAAATAAGCAAACAACATCCTGAAAATGCAATAAAATGGCTAAACGTGCAATAAAATGGCAAAAAATTCACCAAAATCACTGAAATTGCAGTATAATTAGTGATGGGCGAATCTCCCGAGATTCGCTTCCCCGAAAAATTCGCGAAACGAGTCGCGGGACGCTTTTGACGCGCGTCGCGGCAACTTTGGCGCATCGCGTCGTTTCAAAAACGATGCGCGACTCGTTTTTCCGGCGAATTTTCACCAAGCAAAATTGATGATTTTGGTGGTGATTCGCGAGTTTATTCGCCAGCGGCGAATCGCGGGAATTTGCTGCAAATTCGCCCCTGGTGAATAAATTCGCCCATCACTAAGTATAATCACCGACATAACATACAAATGGTATTGTGCAATGCAATTAGTGAATACTCTATTCGCAATGGCAATAAAAAAGTTTTTTTCAGCTAAAAAAAACAGAAAATGCGATAAAAAATACACAACATAATGTAAGTGTGTAGGTGTGTGTACAATTGCAAGTTGGGTGCGTGTGCAAGTGTGTGTGAGTGCTGTGAATGTGTGTGGCCCCCCTGATCCCCCAAAAATGTATATGATTGTGTGTAAGTGTGAGTGTAAGTGTGTATTTATAAAATAAGTGTGTGATTGTGTGTGTGGCCACTAACCTGGGGCTAGCAGGTCCAGATCGTCCACGTTCTGTGGCAATTCAAGTGCCATCCCCACAGAACGTAGATTCTACGTGGGGTATGTGTACTTTGTAAAAAATTTTTAGTTTGCTTGGAATCTGGCAAAGCATCCTCTGATAACTAGCAGGACCCTGACTTTTATATGTAGGCTGTTTTTAGTGATGGGCGAATCTCCCGAGATTCGCTTTGCCGAATCGGCAAAAAATTAGCAAAACGAGTCGCGGGACGCTATTGACGCGCGTCGTTTTGGCGCGTCATGTCGTTTTCGTCGCGTCAAAAATGACGTGCGACTCGTTTTTCCGGCGAATTTTCGCCAAGCGAAATTTCGCTGGTGAATCGCGAATTTATTCGCCAGCGGCGAATCACGGGAATTCGCAGCAAATTCGTCCCTAGCGAAGAAATTCGCCCATCACTAGCTGTTTTATCTGTTTGTAAGGTAATGGTGGAGATAAATTACTGGAAAATTAAAAGTTTTGAGGAAATTCAAATTCCATAAAAAATAACGAAATGTAATATTGCATCGCATTTTTGTAGTTTGGAGTATAATGACATAGTTGCCATTTGTAGAGAATATTATTCAGTTTTCTTTGGAATGAATAACTAAAAATCAAGTACTTCCCAAAGTCATGATTGAACTTTCAATATTTTCTTTATTTGTAATATATTTTCTTTTATTTGTTCAATGTTTTCCATGATCATTTTAGCGTGTTCAAGCTACTGTATATGATCATGCATAACAATATGCAAAACAAGTAAAATCTTCCTTTTGTTTATTTTCTTGCCCTTTAAATAATGAGCTGAGAAGGAAATAAATATTTTACATTTTGTATCAGTCCTTTAGCTCCTACTAAAATGTATGTTTTTTGGTATTTGCATGACCTATGTTCAGAAAGTACAGTGACAGTAAATAAAGAAATACATTTCAAGAAAATGGATCTCGTTTACAAGATGGTAGATAATAAAGAAAGAGAAATGATTTCTCGACTAAATTTTATTTTCAACTCAATTTTATTTTTATTCAGAATGTAAACCTTTAGTTACATATCATGTACATATCAATTTATGCAATTATTTGAATTTCTATTAGTTCACAGTGAAGTGCTTTGTTTACTCCTATCTCACACTTATAATAGTGATCAGATTTTATTATCATATGTTGATAGTTTTCTTTTAATTGTATAATTATATAATAGTTATGGCTATTATTTTGCCTCTAGTAAGTCATAGTAAGAAAATGGGATTTAATTTTCTTTCATTTAGCAGTGGAAAGGTAAACAAACTGCACTAAAACGATGTAACACTAGATGGCTCTATACTAGTTGAAGTAAAAACAGAAGACTGAAGCTGTTAAAAAGAAAAACTATATATATGCCCAGTGGCACAACTATTGTACTTTACTATATTTTGTAAGACATTTTCTTGCTTTTAAACAAACGATGTATGTATATTATGGTTTTATTTTAAAAACTCCAATAAAATGGTTAAAAAGAAATATATTTCTTTACTTTTACAGGCTACAGCTACTTTTTCAAAGACTGGTATTACTTTCAAGTTGAAGACAAAAGTGTGAAGATTGTAAAAGTTGGAAATGTCAAAAATGACTGGCTACGCTGTTGAAATGCAATCATTTAATTACTCGGTATTGCTTAAAATGAACTATCATACGTGTACGGCATTTTTTGTTATAGCATAATAAAATATTATAAGAGACCAGTCTGGTACTGGTATTTGGGGAGCCTACCGAGATATGCTACAGTAACACTCAAACACTGCATTTTAATAATTTGTACATTCCACTAGTTTTTTTCACTAGCTTGCTTAACTATATCTTTTAATGTCAACTTAAAATGTTTTATTATTGTAAGCAGTGTGACAAAGATTTAACTCCTGCCATAACGGTTGTATTAGTTAAATGTTCGTTAGCTTGGAAAAGAATATACCGTTTTCAACAAATCATCTACTAAGCCATTTGTATATAGGCACTGGCTGCCTATACACTTTTATAATACTATGGATTTTTTGAGAAAAAACAATGATATGGCCCCATTTCTGCAAGTGCTTTCAATTTCTATTCACCAAACTGCAGTGAGGGACTACACTGCAAAATTCATCAACTATGTGCTGTTATTTTGTTCACACAGCTGTATTTTAATCTGTAGATTATTTTTAATGCAAAAGAATTTTAATTATCAAATAAAAAGAAAAACATTTAATGTTTCTGATTTTAATGCAAAAAGTATAATACATTGGTAATTGTAGTTATGCATTGATATACATTTTTGGAAAACTTTGAAGGGTACTTAAAGTATATGGTCAAACTCTTCAAGATTTGTCACCATTCATTTTAATCTATTTATGTTTTAAAATAATCTTGGAGAGTACATAATTTTAATAAAAGTGTTATACTGTATAGGTAAACTGTGATTCCCCAGCGCCCATATAAAAATTAGAAATGTACACACCTGCAATGTTTTCACGTCAGATATATCGTGTGAAAACAAGGTGTCAGTGAATGTCCCTGTAAGAGGATATATTGCTAAAGTATAATATTCTGTGGTGGAGGAACCAGACCCACATCAATAAGCTTGTCAGTAAGCCATGTAAAACTGTATTTTGGGTTCACCCATCTTGTCATTTAAGGAGGGTCCATTCCTATTGACAAGCAAAATTGTTACATAGTTAAATTGTTCACCAGGTTTCGCTATGAAAAAAATGCCCATAGACTCCAATTGGTTAAAAACAATGTTGCATGTCAAAATAATGTTTCCCATTGACTTCAATGCATTTCTTGACTTAAATTTGTCACTGTTTCACAAAGAGACTCCTTGTTGGTGTCTGTTCTCTTGCATACAATTGTCTTCCCGCAGCTGGCACTCAAAAGTTTTGGCCTTAAAGGAAAAGTAAAAGTTTTTTTTTTCCTATCTGTAAATTTGCTCTAAACAGCCCCCCAGATTAATGTACCTTAGTCTCTGATGCAAGTCTGCTCTGATTTCTGTGTTATCAGCAGCTTGTTTCCCCTTCTTCCTGGTGCAGAGTGAAGACCCGCCCCTTAGCTTACTGAGCAGTCCATTCCCTTTCCGAACTCCATGTCAGTACTTAATGGGTTAACCCATTTGCAATGTTTGCTACTCCTGGTCTGCCTATATTTCATTTGCCTTTTCCATATTGCTGTCAGAGCATTTGGCGGCAAGTGCTTGTTCCCCCATCCGGTGTGCCTTCCTGGCCTGCCCAAAAGGCGTCCATTGGCAGTGGTGTATGTGGCCCCTACACACCCTAGATTTTTACGGATGGGTGAGGGAGGTGGCAGTTAGAGGCTCAGCCAATTATTTGGCATAATTAAGTTAGGGGCCTGAACCTTACTGCCTCCTGTTTTCTTTTTGTTTTTTTCTTGTCTTTAAATGGAGGGCAGGTGTCATGGCCGCTGCCTCCCTCAGCAGACTTTCCTAAGGTAAAAGGCCATTAAAAAAAAAAAAGCCTGCCTTATAGCTTCAGCTAGAAAGGCGTCAGATTTGGGCTCTGGTAAGAGACACCAATTTTCCAATTTTACCTCTGTGTAACTACAGACAGCAGCTGAGTTAATCAGCGGGTTCCACTAGTAAAGTGACCCCCCACTGAGAACAGTTATGAGATTGTTCTGTCTGTACAGACACCAGCTGAGTATAATCAAATGTTGATTCTTGTGCAACTGCCAGCTGTAACAAGTGAAGATGGCCCCGCCCACTCTCTTAACTGCAGACTGGAACTTGGATCCAGCAGCCTCTGGTAAGTACTGCTGCTATCAGTAACATTTGAGGCCTGTTAACAATGAACTTGGTGTCCTGCAATATGTGGCTACAGCCTGACATAAGGAGCAACAGGTAAGGAACATAATCATATTCTGTTCTGAAGTATACTGAGCTGATCCTTGGCTTACCTGCATTGTCCATACCTCCCTCTTTTTGACGGCTCAACCTGCAGTCCCTCATTTGTACTGGAAAGTTTCTAACTTGGCTGGCTTTTGGCAAAGAGCCCAGAACAGCTAACAAAATGTTGGGAGGAATGATTGTCCAAGGTTCTGACTATTTGCTCACCTGAAACCAGCAGCAGAGGCTGAGTTACGGCTGGTTGCTCACCCTAATGCAATAATCCTAGTGGGTAACACAATCCTATGTAGAACTACAGTGTACTGAGTTCTGGACATTTGTATACCGGAGAACAATAGCCCTAATGAATGCTACTATTAGTTCTGTAGGGTGACAGGCTGCAGTTATTGCTCTCCTGAAACCAGTAGCCCTTACGAATGCATCCCGGGGCTGGCTGTTAGACTCTGATATACAGTATGCTTGCTCTAAACAGCAGCTAATCCAAACTATGTATCACATGTTGCCGTGATTGTATCTTTGTCTTGCAGGATCTAATACACTTACATCTGAATGTCTTATGAATGCATTCTCCTGTGTTAAGGTAACTACTTGTTTCAATTAAGCATGGAATTGTATCCGTTTAACGTTCTCCCTGTAAGTAAGTACTATCATGGCAGTAATCTGCCATGATAAAGCATGTGGGTTAATACTTTCTAGAACCATGGCTCTACACCCTAGTGGTGGTTCCCAAAGGATCACTTATGGTGACTCTAAATTAGACTTAAGCTGGCCATAGACGCAAAGATCCGATCGTAAGATGATTCCACGATCGGATCTTTGCATCTCCCGACCTGCTCCCGACCTGTCACTAACCTTCAGATCAACTAAAGTAGTAAAAAGCACAGACAGCTGATGTTCTGCCCCTGACAAGGATCGTACTAAAGTTGTACGATTAAAAACCTAGTGATGGTCTCCCACTGAAAATCGTACGATCTGCAATAGACGCAAAGATATTATCGCCAGCCGACAAAAATTTTCTAACCTGGCCGATCGACCAAACGACCGATCGGCATGGCACGACAAATGTCGGAGCACTCCACACACGATTCGAAAGTCGTACGATAGTCGTACGAATCGAGGATTCGTACGACCAAGTCGTTGCGTCTATGGCCAGCTTAAGTTGTCTAGTTATCTGATTTAATTGTTACGTGTAAGTGTTCTGCATAAAAGTCTTACTTGCGTGCGTATTCTGTGTATACATGTTTTATTTACATGTGGGCGTATGTGCATGTATGTATATAGGCCATCTGCATATATGTGCAGGTATGTATGTTTGATCTACAGGCCCTGACAGAGGCAGTGATAGGTGTGTAAGCGCACAGCTGTCTTTTACTGGCTGAAACTACCCTATTGCATTGTGCCCAGCCCAAACTAACAGTCTGTGGGTTCTCGCTAATGGCAGAGGCGCTGCTTATGATGCTATGGAGAGTTAAGATTTAGTGGGCCAGCGTGCAGTTAATTGGTCCCTCTGTTCAGTGGTATAACTAAACGTCGCCGGGCCCTAAAGCAAGTAACTTTTAGGGTCTCAGACATGTTCGGGGGTTTCACTGCATATATGTTGAGGTTCAGCATCGCCTTGGCCCCAAGGGACCCCTAAAATACCCCTAGGCCCCTGCAACCACAAGGCCTGCTTCTCAGTTTTCCCCTTAGGAGCTGCCTGGGGTCATTACCACACTATTATGCATTGGCACATACTACCAATCAGCTTACCATCATGACACATACCACATCCCTCTGAGATTACCTTTGTTCAGTCATTAGGGTGTATAACACTTTAAGTTTTGTGGATTATTGAATCTTACCCATATAAGAGCTCCTGGCAGTTAGATTGCCATGCTATCATACTGCCGGCAAAAGCAGAACATCACTGGGGCCTAAGAGCCATTTTTCTGCTCTGTGTCTAAAATCAGACTTAAAGTCAGTTTGCCCAGTCTCCTAATTATGGGGTTTCAATGTTTCGGGCTAGCTGTTTCTTACATGCCAAATGGGTACTGATTTATACTGCAAATGATGGAATCATTTAGTGAATGTTGGTTCTTCCCTCTCCTTACGTCTGTGTCCTCCCGAGACACCAGTATTGAGCCTGCATCCTCAGGATTACAGACCTATGAGTCCACCCATTCTATTGCTTCAGGACATAATGTCTTAAAGACTGTCTCAACGATTATCTCAGTCTTGCATTGCTTGGGGGGTGTGTGTACTTCTCCCACTTCTATTTCAATTTCATCATTGACAATTGGGGAAGCTCACTTTTCCGGGTAGGATGGTTCAGCATTCCAGGTAGGACTGTTCATCTTTCCTAGTAGGGCTAGTTCACTGGACCCAGTATCTGACCCGACAGGTCTCAATCATCCGACAGGAAGTCCATTCATCAGTAGGTCTAGTCTAGTAGACGGGAAGCCTTCCGATGCTTACTGGAACATCCTTATGATCAGTCCAGTATCAAGCACTTGAGCAATTGATGCCTATGCTCATCCTCTGCACTCCCAATGGTGGGCAGCCTGATTATCGGTGTAAGAGGATTTATAGTCAATGTTTAGAAAACACTAACACAAGACATAATGTCGCAGAGCTAACCATTGCAATTGTTATAATGCAGAACATTGAGGGAGTTTGTGTGATATAGGATAACTGAAATCTCCTACATGTATGAATGTCCCTTACAGGAGCGAGAAAATTGGATTGTCTCATGAGAATCTGAACATCCCCAGGTTACTCTACAGCCTGACCCTGTGGCTCTTGTATAGTATTGCTTGGATTATTTTACTTAATTCCTATATGGGTGACCAGTTCTATCCGTCTCACAATGCTATGCAACTGGGGTTTGGTTCTTTAGGTAACCCACTGCCATTATCTTCTAGATTAGAAGGTTTGCACTGGAGGCTCCATTTGAAAGGATCATACACGGAGTAAGTAATTCTCACCCCATTCTGATTCTAAATAAAATCCCCACTTGCCATTCTAACTGATAATAAATCAGCTCCCCCAGCCTCATCAACAATCACTTGCACAACCACCATAGTTAATCTATGTCAGTATGCATAAATGGAAAAAGAAAAAATCAAATAGCTTTGTACATAGATTGATCAGTAAATGAGACAAAGGGACACATGAATGAGTTAATCAAACTCAGTAAAAAAAAATCAGCTTTATTCTTTACATAAACAGACAGAAGATCAGGCATAGCAATCAAATGCATTATAAAATATGTTATAAATTGAGAAAGGGCTGTTAATTTACCTACAGTGCATCAACAGTGTCAGAGAAATATTCCTCTCAGTGCTGCTGTGATATGGAATGAACCAGAACGAGCAGGGAGTGCACATGAGGAGGAAAAAAAAGCTGCTGGTGCTACACACACTGGCTCTCCCATCCTCTCTGCTATGTCACAGCATGCAAATGATCTCCACGACTAGTCACAGAGATAAGGTCAGCTCAGTAAGCTAAGGGGCGGGGCTTCACTCTGCACCAGGAAGAAGCAGAAACAAGCTGCTGATAACACAGAAACCAGAGCAGACTTTTCAGCAGGGACTAAGGCTGGGTGCAGACAGGGATACGGAATGCATATTAGGACATCGTCGCATAAGAACGATGTCCTACATGCACCCTCCTAAGGCTATTGAATGCTGCGTCCGATGTTTTTCAACTCACCCCTTGTAAGAAGCTTCAGTAAAGTATAGGTCTTCGGTCCTCCTTCTTGCGACGTCAGCCCTCCCTCCTCCAAACTCAGCCCTCCCTCCTCCAAACTCAGCCCTCCCTCCTCCAAACTCAGCCCTCCCTCCTCCAAACTCAGCCCTCCCACCTCCAAACTCAGCCCTCCCACCTCACAAGTCAGCCCACCTAACACAGCCCTCCCTCCTCAGAACTCAGCCCTCCCTCCTCAGAACTCAGCCCGCCTTCTTCTTACGTCAGTGGGAGGGCTGAGTTGTGAGGTGGGAGGGCTGAGTTTGGAGGAGGGAGTGCTGACGTCGCAAGAAGGAGGACTGAAAAACATCGGACACAGCATTCAATAGCCTGAGGATGTAGGACATCGTTCTTACGCGAAAATGTCCTATTATGCGTTCCGTACAGGGAGATTCTGTCGTCTGGCGATTAATCGAGGTGACAATCTCCCCGAACTGCCTTCTCCCTGTCCCCCCCCTGTTTAAATCAAAAAGCGCCAGCGCCAATACACACACAACCTACTTCTAAGTTGTTTTCACTGCTGTTACATAGTTAAATTGGTTGAAAAAAAGGCAAAGTTCATCAAGTTCAACCCCTCCAAATGAAAACCCAGCAACCATACACACACCCCACCATACTTTCCCATAAATTATATATGCCCATATCTATACTAACGTTAGAGTTTAGTATCACAATAGCCCTTGATATGATGTCAGTCCAATAAATCATTCAAGCCCCTTTAAAAGCATTAACATAATCAGCCATCACAACTAGTGATGGGCGAAACGGTCGCGTTTCGCTTCGCCGAATAATTAGCGAATTTCCAGAGAAATTCGCGAATTGGCGAAAAATTTGCGAAACGAGTCGCGCGTCGGTCGCGTCGTTTCCGACGCGCGTCGTGTCAAAAACGACGCGCGACTCGTTTTTGCCGGCGAATTTTTTCTGCCGTTTCGTGAATTAATTCGCCAGCAGCGAATCGCGGGAATTCGCCGCGAATTCGCCCCTGGCGAATAAATTCGGCCATCACTAATCACAACATCTACCGGCAGTGCATTCCACAACCTCACTGCCCTCCCTGTGAAGAACCACCTACGCTGCTTCAAATGAAAGTCCTTTTCTTCTAGTCTGAAGTTTTGACCTCTAGTGCGGTGATCCTCTTTATGGGTAAAAAGGACCCCTGCTATTTGTCTATAATGTCCTCTACTGTACTTGTAAAGTGTAATCATGTCCCCTCACAAGCACCTTTTTTACAGAGAAAACAACCCCAACCTGGACAGTCTCTCCTCATAATTTAAGTCAAAAAAGGTTTGGCTTTGCAACGACTTTGCTTGATTACAAAGGGAATATACTGACATACTGTATATTTATCAAGCAGCATTTTAATGACTTCCCATTTTTGTTCTGTGTTTAACCCTGTGAAAAGCATTTTCCACTTAACATGTTGCAGGGATGCCATTATACTGTCAAAGTTTGCACGCCTGAAATTCAATGTTTTGGTTACTCCGTTATAGAATTGCCTCTGCAATAGAATCTCAAAGGAGACCATGTTATGATCACTATTCCCTAAATGCTCACCCACACAAATGCTAGAGATGTGTTCAGTATTATTAGTTATTACAAGATACAAAAGAGAGTTATTCCTAGTAAGTTATTGAACAATTTGGAAGAGAAAGTTGTCATTTAGCATATTTATAAACCTACTAGCTTTTTATGTCTCAGTAACCCTATTACCCCAGGTAATGTCTGGATAATTGAAGTCACACATTTTATCCCACCAGGTTTTAGAGCATTCAATTAATTCTAGTTCTCCCATTTTCCCTGACAAACTCTGTGTATTTGACAGCATACAGCGGAGGTTACTACTTTTACTTTTTAAATTTGCATTACTTAGGGGCAGATTTATCATTGGTCAAATTTCGAATTGAAAATAATTCGAAATTCGACCATGTGAATAGTGAGGGAAGTAAAATCCTTCGAATTGGAATATCGAATAAAAACAGTATAAATACTGTTTTAAAAAAGAAATAGAATGCTAGAAATGTTACTGGTCTTGTCCAGTTGTTCTTGTTCAAAACCCAGAGAATAGATTCACAGCACCATCCATGGATCAATATTAAAAAGCCTTTATTAGTATGCTGGCTCAGCTCTCTTGCAAAAACAAAGTTTCAGGCCTTACACAGCCTTTTTTAAATTACTGAATTACACATGGTTGCAAAAGTTTATACTTTCAAATACAGCGCCATATGTGGGCATGTATCCAAAACCAATTAAAGTGAAAGTCAAAACAGTGAAAAAGCATACAATGTTGTACTATAACTAGATAGCCGTATGTTTCATGTTGGTAACAACAGGTTTTGGTATGCCATCTACCACCTGAAACCTTGGTTGCTGGACCTCATGGCCCATTACTAGGGATGGCGCGAACTGTTCGCGCGCGAACATCCGCCGTTCGCGCTCGCAAAATATTCG